>CAUYUJ010016493.1:187500-217500 GCA_963575745.1 Prorocentrum cordatum | reverse complement strand
CGGACCCCCCGGACACCCTTGCCAATGTGTGACGTCTATACGTCCCCCAGCTCGTCCCAGACCTCCCAGCGCGCTTAGCCGGTGATCAGAGACGCCGAAGAGATACTTCAAACAGCACTACAGCGTTCCAGGAAGGATCCAGATAGCCTCCAGAAGCCCCGAAGACGGCCCAGGAGGCTCTCAACAGACTCCCCGAACGCAGAAGTCTTGCACTTCGCGGCGTTGCTTGACATTGCGTCGGTTTGCTTGGCATTCGTTCGCATGGCTTGCCATTCCTTCGCTTCGCATTGCGCACCGGGGCACCTGAGCCACGAGCGGGCCAATGCACGGGCCTACGAAGGCCTTTTGTCGTCATTCACTGCCAGGCATGTCTGCGAGCGCGCGCGCGCACGCCGTAGCCGTGGTTTACTTTTTTCGGCGCCCGTATGCGCCAAGTCCCTCATGTCTGTATTCGCTTGCTCTGATTGTGGCCAAACCCTGCTTGCAGCTGCATTCCCAGAGCACAACGGCAGCAATCCAATCGGGCCAGCATTTCCTGTGCCAGTAAGCGGAAAGCGCAATCGCGGTCGGCCCTCAAATTAGATCTGTTGCAACGAGTCCGTCGCGAGGAGCTTCGCGAACGAAGCAACTTCGGCAATGGTCAGCTGCGCCGATCCACTCGGACCTGCAAATCCCGTGCTACTTGGGGGGTGGGCGGCCGCCCCCAGCAAGACCTCCACTCCTGCACGCGCTGCTGAGAGCTCCGAGGCAAGACCCATGTCGGCGCTGGGCAACGCAAAACACGCAACACGACGCGGGTTTGCAGCGCGTGCGCCACGGCTAGTGGAAACTGCTCCACGCCACCAGGCTGCCAATCCCCATCGCTAAGGCTCCGGGACTGCATCTGTAGTCACTGCGGCGTAGCTCGGTTCTCCAGAATACTCGGGATTTTGTTGTCAGTTCGGTAACACGTGGTCGACTTCACCAAGTATTTCTCGGAGCCTGGGCCAGCCCTTCCCCAATTCTACCGACGCGAAGGTTTCAACGCCCGTGCGCCGGCATGCAACAACCTTTTTCGGACCCACCGTGCATGACAGTCAGTCCAATACTTCGGAGCGGGAAACACACTTCTCCCCGCACAAGCCGTCCTTCATGAGAGCCCCGGGACGATGTGCCGGAAAACGTGGACCGCCAAGGGGGTCAATTTGGTTCAATACATTGTCGTTGACCCGCAGCTCCGGTCGCACACGGCTGCCCGTGTGCAGCTGAATCCACACAATGTGCGTGCCCTGGAACGTCACGTCCTCCACGCGAGCCCGGACATGACGGCCATTCCCAAGCTCACCACCCCCACCACGTCGCGCTGCGTTGGCAGAGTTGTGCAGCTCGACAGGGACGAAGGCACGCAAGACATTGCTGCTATACTCGACTCCGCTGGTGACGCTCGCACGCCTCTTCGATCAGTGTTCTTCCGTCTTCACAAATTCGAGCATCCTCCTCCTCTCCCTCCTCTTCCTCCACCTCCTCCTCCTCCCCGTCTACCCCCAGACCGCCTCCTCCGCCTCGTCCACTTCGTCCATATCCTCTGTTTCCTCCGCCTCTTCCTCCTCCTTTTCCAAACCACCTCCTCCACCTCGCCCGTTCCGTCCATTTCCTCTCCTTCCTCCTCCTCCTCCTCCTCCTCCTCCTTTTTCTCCTCCTCCTCCTCTTCCGCCTCCGCCTCCGCCTCCGCCTCTGCCTCCTCGCTCTATATTTTCCGTTATAAATAATTTTCCCGTGTCGCACCCCGGAAGAAAGTTTTTACGGGCGGGCCGGGCGTTTCGCCTGAGATTTTCCACAAGTTACGACCCTGAAGTTTAAACATTGGAACCAGTCTCGCAGATGGAATGCGGGTCTTTTAGAACATGTGGTTTCCGCCTTGGCGCACATTCGCTTCAGACATCTGCAAACGGTAAACGGATTGAATGCGATTCGTTTTCAAAATGTGGTTCTCGCCTCAGCGCGGCGCACATTCGTTGTAAACATTTGCAAGGGTTCCACGCATTGGGCTCGGGTCGTTTTCAAAATGTGGCTCTCGCCTTAGCGCCGCGCACACTCGCTCGAACATCTGCAAACGTCTAACGGATTCAGGGCGTGTCGTTTTCAAAATGTGGCTCTCGCCCTAACGCCACGCGCATTCGTCGTAAGGAATTGCAGAAGCTTCACTGATTGAGGGCGGTTCCTTTTCAAAATGTGGCTCTCGCCTTAGCGCCGCGCACGGTCGTTGTAAAGAATTGCAAAAGCTTCACTGGTTGATGGCGGTTCCTTTTCAAAATGTGGCTCTCGCATTAACGCGGCGCACATGTGTCTTAAATATGTGCAAGAACTTCACGGATTGAGGGCGGGTGGTTGTCAAACTTTGGCTCTAGCGTTAGAGGGGCGCACATTCGCTTTAAAATCTGGCAAGGTTTGAACGGATTGAGGGCGGTTCCTTTTTCGGTTCTTCTCGCTCTAGCGCGGCGTACACTCGTTCGAACTAACAGTTTACAACAGTTTCACGGATTCCCACCACCAACGTACCAGAAACACATAGGAAATGATTCTGGATTATGCGGGTGCAACAATTATGTTGGCTCGCTGTGTTGAAGTCCCAAGAACGGCGTTCTGGCACGATTCAGGATTGTCAAGACACAACAGTCAGGTTGATCTGTGGCGTTGGAATCTCGAGAATAATGTTCTGGCATGCTTCAGGGTCTTCAAACGGTTGTCTTCCAAAGAGGCAGCTCCTTGAATGGACATGAGCCGTTGTAGGGGCCTGTGAAGAGGGAGCTTGGAGGACAGGTTATTCCAACATCGTTGATGACTCTTGGGTTTACACTGGTCCTCCTCCTCCTCTTCCTCCTGCTCCTCCTTGTCGGTCTCCTCCTCCTCTGGTGGGCGCCTCCCAGAATGTGTGTGGCGGTGCTTTAACTTTCGATGTCTCTCCCGGGAGGTGAAGGCGAAGAAAAAACAACGAGGAGCGGCGACCGTATCCATATCGACGCCCTCGCGGTCTGAATTCCAGGGCGCGATCCCACGGATACGCGGTCGCACGGATACGTTCCGCGCGGAGCATCCGCGGCGAAAGCACGCCTTGTATCCGCGGGGTCGCGGCCCAGGGGCCCGGCCCGCGAGGCCGTGGATACAGATCTGTTTTTCGCCGAATCGTGCCTCCCGGGAGTGAGTGGAGGCAGTTCATGAGACTCTGTAGGCTCTGCGAGCTGCCCCTGGACAACGGCCTTGTCACCCTCTTCACGATGGCTTGGCCTCGGCTTCTTCTCCATGGCTATCGTGAGTGGATGGAGGCAACTTGTGAGCTACGGCATGCTCTGCGAGTGGTCCCTTGACAGCGGACTCGGCATCCTCTTCACGGTTCCCGTGACTGGGTTGGGTGCTGATCGTGAGTGTTGGCACAGAGTCCGAGCT
Organism: Prorocentrum cordatum; assembly: GCA_963575745.1. Taxonomy (NCBI): domain Eukaryota; class Dinophyceae; order Prorocentrales; family Prorocentraceae; genus Prorocentrum; species Prorocentrum cordatum. The sequence continues at coordinate 214,077 of CAUYUJ010016493.1, read as the reverse complement.
CTTCATGGACATGGTGAGATCCCACAGCCGGTTGGGTGCAGACCTGAAGCCACGGCGCGCTCTACGCGCCATTATGGGACATCCCGGATGGCCTCGGCTCACTGTTCAAGGTTCCCGTGGCTGGCTGGGCGCAGGTTGCGACCACCAAGAAACGGTCTCCCGTCGCCGAAATCGAGAACACATCGTCGTTACGGTCTCGTCGCGCCTGGAGGTCGCCGCCCTCCTCCCCCAGATCCTAGCAAGGATCACTTCAGAACTGGTCCTCGGGCCCCTCTCGGGGTCCAGGAGGAGGAGGAGGAAGAGGAGGGGGAGGGGGAGGGGGAGGGGGAGGAGGAGGAGGAGGAGGAGGAGGAGGAGGAGGAGGAGGAGGAGGAGGAGGAGGAGGAGGAGGAGGAAAGGGAGGACGGGGAGGAGGAGGAGGAGGAGGAGGAGGAGGAGGAGGAGGACCCTGGCCAATTTCCTGGTCCTGGACCGATGGTTGTCGGCCCTGGGTCCTGAGGTCCCAAGCCAACCCCCAGAGGCCGAAGCCGGGGAACCTAATCGCGGCGAGCGAGGGGGGGCAGTGAGAAGGGGCGGGCCTTCTCAGAAGGCTCGAACGGGCCTCCCTCGCAGACGCAGAAAACCTATCAGAAGGCCGGAGGGCTTCTGAGAAGCCCCGCCGTCATCTCAGAAGGCGTTTCCCTTCTCACTCCCCACCGGAAATAGGCCCCCAAAGGCCGAAGCCGAAGAACAGAAACCCAGCGCGATCGTCGTCATCGTGGCCGCCGGCGCGGCCGCCGCCAGAGGCCGCCGAGGGCGCCGAACCCCGACGGCGCAAGGCGCGCGCCTGCCTCGAAGCCGTACTGCCGCCCCGCGCGGAGCACGACGCTCGGCAGGGTGAGCTCGTTGCTGTGCGTGGCCTGCCGCTGGACGAGGGGTGGAGGGAGCAACCTGTCCTTGGGAGAGGCGGATGGGAGCACGGTCCAGTAAGACGAAGCCAGGAAGAAGACAAAGTCGGGCGAGGGTCAATGGGTAATCTCCGAGATCGGGGCGGCTCTGGAGGATGTCTTGGGGGCCACGGCCTTCTCAGAGCGTTCTGGAACGCTCTGTGAGCGTTGCGGAACGCTCTGGAACGGTTGCATCCTCGTCCTAGCCCCGTCCGACCGTAGGCGAGGCGAACGAGACCTCGTTTCAATTCAGATGCCTTGTATCTGGTGGGCGGCTGGAATCCCCAAGGAGCGCAAAACCCCAAATCCGCAATTGAAACCCCCAAAATCGATGGCACTTGGAAGCCCCAAGGAAGGGGGGTGGGGGAAGGGAGGGAGAGGGAGGTGGAGGAGGGAGACAAGGAGGCAATGGGAGAGGAGGAGGAGGAGGAGGAGGAGGAGGCGGAGGAGGAGGGGAGGAGAAGGAGGAGGAGGATCAGTGTAGTGCGATCCCCCTCCTCGGCGGCCAGAACGGCGGAAACACTGCCCCAATGCTCCAAGAGCAATTTGGAGAATGGCCGTTGCGGTTGGGCCCCGGTTTTGCACAGCATCTGCGCCTAGGCTCTCCCAGGCCAGCACGAGCGAAGACACATCGATCGGCACGCGTGCGTTCAACTCCTCGGCGTGCAAGGTGCAGCGCGTAAGTGGGAGAATATCTAACGCACTCGGTGATGCCCCCTGGCAATATCCCGCACCAAGGCCGAGATTCACCACCATGCACTACCATCATAAGGCGAAATGTGTAGAGGCCCATCCGATGTTAACCTCTCGCCACTGCAAGAACAATTACCAACTTGATTCAAACCAATTGTTTATACTAGTGTGTGGAGTCAATCGTGTAGAACCATTCCATAGAGTAATGCTCACATAGTTTGCAGTCCATAGTGCGTTCGCGCCTGAGTCTCGTCAGGGCAGGGGCAGAAATAATAAGGGAGGATGGGGATAGGGGGGATCGAGGATAGAGGGCGATGAGGTGGAGAGGGAGGTGGATGTTGCAGGAGGAACAGGAGGGCAAAGACCAAAATTATCAACAGGAAAAGGAGGGTGCATGGAACGGAAAACTTGGAAACGCGTGAAAGAAGCGCCAGGCGCTGCGAAGCTTCGAGGGTCGATCAGTGCTGCTGGAAGAGCTGCCTGGGGCGTGACGTCTATGACACAGTCGAGGCACGTCACGCCGTCGATGTACCCATGGAAGCCGTTGGCGCCCTCCAGGTCCCACCTGGGCCGCGCGTGCTTAGCCCTCCCTCTGTCAAAGCAGCCCTTCGCGCATCGCTTCCCCCTCCCCCTGTCCACGACGCTCCCCCCCCAAACGGCTCCGAGCAGGACGATGGGGAGGGCCCCAGCCGATGGAGGCACGACTGTGCCCCTCTGCTGCGCGAGGTCCCCCCAGACTGGCTCCGCCATTCGCGCGGTCGACGGGCACAACTTCTGGCCAACCCCCGGAGGAAGAGCATGCCCGAAAGGCGCGCCCTCCATCGGTGCTCTGCACTTCTCCCCCGGAGCGCCTGGGGAGGAGGAGGCGTGTGCGGGGGCCGATGAAACCAGGAGCAAGAACGGGAAGACGAACGAGGGGAGGGATGAAGAGGGAGAGAGGGAGAGAAAGAGAGAGAGAGAAGGGATGAGAGAAGAGGAACGACAAAAAAGAAAGAGAGAGAGAGAGGGAGAGAGAGAGAGAGAGTGCTGCTTGCCATCTCGTCTTTTTGGCTTTCGATGGGGCTGAGGCCTCAAGATGAGATGACTATAGTGTTGTCCAGAGGGAACCAGAAAATCATCACGAGGATCTCGAACGCCCACAGCAACATCCCAAGAGAACCTCAAGAGATGTGTCATGTGTCCTTTATTTCCCTCTCCTAAGGGGGAAGGTAATTCAGGACCCCCTTTGTGGTCGGTAGCCTCCAACAATGCCCCAAAGTGGCCCAAGAGGCTCCCAAGAGGGCTCCCAGAGAATGGAGTGGTCCCCGAAGGCTTCCAAAAAGCCTTCAACAGAAGTCCTACACCACCCTAATAAGGAATCGGCATCCGTGAGGCTCCCAAGGGTTCTCAAATTGTCACCTGTTCGACCTTGTTCGGGCCGCTCATCCATCCTCTTAGTTTCACTGATGCTCCTCCGCTTCCCGTCTCAAGACTACTGGCCAGGGAATCGTGTCTAGGTGTACTGGTGAGGACAAGCGAAGCATCAATACTCAAACATTGCCGCCCCCGTGTTCTCTTGCCAGGCCATCCTAGACAACTCTTGTGATCTGTTGGCGTTTTATGCTCACCTCCTAACGATTATGGGCGTTACCTGGCCAATCGACCATCATGATCGAATGAACGATCAGAGGTGTAGCCATTACAAGTCTGTATATCATTGGTTGGTTGGGATATCTCAATGTACGTGCGTACATGTACAAGTTTGAGCACACGCATGTGCAACCTTGTTCTCTCAACATACACACCTACTTATACATATCTATATATATATATATAAAAGCCATTCAAGCACATTCGAGGCGTTCCCAAGATTGTGGCGTTCTCGCCTTCTTGCTTCCGATGGGATTATGGGACCTCTAGGTGTCTCCACGATCACCCACAACGGCTCCTAGGTGGGCCCGGAAGGGCACTAGGAGGGCCCAGGCTCCGACGAGATCCAAGATGGTCCCGCGAAGGCTCCGAAATAGCCCAAGATCAATCCAATAATAACGATCAACTGGAGACAGGTCCCCACACAAGATCAGTCGACATCGAACCGGGAAACCTGATCGAGTCGGAATGCGCGTCGGATCGGGCTGTATCTGCACGGAGTTGAAATCGAATTGGATCGGCAGCGCCAAGACGCAAAAGACGCCATGCAAACATAGGGCCGCATCGGATCGTCGGAATATCGAAATGGACGGAACGGGCAAGTCACAATCGATATCGAATCGGACCGATCAGATCGAACTTGACCCTGCTCGATGACCCCGAAACTCGCCCCAGAACCTTATCAAACTGAAGGGCCTCCGTGCCGGAATGTCGGTGGGAGCGTGCGCCGTGGAGTGTGGCGGTGTATGCACCCTGCCACAGCGTATTCCTCCTCCGCCCGAGGCTCACGCGACGGCTCAGTAGAACCACCGCCACCTGGTACCCTCTCACATAGAGACAACAAATAAAGCAACGCAACACACGCCTTTTCCTGACCTCCGCGCAGATTTCTCGGATGAGCGCTGGACCCCACTCCTTGGCGCGCGAAGCGCGCCAAGGGATCCAACGCCGAGTCAAGAAACCCGCGAGGACCTTCGAAAGTTTCTGTTTATGCAGTTTTCTCTTTTTCGAACCCAGTACCTTTTCAGCCCCCATGGGCATGCAGGCAACTGCCAACAGTGATGCAACATGGGCCGGCAGAATGAGCAAGCCGGTCGGATCCGCCGACACCTGCTTACCAGGGGTGAGGAGACGTGTGAGACATTTTGGCTGTCCCCTTCCCCCTCTCCCCATCCCCAGGGCTCCCAAATCCCGATGCAGGGGTTCACCAGGGCACCTACATTGCCCTGGGAGTCTCCAAATCCACCCTCCGCGGCGTCCAAGAAGCCCAAGATTCCCTCTAAAGATGGCTCAGAAAGAGCTCCAACGCGCCGATGAGGCCTCCAGAACATACTGAGAACAAGTCCATTGGCACAGAAGAAGCCCCGAAAAGGGCCTTAGCACGACCCACAAGACGGTCCCAAGAGGCATAGTGAACGTTTCCTTACTCGGCGTTTCGATATTTGGCGGAGGCGGGTGGGGGAGGGGGGGGGGGCTGGCTTTGGACCTCTGCTTAATGCGACTGTTTGCAACAGGGCGTGCATGATGGGGGAGACATCACCTGCTTGAAACAGGCGCCTAAAACAGCCAAGATCTACTCCATAGGGGGGGCGGGGGGTTGTGAGGGCCTGCGCCGATCGGCAAAACAATGAATAAGAAACGATCACCAACAGGCATACATAATGATGTTCCAACGGTTCTTTGTTTATTTTCGCCTTCTCGCCACTTCGAGGTGCGGAAAGCACGTGGCGGCCCGAGAAGCCTTCCAGACCAGCCCGAGAGGGCCGAAGTGGCCCGAGAGGGCCCAGAGATGGCACCAGGGCCCCGAGACCCCAAGACAGCAAGATAGGCCCTCAAGAGGCCCCAAGAAGCCAAAAAGAGGGAACTCGTGTAGAAGAAATAAAAACGGCATAAGCATAAACTTGTGGTGCTTCGCGTGGATTTCTTGAATCCTGGCGGCGCCTCCGGCGCTGCTCCTGGCGCGCTTCGCGCGCCAGGGAGAGGCCCAGCTCAGATCCAGATCCAAGAAATCCGCGCGGAGCGCCAACAATTTATGCTTATGCTATTTGTTGTTCTCTTGTCGTAGTGCCCCCGGGAGCCCGCCCCGAAGACGCCCAACATGCGGTCCCCGAGAATCCCCCGAGAAGCCCACCGAGGGTCCCGAGCTCCCCAGGATTTTGCCGAAGGGCTCCGAGGGGGCCGCCCCCGAGGCCTCTGAGAGGCCCAAGAGGAAGCCCTGCACCAGGGGTGGAGGAAGAGGAAAGCGACCCAGCAGCAACCTACAAGCAGGCAGCACGACGGGAAGCGGCAACCAGCACAAGCAAACGACACATATGCTGCACACCTCCTCTTCTGAGGGTCGGCGGAATGGCGTAAGCCTCTTGAGTTCATGTATGGATATATATATATATATATATATATATATGAATTTGTATATGAGCATGTATAACAATATATACATACATATATACAAGTGTACACATGTGGTTATGTCTATATATGTATGCATTATATGATATCAGCGTGAGGGGGGGCGTACAGTCTTACTTCATCCCTGCGCACGCGTGGCTGGAGATTGGGCGACGACTGGGAGGGGGCCTCGCCAGGAGGGCCCGCCGCGAGGGCGCGCCGGGAGGGCGCGCCGGGAGGGCGAGGCCAGGAGGGCGTGCCAGGAGGACGTGCTGGCAGGGCGTGCCAAGAGGACGTGCTGGGAGGGCGTGCCGGGAGGGCGTGCCGGGAGGGTGCGCGCGAGGCGAACTTGAGGGACGAAAAAACGACCCTACCCTGGGTTACAAGTGCGTGGCCTGTAAACCTCCTGGGAACCCCCAAAGCCTAGAGCCGCCAGGACGCGGCACATCACGCAGGTTTTGCCCTGTCAGCCCACAGGAGTTTCAGCGCACAGCGCCTCGCAAACCAGGGTAGGGGCGTCTTTTATGCCCTTGACGAACTGCCTGAAGAAACGCCTGTGCGCAGCTCCGTTTCCCCTGCTTTTGAGCAGGGACCGACCGTCACGGCATTCCTATAGGCTTACCACGGCAGGATCTCAGAACCCGCAACTGCTTTAAAACCAAGGGCGCTTTTTCTTAGACCACAAGCCCGACGTGTCAAAACAAGACCGTCTCAGCCAGAAATGTTCTAAGAATATTGCGTGCAGACCATACAAGGTTCTTAGAACATTCTTTGGTGGGCCTATAGGCAAGCCTAGACGCTTCGACACTGCTTGACTGCTATTCCTCTCCCTCCTGGCCCCCCTCACTCTGATCCGCAGGTGCGGGGTGCAGCGCTCATCTGTGGAACAATCATGCGGTTCTTTCAACCTACACGTTGTCAACCGTTCCCAGCCCTCCCGCGTGCTGCTGCCCACTGCTGGGGCTTTCTTGTGCGGACCTCTCACGCGAAGAGATCGTTGACTTGGGATTCGTAGTGCTGGTTCCCGTTTCCGCTGTCAGTGGACCCGACTGTGGCCTCATTTTCACGCGCTCCAAGGGTCAGTTCGGCGTGGGTTCACGACACATTCGATACATCATACGAGAAATTCGCATCACCCCCTTATTGCATTCTGGCGAGAGCGATTCGACTCCGTGGATCGCTTGCTAGTGAGGTTGTTTGAGTGCTTTGGCCGCTTCTCTCCCCACATGTTGGCAAAAGTAGAATGAGACCTTCGCGTGTGGCGCACAGTTCATCACAACATCTGACATCTCAGAACGCGGCATACACAAAAACCGGCTGACACACAAACAAAAAACGTTAGGACCCTCGGCCGCAACGAACATGTACGGCACTGGCCAAGAGTATGCAATATTGCTGGCGATGGCCTGTGCAAGCCTCCTTTGTGGCTGTGCGAGTCTCCACTGGTCGGAGATGCTGCAACGCCCGGCGATACCGCTCCCGCCAGCAGATCGCGGAAAGGTCGCAAAGCCTTTTCTGGCACACTGCTGCATCCTGCAGCCCCAGCGGGGACCACCAATCCCGAGGAGGGCCAGCCGAGACAACGGCGGCCCTGGCTTGTGCTTTTTTCGCCCTGCCTTCGACTCCTGGAGGCATCTCGTCGCCACGGCTGGATCTGCGTCGACAACGGGTCGGGATGGTGTGGGCTGGGCGGGAGAGCCGCAGTTGTCTCGACTGGCCCTCCTCCGAACAGAGCTACGAGCGCCAGACTCTCGTGGCACGTAGCCACAATCTGTGCAGTCCTGACGCTGGCGGGAGCTCTTTCGCCTGCGCTGCGCAAGGCTCGGGGCATACCTTGGAGACGCCATGCAGGTGCCGCTGAAAGTCCTCGAAGCTCGAGTTCCGGGTCAGGTTATCATAATATCCGACCGGGTGCTTCACCACACCCGTACGCATCGCGTACAGCACCTCCTCGTAGCACTCCTCGCCGTAACTGGACGTGTGGCAATCCTCTGATGCCGACGCTGGCGCTGCTGACGTTGCCCGTGCCACTGGCGCGCCCGGGGCTCGGGGCACCGCTAGCGCAGAGGGTGGTGCTAGGGGAACATTCAGATGACACAAACATAAAAACTTGGAGGTCCGCACGGATTTCTCGGACCAGCGCTGGACCCCTCCCCCTGGCGCGCGGAGCGCGCCAGGGCGCGCCAGGGGCGGCGCCGGAGGTGACGCCAGGGGGCGCGTTCGCTGATCTGAGAAATCTGCGCGGACCTCCGCATCGTTATGTTTACGTGCGTGTTTGTTTCCCTGGGTGCGGCGTGCGGCCGTGTCGACGTTGCTGGCGCCGCCCGCGCTGCTGGCGCTCTCTTTGTGGACGCCGCTAGAGGTGAGGGCGCGGCCGGCAGTCGTGCCTGCGTTGGTAGCTGCTGCACTTGCGCTGCACAGGGCCGAGGGCACACCCTGGAGACGCTGTGCAGAAGCCACTGGAAGTCATCAAAGCTCGAATCTGGGGTCAAATTCCCATACCAGTGCGGGTGATTCACCACACCCGTCTGCTTCGCATACAGCACCTCCTCGTAGCAATCGTCGCCCTCGATAGGAGTTCGGCAGTCCTCTAGCGCTGGCGATGCCGCCGCTGGCGCAGCGGGTGCGTTGTACACACGTGTCAGCGTCGGCTCTGGGGCCGCTCCCGGCTCTGGCAGTGCGAACAGAGGCGGCAGCCCTGGCAGCGAGGAGAAGTCCAAACCTTCAGACGCCGCCGCCTGCTCGTTGAACTGCTGGGCCTCGGTGACCTCCTTCAGCTCGGGCTGCTTGGCCCCCAGCTCGGCCAAACCCTTCTGCCTCTCATCCAGCGCTCTGAGCTGGCGCTGCTTGGCCTCCAGCTCTGCCACGAGATCCTGCAACGACATGCTGGCCTGCGTGGCCTTGCCCTGCTCGGCGGTCTGCTTCTCGGCCTGGCCGGCCTCGGCGATTGGCAGGGGCGCCGCCTTCGCTGTGGGCGAGGGCGCCGCCTCCGCGGCAGGTAGAGGCGCCGCCTCCGTCGGCAGGGGTGCGGCCGTCGTGGTCGGCAATGCCGCCGCCGCCGCCGGCAGGGGCGGCAGCCCCGGCAGCATGTAGCCGTCTGGGGTCCGAGGCGCACCCTTCGCTGCGGGCAAGAGTGCTGCTTTCGCAGTCGGCAGTGGCGCCACCTGCGTGGTCGGCAACAGCGCCGCCTCCGCCGTGGGCAGAGGCGGCAGCTCTGGCAGCTCCTGGAGCGTGTAGTCTTCTGGGTCTTGGGATGCAGCCTTGGCTGCGGGCAAGGGCGCTGCCTTCGCAGTTGGCAGGGGCGCCGCCGTCGCGGTCGGCAAAGGCGCCGCCGCCGTGGGCAGCGGCGGCAGCTCTGGCAGCTCCTGCAGGGTGTAGTCGTCTGAGTCCCGAGACGCCGCCTTCGCTGTGGGCGAAGGCGCCGTCGTCGGCAGGGGTGCCGCCTCCGCGGCCGGCAAAGGCGCCGCCTCCGCCGTCGGCGGCAGAGGCGCCAGCTCTGACAGCGGGGCCGCGTCGAGGCCCTGAGGCGCCGACTTCTGCAACCTCAGCGGCGCTGCCTTCGTGTTCGGCAGGGGCGTGACCGTCGCGGTCGGCAGTGGCACCGCCTCCGCCATCGGCAGAGGTGGCAACTCTGGCAGCGAGGGCTCGTCGAGGCCCTGAGGCGCCAGCAAGCGAGCTGGCACGGGAACCACGTGTGTCTGCGCCGCGCAAGGCTCGGGACACACATTGGACAGCCAAGCTACGCTGTGCAGGTGCCGCTGGATGTCCTCCAGACTGGAACTCCTGGTCAAGGGGGAGAACCACTCTGGATGCTCGATGACGCCCTGCATCGCGTAGAGCACCTCCTCGTAACACGAATCGCCCTGGACGGATGTGTGGCAATCCTCCGGTGCAAGCACCCGTGCTTGCGCCTGCGCTGCACAAGGCTCGAGGCACACCTCGGATAGCCTAGCCGTGCCGTGCAGGTGCCGCTGGATATCCTCGAGGCTCGAGCTCGTGGTCAAGGGCAAGAACCACTGTGGATGCTCGATGACGCCGTGCATCGCGTACATCACCTCCTCGTAGCACGCGTCGCCGTCGACAGTCGTGCGGCAGTCCTCCGGAGCTGCCGACAGTACCGGCGCTGGCACCGCGGCCTCCTGTGCCTGCGCTGCACAGGGCTCTGGGCACACCTGGGCATCGACGCTGTGCAATCGCCGCTGAAAATCCTCAAAACTAGATTTTTGAGTCAAATTCCCATATCGGTCTGGGCGCTTCACTACACCCGTCTGGATCGCATACATCACCTCCTCATAACAGTCCTCGCCCTCGACGGAAGTATGACAGTGCTCCAGTGTAGACAAGCGTGCTGGCACGGGGACCACGCTTGCCTGCGCTGCGCAAGGCTCGGGACACACATTGGACAGCCAAGCCACGCTGTGCAGGTGCCGCTGGATGTCCTCCATACTGGAACTCCTGGTCAAGGGGGAGAACCACTCTGGATGCTCGATGACGCCCTGCATCGCGTAGAGCACCTCCTCGTAACACGAATCGCCCTGGACGGATGTGTGGCAATCCTCCGGTGCAAGCACCCGTGCTTGCGCCTGCGCTGCACAAGGCTCGAGGCACACCTCGGATAGCCTAGCCGTGCCGTGCAGGTGCCGCTGGATATCTTCGAGGCTCGAGCTCGTGGTCAAAGGCGAGAACCACTGTGGATGCTCGATGACGCCGTGCATCGCGTACATCACCTCCTCGTAGCATGCGTCACCGTCGACAGTTGTGCGGCAGTCCTCCAGAGCTGGCGAACGCACGTGCACTTGCACATTTCCCTGAGGAGCTAGTCTGCAAAAAGTTCAACTTTACTCTTCGAACGCCGGGTGAGGGATGCTCCTCCACATCCAATGCTGTAGCAAAACTTTTGCGGGCCAGATGCCCCCAACTCACAAAATGTCTGGGCGATCCTGGGCGCTCCAAAATTTCCCCGCGTGACTTTTCCTGAGGCCTCGGGAACGTGGTTGGGAGTCAGCACTTCCCACGCGTCCCAAGATGTCCCTGAGGAACCGTCCTGTGTCCTGGGGCTCTCTTCGGGGCTTCCTGGGCCGCCTTGGAGGCACTCGGGGCTGGCCCAGAAGCAATCACTACTGAATACCAGTCTGTTTTCGAAATGCTTTAGAATTGTCTGCTGTTTGGCCCAAAGAGCTGTGTGTCCACAATTACTGCATCGTCCCAAATCGGCATGTCTGTCGGTCGCCACGAGGGGCTCAGGAGGCCTCCAAGACGGCCCCACGACGGGCCCAAATGGGGAAATCGACATGAAATTTGAAGCACTCCCGCGGATGAGTCCTTTGCAACAAGGATACGGTTTCCGGCAAAAGTGGGATATGACGGTGATGTGAACGTATCGGTATCTTCGCCCAGGATGGGTATATCAGACACGCCATGCCTTCTGTTGCCCGTTCTCAGCTATGAATAACTGTATGTAAGACAGCCACCAGGCCCGCAGGAGGCGCCCTGGAGGCCCTCAAGAAGCCCGCGCGAGGCCACCAAGAGACCCTCGCCCAGCGAGGCCCCTTAAACGCCCACAACTCGCCATCGCTCGGACGTCCAGTCCGCATTTTTCGGCTTCGTGCGAAATTTGTTTGTAAGGTGAGCAAAAATGCTCCACGATGGTCCTCGCCGAGGAGCAATGCACACATCCGAGCGGTGCCGCACCGGGAGGCCTCCCCAGAGAGACCACCCCACGGGGATGCCGAGATGCCTCTCGTCCACGACCCAAGCGCGGCGGCGGGGTGGGCAGGATGCCGCTGGATCCGACCTTGCTGACATGAGTGGCCTCGCGCATTTACAATGTGTCACACTCCGCAGTTGCGGATAACAGTGAGGGGGCGGGCGCCGGGAAGGTCGCGAGTGAATCGTGGGAGGGTCGCGGGCGGGTCGGGGGCGGGTCGCGGGTGGGTCGCGGGTGGGTCGCGGGGTGTATCGCAGGCGGGTCGCGGGCGGGTCGCGAGCGGGTCGCAGGCGAAGACGATGACAACAAACAACAGTAACAACAACAATCCGCACTGTGGAACTGCAGAACCCCACTTCAGCCACGCGCCCATTGACAGAAATTGACAGTGAATGTCCTATCGGTCCCCTTGCTCGAATTATCCAAAGAATGTCTGCCGAATCGGTCCCATTTTTTTGTGGGAGAGGGCCGGTGGCAACTTGTTCGGGGGGCGAACTTCCTTCAGGATGCCCCGCGCCCCGCCCCGCTCCAAACTCTTCAAACAAACACAATGCAAAACACGGCGAATGCGAAGCAACACCATGCAATGCTCAGCGCGGTGCAATGCAGAATTCAGCAATTCAGCGCAGGCAAAAGGAGCATGATGCACTGGAGTACAAAGCGACGTTAAGCAACGCAACGCCACAACACGTTGAGACAACAAATCGATGCGTGCCGAAACGGGGCAACGCAAAACATGGCAACGCAGCGCTATTAAATGCAACCCCATCAAGACACTGAAGCAACCCACAACGCAAGGAACACACAGTGTTGCAGAAAACCCTAAACATCCCTTTGCCCTTATACCGAAAAAGGGCCACGGTGGGGGGCTTCGATGGGGAAACACGATGGGGGGCCAGGATGGGGTGGACCACGATGGGGAGCCAGCATTGGGTTCCACGATGGGCGGCCGCCGATTTCGGGGGCCTGGGCGATGGGGAAACACCATGCTCCAGCCACCGTTCTCGGGGGCCCGGACTCCCTCGCAGGGCGTTCGAAACCTTGCACGCTCACAGAACAGCTGCCTCGGGCATGAAGCAGGTATTTGCCAACGTCGCCCCAAAGAAATAGATGTTGCCAACGTCGCCCCAAAGGAATAGAGGCTACTTCACTCTGAATGAGAGGGTGGTGCAAGTCACCCTGCCGAAGTTGAACTTGTCAACTCCACTGCTGGTGCAATCATCCCACCACACACCCGCAAGTTGTTTGCAGAACCCATGCGGCGGCGATTGTGATGACTGCTTGGCGCTGGCTGGCAAGTCGTTGCGGCAGCGCTGGCGCGCGCAAGCTCGCGCGCAGAGCGGCCAACTAGTCTGGCGCGACAGACGCGGCTGCGGTGGCGCTGGTCGCTGGTCTCGCAAGCCGCGCTGACGCGCGGCCACTTCAGTGCGAGTCGGTGGCCTGGGCGGGCGCTGTATCAAGGCGACGCCGACAACGGCAACACAACGATGATGATAGTACCGATGCTCGTGACCATGGTGACAATAACGACGGGAAGGCCAATGACGGCGCCGATGCTGATCACGCCAATGACGATGATGGTGTCCACGTGTCGGTGGTGAAGGTCCTGGAAGGATTTCGACATGCGCGCGCGGCCGACGCGCGCGAATGGCCCGCATGGTATTATTTGAGAGGGGCCGTGCCCCGCCAGCACGCGCGCAAGTGCGTTCGAATGATTTCGACATGCTCGCGAGAGGCCCGTCCGGTCGCATCGGATGAGCATGCTGAGAATGTTCGGGTTGCCTTCATACTGTGCAAAAGCGCGCACCCTGTTTTGTATAACCATGTTGTAACACCAATGAGTGGGTTTCTCTTTTGCTATATTTCGGAACGCTCGATCTCGACATCCTTACGAAACATATCACTGTACCGACCTTGCAGACGTGCTGCAGCGGATTTTTGCGTGGATTTCTCCCAATGCAGAACCCCGAAGCGGCGAGTGAAAAAAGACGTGAATTCCGCGTGAAATAAGGTCTTCGTTCCTGGCCAAAAAAATCCGAACGAAATGCACTTCGAAATCCGGAACGAAACTCTCCTCGACACCCCGGGCCCATCCTATCGTTTTCCGAACGAACTCCGCTCTGCGATGTTGGCGCAATCAAACATATAGTTCCCGAGGGATTTCGGCATGCGCGCGCAAGGCGGCGCGCGCGCACGCAATTCTTCCCGTACGCGTTAACACGTGAGTGCGGGTGCATGGTATTAACGAGGGGGGGATCGATACCGGCCTGGCTGGTATGGTGCGAGTTCAGATTTAGAATGAACGATGGGGCAAAATCATATGTAAATGGCAAATCCACAACTTGAACGGACATCCCGGGGAAAGCGGGGGTAGATTCGAAATCTTGCCCCTCCCGCCCGCAACCTGTTTGGCATAACCCATTCGACCACGATTGCGGCTGCCGATTGGAACTTGCTCGCGCGTCTCTGCGGCCGCGCTGGCGCGCGCGCACGCTGCCGCGCAGATCGACCAACTAGTTTGGCACATCGGGTGTAGCAGCAATGGAGCTTACCGGTAGGGACTCTCCATCACGTCTCATAAGGTCGCGCTGGCGCGTGGACGCTTCAGGGCGGGTCGTTGATTTGGGCTGGCGCACTATCATGATGACGTCGGCAACAGCGGCAACGATGATGAATACAGCAAAAGACATAGCGATGATGGCGATGACGACGGCAAGGCCAGTGACGGCGTCGATGCTGGTGACGACGATGACGATGATGATGTCCATGCGCTGGTGATTACTAGGTCGTGGAGACGATGGCAACAGTGGCGGCGATGTTCGATGACGGCGATGGCGGTGATGCGATGGCGCCGATGAGCTGATGAGGGTTCTCGGGAAGTGTGCGCGAGCACGCATTCAATAAACCTGGCAGGCTTTGTGTTGAAGAACTATTGGTTTTCAGTTGCGTTTGAGGGGCTCCATCCTGAAGTGGACGGGGTTCGACGCGCGCGCGTGGCGGCGAGCGCCTGTGGCCCCCCGCATGGTCTTATTTGATGCGGAGGCGTGCACTGGGCACGTGCTTGATCAATGCGGGTGCACCGCGCGGTGGGATGAGAAAGCCAGTTCTGCACGAGACTGCTCAACCCTGCGGTTCTCGTATGCTTTTTCAGCCGTTGCGCGCGGGGAGAACATCTGCAGTCTGCGTGATGGGAGGCCAGGTCTTCCACGCTACAATGCAAGCAACACGAACGTGTTGAGTAAGATGTCGACATGTGCGCGCGTGCGGACTTCTTGGAAATTGCTGTGAGGGGTTATTGAGTCATGATCTGCTGATGTAACGAATGCGCTCGCATCGTTTTTTGGACAGGGATGACCGAGGGGGCCCATACCGGCTGGGCTGACATAGTATGAGAGTTGAGGCACATAATCACGTATGTGTGAATAGCAAATACATGCAAAGGTGTGCAAATTGCTATACAGAGCGGGATGTGGATAAGTTCGGGCTCGAAAGGGTGGAAGAGTCTGCTATTCTGTTGAAGGTGAGCCTGTGAGGTGCAGCGTATGTGGCGGAAGCCATGTAGCGCGCTGTGATTCAAACAGCTGTGAGGTGCAACCTGTGTGGTGCAAGCTGTGTGCAGGTGGCCGCATGCGAACCCGACCCCCGCCCCCACGACTTCTAAGGGGGGGCGGGGGAGGGGTAGGGTTCCCTTGGAGGCCTGGAAATGGGCACCAACACGAACACAGGGGTATGCCTCCACAGGGGAAAGATGATCCTAGATTTCGGTGTTGGTGGAAGCCAGAATATTACCACCATCACCGAGATCGGGATCTTCTTCCCTCGGTGGAGGCACGCCGCCGAAATTGGTGTTGGTGTCAACCTCTAGGCCTGCGATTCCCATGTGCCCACCGAGTGTGGCGAAGACTGCGTGGTGCCACCAGCGCGCCAGGCGCCCACGAGCAGCCCACGCGAGGCCGCCGCGGGGGCGGCCGCCGGGCGACAACCCCGAAGCCCCTGCCGGCGCACATGAGCGCGCACGGGGCATCTCTGCCGTGCGACAAGCCGGAGACGCCGGTGGGCGCGCGAGGTGCCCACGAGGCGGCCACGGGCGCTCGCCCGGCGACGGCCCAGCAACGGCAGCAGACGCAGGAGGCACCCACCGCAGCGCCCAACATCTGGCCACCGGGCGAAGACGTGCAGACAACGACCATATAGGGGGGCCGCATATGCGGACCCTGCCCCTGCCCCCCACGAGTTCTGAGGGGGAGGGCGGGGTTCCCTGCGCTCGGGAGCGCCCGAACGAAGTGAGCCCCACGCTCCCCCTCAGAGATCGTGGGGGGCAGGGGCTTTGTGGGCCCCGGAAACGGCAGGGCCGTTTTTCACCGTCTCCGAAAAAATATCCCTTGAAAATGGAAACGGCAAAAAAAACGGCGACTTGAAACGGCAAAAAAACAGCTCCAGGATTGGACCCGGAGCCGGTCAAAAAACGGCGACGGAACGGGTCAAACAACGGCGTCGGAACCGGCAAAAAAACGGCAAAACGGAACCGGTACAAAAACGGCTCTGCCGTTTCCAGGGCCCACTAAGGGCAGGGGCAGGGTCCGCATGCGGCCCCCTGAGCCAACGCACGACGTGCGCCCACGGGTCGCCGCCGGGCGGGGTGCACTGCGCTCGGGAGCGCCCGAACGAAGTGAGCCCCACCCTCCCCCTCAGAAATCGTGCGGGGGTAGGGTTCGCACGCGGCCCCCGAAGCCAGCGCACGACGTGCGCCCACGGGTCGCCACCCCGGGCGGCCGCGGAGCGAGAATTCCGCCAAGAGCGGCAGCCCGCGCGCGGGGCAGCCACGGGGCGCCACTGGGCGGCCGCTGGGCGGCCACCCGGAGACACCACGAGTCGCGGACCCTACCCCCGCACGATTTCTGAGGGGGAGGGTGGGGCTCACTTCGTTCGGGCGCTCCCGAGCGCAAAGGCACCCCGCCCGGCGACGACTCGTGGGCGCACGTCGTGCGTTGGCTCAGGGGGCCGCATGCGAACCCTGCCCCTGCCCCTAATGGGCCCTGGAAGCGGCAGGGCCGTTTTTTTACCGGTTCCGTTTTGCCGTTTTTGTTACCGGTTCCGACGCCGTTTGTTTACCGGTCCTGTCGCCGTTTTTTGACCGGTTCCGGCTCCGGGTCCAATCCTGGAGCCGTTTTTTTGCCGTTTCCGGTCGCCGTTTTTTTGCCGTTTCCATTTTCAAGGAACATTTTTGGGAAACAATGAAAAACCGGCCCTGTCCCCCTGTAGGGGGATTTTGGACGAAAAATTAAAAAGATTTTTTAAATACCCCCGAAATGCGCAAAAAGAGTCCAAAAATAGTCCCCATACTACTTTTTGACTATTTACGAATACTCCTCCTGAAGAGGCACAGGCCCGACGTGATGATCATCAGACTCTCTACATGCTGCCTTTCACAAAACGGGGGCCTCCGAATCTGGGTCGAGCCGAATCCATGAGTCTGGACATTCTGTTACAGCTCGCATTATTTACCGTCGCATGCGGCAGGGACCCGCCTACCCTTAGCAAGTATACGTGAACGGCTCATACGGATGGAGCGCATAGCGTGCGCAAGGAAGCACAAGCCTGGCCAGTGCTAGGCGTTATAGAAAAACAGGCTGGGACAGAAAACGCACAAACCAGACTGCCTATATAGCAGAGCATACCGTCGGAATGAGAAAACACTTGCTGGAACCATGAACCGTGACAGTGCAACTAGAAGCCCTGAAAATAAAAAAAACATGTCTTGGGGGCGCGTTCTGTACTTTCGCTGGCCTACTCCGGCCATCCGTCTGATTTCCGCAGGCGGATGCGCCCTTGACTTGCTTCCGCAAACTTCCGGCGCTCTTCCACCGTCTTCCGCAGAGGAAGAGACGCCAACTCCTTCGATCCTCGGAGAGGAGGCTCTTCCTGGAGCCCCCCACATGGTGACACGCGCATGCGTACGTGTATATGTGTGTATATATATATACATGCATACATGTGTGTGATAGAGACCACTAATATCACAGACATCTTCAGGACAATACTGACCACCGTCGCAAACACCCCCCCGAACTCTTTTCACAGACAGGGTCCTGCATCGATGCAAATTCAGGCTCACGTGCTGGCGCCAGGGTGCTCGGCGCCTGAGCCGAACAGGGCTCTGGGCACACCTTGGAGACGCTGTGCAAAAGCCGCTGGAAGTCATCAAAACTGGACTTCTGGGTCAAACTCCCGTACCAGTCTGGGTGCTCCACCACGCCTGTCTGCATCGCATACAACACCTCCTCGTAACAGCCGTCGCCCTCGATGGGAGTGAGGCAATCATCTGACGCAGGAAGGGGTGCCGGCGCAGAACCACCACTGACTGGACTTCGTACAGGCAACTGCAAGAGCTGCAAGTCAGCACCCGCTCTGCGAGCGCACGAAAGCGCCAGCATTGTGATCGTCATTCCATGATAAAGCCCCATATCGAGCCTGCAACTTATGTGTGTAAGGTCTTGTCTGGTGAGGATGACACATGTGGACTCGACTCGAAGCCAAGTGATACATATAGAGCGTGTGCTCCCGTGTCTTGGACCCAAATCGCGGTGGAAAAGGAAGAGCAAGTGGATGACACGGACTGAAGAGGCATCCAGCATTAATGATGAGGAGGGTAGCTGGCTAAGAACAGGACCAATAGCATGAATGAGGGAAACGGAGGGCCCGGAGCATAATGATGCGAAGGGGCAGTAAGGATGGAGGAGAACAAGAAGGGAATAACAGCAGGATGTACAATGAGGAACAGGGGCAGGAGGAGGGGCAAAGAAGAATAAGAGCAGGGGGCGCAGAGGGTTGACAGAGGAGGAGGAGGAGGAGGAGGAGGAGGCGGCGGCGGCGGAGGATGGAGGAGGTTGTAGGATGAGCTTACTGTGTTGCTCTGCGTTGTTCAGGCGTGATCCACGGGTCAGAGGCTGGCAGCCATGGGAGGTGGCTCTCTCTCTCTCTCTCTCTCCCTCTCTCTGCAACCGTACAGCCAGACCGCATCCAGGGCGAAGTCGCTGCCCGGATTGTGTGTGGCACGGCTGCGGCCAAGACCTAATTACCCGTCGAGCTTGTTTCGGGTGGGTTTTGGTATACAGGTATTCCTGAAATCAGTTGTGCGTCTCCCTGGTCTCCCCGAACCCTTTGGACCTTCCTCCATCAACCTCATGGGGTCACGAGATGGCCTTTGCCTCGAGAGGCGCGCTTGCGACGCTCACTAGGCCTAGGGGACTCTGAAGCGATTGGGCACCTCCGACGGGCTTGCGCAGTTACCACGCGCTGGTGCATGACCAGGCTGTCAAGGACTGTATGCTTCATGCGGCGAGAGAACACACACACACACACACTACATAATCAACTGGTCTGCTCCCCATTTGTTTTTGCTGACGCGAGGGCCCTGAAAGCCAACTCAACTTCTCTATCCTCTCCTTCTGGGCTGCTGCTCAGGCTTGCCCTGAGCGCTGCTGTGGAAAGGGGCGTAAGGAGCATAGTTGATGCTGCGGCCAAGGTCACCGCATGTGTGGAACACTTTGAATTAAAGGGTAGTGCCGTGCCTCGGTTCTGCACAGACTTGGGGGGTGCCCCCAATGCGCAGGAGTCCTGACGCCTGACTGCCATGAAGGCCTGGCCATCTGTGAGGACCCATAATGCAGCAAAGAGTGTCGAGCTTCTCAGGACGACGCGTTGTTCTTGAAGCGTATGCGTCGCTGTCTTGGCTGCGGCATGCTCCGATCCCGTATCCCTGTCGCGATGCCCTGCTGTTTTTTCCCGGGACGGGCTCTGTCCCACGGTTCTCTTAATGGTGACTGGCCTTTCGCCCTAGAGCCCTAGACCGGAGAGGTGTCAAGCAGCGAGCGTCGAGTTCACTGTGCGAAACAATGTGCTCGAAAGGGGTGTGTTCAAAATGAGTTTAGATCGTGTCCATTGGGCGTAGTGCTTTCTCGCAAGCAGGTGCCACAAGGGAGGATATTTTCTGCCACGTGAAACCACGTGCAATCTGTAAGCCAGCCCGTAACTCCTCCCCCTCCCCCTCCCCCTACACAACTTAACAATATGAATACTATACTCTCCTCTCTCCCCTGACGACTTCCGGAAGATGTTCGGCCCCCCTCCGCGTACTTCTTGTGTATACACAGGATTCCTGGGAGTTGGGTTTTCGCTTGGGATTTTGTCAAAAATGCTGCGTCCGCTGAAGCGCTGTCCTCATTTTCGGGCTTCCCCTCGTTCCGAATGGTGCTCCCGCTGCAGCGCTGGCCTCATTTCCGCGCTTCCGCTCGTTCCGAATCGTGCTCCCGCTGAAGCGCTGCCCTCATTTCCGCAATTCCGCTCGTTCCGAATCGTGCTCCCGCTGCAGCGCTGGCGTCATTGTTTCCAGTGCCATGTCACGGCATACAGTATAATGCTATGTGGTGTTCTGCTGTGCGATGCCATGCCTTCAGATGCACTGCTAGGACATACAGTGCTTGACTACGCAGTGCCACGTCATGCTATGCCATGCTACGCTTTGATCTTCAACGCCATGCTATGCCGTGTTCTGCTCTGTGCCGCTGTGCGATGCCATTATTTGCGTTGCAATGCTTTGTGATGCAATTCTTCACTACGCAACGCCACGTCATGCTATGACATACTCTGCCGTGCTCTTCTACGCCCTTCCATGCCGTGCTCTACGATGCATCGCGCACCCTCTCGGACTCATTGCCCTGGTCGACATCCGGCTGTGCGAATAGAAAGGATATCTACGCCATGGTACGGGATTGGAGGGAGGGGTAGGACGTCAGATATGACGCGAGTGCACCTAGCTTGCCCTCCCCCCTCCCCATCCCCCCTCCTCTCCTCTCATCCCTTCTCTTCCCCCTTCCCCCCTCTTTCCGACCCGGCCTTCCCACCTCCTTCCCCTTGCCCCTCTCTCCTGCCGCTGCTCATCCTACTCCACCCCGGGCAGCGCGCACGGGCCACTCATAGCCCACAGGCGCGGTGATCCGGATCGAGCTGAGGCTGTCGTCGTCCAAGCTGGTCTCGATGGGATAGACCTGAGGAGGATGCGCGGAACGCCACGACGGCGCGGCAAGACAGGGCTGGAATGCCCCGAAGAGGCGGAGCATGAGACTCCTCCGAAACGACATCTGGTGTCTTGCCGCACCCGCCGGCCGGGCACAGTACCATCGCGACTGATCCACGACATCGAGGACGAGGGGGGCAGGAACCGTCGGCATCGAATCGGGACATCGGACTGGGTCGAAACGTGTATCGCATCGGGCCGCCTCAGGTCGACGTCGGAAGCGAATCGAACCGGCGGCGCCAGGATACAGAACGGCGCAGTGCAGGGCTCGGGCCGCACTGGATCGCCCCAAGGTCGGACTTGGATCGAAGCGGGCCGGTCAGAGCCGACATCGAACCGGATCGATCGGATCGAAAGGGACCCTGGGAGGGGGGGGCTCACGACAGGCTCCTGCCTTGACGTGGTAGGCCACGGTGTCCGACGCCGCGGGAGCCCTGCGCCCTCGGCCCCAGATGCTGTCGGCCCTCTTCGCGCCGTGGGGCCGTGCGCTGTCTCCCGTGGGCCGCGGAAACCGGGGCGGGCCCCAGAGGTGGTTCGGCCTCGGAGCCCGGCGCCAGCGCTGCCGCGCCGAGGCAGCGCGAACGTGCCGCAGCCTTCCTTTACAGGCCTCCTAGAGGGGGTCCGAGTAGATGGGGTCGAAGGATCGAGCCTCATCGCCAGTGCATCGCCGATGCATCGGCGACGTCGGCGATGCATCGGCGACGACGGCGTGGGGAAACACGGGCTCCATATCGAGCCGCATCGTCGATGCATCGTCGATGCATCGGCGATGCGGCGCGATCCTCCGACCTCATCTTCTCGGACTCCATCTGGGAGGCCTAGACCCTTGTCCTTATCGCACTCTGCGGGGCTCACCCCGCCGGGGGTGCGGCAGCCCAGCGGTCAGGAGGGGCTCCCTGTCACGACGAAGCGCGTGCGCTCTCGCGACCCGCACCTTCCGCGCGATGCGCTCTGCGGCTCGCCGGAAGAGAAAGCAGTCTCGTGGCGGGAGCAGGACGTCGACGGGATGACGGCGATGTGGACGACGCGCACGGAGAACGGACGACGACCACGAACACGGCGACGACGTCGTCTTCGGCGACATCTTTGTCAATTTCTTATTTGGCGTTTCGACATTGTTGAGCAGGGACCGACCGTCCCAGCATTCCTACAGGCCTACCACGACATGTTCTTAGAACCCAGATATGTTCTTGGAACAGAAGCAGTGTTCTTAGAACGTACGACTGAGGTGCTAAAACAAAACCGTCTCAGAAAAACATGTTCTAATAACATTTCGTGGAAACCACACAAGGTTCTTAGAACATTCTTTGGTAGGCCTATAGGCGAGCCAGGACGCTTCGCCACTGCTTGACATTGGGCGGAAAGGGGGGGGGGAGGGGGGGGGAACTGGCTCCAGACCTCTGCTTGAGGCGACCGCTTGCCAGCAATGCGTCCCGTGGGGGAGCGCCCAGGATCCACTCCACGGGGGTGGGGGAGGAGGAAGGGGGGGGGGGGGGGCGAGGGCCCACGCCGACATGCAAAACCAATGAAAGAGAACACGATCACAGAGAGGACGGATAAGGGGGCCACATGCGAACCCTGCCTCTACCCCCCACGATTTCTGAGGGGGAGGGTGGGGCTCACTGTTCTCGGGTGGACTCCACCCTCCCCCTTAGAAATCGTGGGAAGTAGGGGCAGGGTTCGCATGTGGCCCCCTAACAGAAGAAGGGAAGGGCGCAAACAGCCAGTGGGGAGGTCGGACAGGGCACGCGCGCGCGCGAGCCCGAGCGCCACCGCCGCGCAGATCTGTGTCATCGCGCGTGTGCGACCGGCGGGGCGAGGCTCGCGCGAATGCCTCGGACCGGGTGGGTGCTCGGCGCCAATCCGCTGGGGCAAGGCTCCCTGAAGCTCTCGCCTGCTGATTCCTCCCGCTCCTCCTCATCAGCAGGATCCTACTCCTCCTTCAACACCTCCTCCTCCTCTCCGCTCCTTCTCGTTGCCACCATCATCGCCAGCATCGTCGTCTCAGATCACCGACCCCCGTCCGAGGGCTCAGCACCATCAGAATCAGCACCATCATCGACATCATATTCTTAACATTTCCTGTTGCTATGACTCACCCTGCCATTCACCTCCTCCTCCTGCTCTTCCACATTACCCTCCTCCTGCTCTTCCTTTCCACCATTCTCTCCTTCCCCCTTCCGCATTGCCCTCCTCCCCCTCCTCCTCCATCCCCCATCCTCGTCTGCATCATCTTTCCCCTCCCTCCTCTTCCCTCCCCCTCCCCCTCATCCTCTTCCTCCTCCTCTCCTCCTCCTCCTCCCTCCTCCTCCTCCTCCTCCTCCTCCTCCTCCTCCTCCTCCTCCTCCTCCTCCTCCTCCTCCTCCTCCTCCTCCTCCCCCCTCCACCGTCCTCGCCCCTCATCATCCATTCTGCTCTTGCCGCTGAGGAGATATAGCCATTCCCCGCCGATCGCCTGCCAGCTGCCCTGCGCAACGGCCACGCCTCACAGTGACTCTCACCCGGCTTGGAGGTGCCAGCCGGGCGGCACGGTTGCGCATCTCAGCCTCCATGCCTTTGGGGTGAAGGGGCAGGGGCACGGCGTAGGTGTGCACGTCGGTCGGAAGAAACAGATGGGAACACACTCTGGGGGTGTGTGTTTGAGCGTGAATCGGGCTTCGGTCCGCAGAAGGATGAGCAACTCCCCTACCATTGCCCGGGGGGACCCTGAGATCGACGGGCCTGCGGGGTACAGGTGCGCGAGGCGGTATGTCACCCCTACGCCAGGCCTGCCCCCCCCTCCCCCCCCGCTCCGCCTCCTCTCCGGGTGTCGTTGGCTCGCGTCGGCTCGCCTCAGCGTCGTCGTCGTCGGCGGCGTCGGCGTCGGCGTCGGCGTCGGCGTCGTCGTCGTCGTTGTCGTCGTCGGCGTCGTCGTCGTCGGTGTCGTCCTGGGCATCTCGGGGCTCTCGCCAGGACGGGCTCTTCTTCCCGGATCGCTCCCAAACGGCCCCGCGTTCCCGCCTCCCCCTGGTCTGCACTCCGCGCCCCGCGGGAGCGGGCGCAGGCGGACCGTCACCCGTGTGCTGAGCTGGTTCACCGAGGTGGGGTGCAGGCTCGCAGGGAAGCCCAGCGGCGCCGCGTTCCTCAGGGGCTCGGCGTAGGTGCCTGCGGGGGGGTCCCTCGGGCTCTGATGGGGGCCCCCGTAGACACCTCAGCTCGGCCACGGGTCCACAGGCTCAGCCCGCGAGGGACGAGCGCAGCCGCATCCCAGGTCCGCTGGTTATCGCTCGGACGTCCATTCCCTGTGTTTTTTTCGGTTTCGTGCGTGGTTTTTTCGTCAAATGATCAAGGATGCTCCTCGATGGTCCTCGCCGAAGGAAAAATGCACACGTCCGAGCGATGCCTAGTCCGTGTCCTCGCGGCCCAGGCGCTCGGACGCGATCCTACGGACTCGCGATCCCGTGGACGAGCTTGGCGCGAGGCGTGCTCGCGCCGAGCGGCGGCGTCGCGTGTCCGTGTACACACTGGGGTCGCGGCCCGGCAGCCCTGGCCGCGGCGGCGAAGACGCACGGCTGCACGAGTCGTTCAGCAGCTCTGGGCTCATGAGCTCTGGGAGCTGCTATGAGCTCTGGGCGGTCACGCACTGTTCGCCACGGTGCCCCCCGGCATGATGAGGCGCGGTAGGATAACAGGTGCTGTCTGTGGTATAGAGAAAGAATAACGACACGCACATCAACTTTCGACGGTCCGGGCTGATTTCTTGGGTCGGCGCTGGACCCCCCCTGGCGGCGCCTCGGGCGCCGCCCCTGGCGCGCTCCGCGCGCAGATCTTCGAAAGTTCGTGTTTATGCAGCCTTTTCTCCTTCGATTGCAGGGCCCCTGAAAGTCTTGAAGGCCCCAACCCCCTCGCGCCACGTTCAGCCGCATGCTCCCTCCCCCCTCTCCCAGCTTGTTGGTCGCCCAGGCGTCGCCCCTGGGGCTCTCCCCGGCTCCTCAAGGCCCCCAAGGCAGCGCAGGGAGGCCACGGAGGCCGCCACGGTGGCCCAGCATTGCCATGCTGCGAAGGCGCCCCAGCAGCCCCCGGGAAGACCACACGATCCCAAGAGGCTCCCTGCACAGCAGGAGGGAGGCCGAGAGGCCCTCCAGGAAGGCCACAACCGCTTACACACCTGAGGATTTCCTATGTGTTTGATAATGCCCACCGGTCGGAAGAAGTACGTAGAAACACGGCATGGGAAGGCGTTGAGAAGAGATTGGGTGTACGCCCGCCCCCTAAAGCGGACGGAAAAGGTGAAGCCACTCGATCCTTGAAGTAGGGAGGCGCTGAAAGAAGATATATGGGAATCCAGAAACACCTACTTTCAACGACGGATGGGTAAGGATTTGCGATGTGATTTTTGATGATATGGATGAGTGCCCTGGGCCTCTCGGATCCGAGAGGGCGCGGGTAGCCAAAGAGAACCCCCAGAGGGCCCCACGTCAGGGCAAAGGCTGGGGCCCGCGAGCGACGGGCAGAAGGGCTGGGCGAGGGCCTGCTTGTTTTCCCAGCCCTCCTGCGCTGGGTCCCCGTCTTGAGAGGAGCACCGTGGTCTCCATCGCTCACTCCTCTCCTCCCCCCTCCTCTTCTTCTTCTTCTTCTCCTCCTCCTCCTCCTCCTCCTCCTCCTCCTCTTTCCTCCTCCTCTCTCCTCTCTCCCTCTCCCTCCTCCTCCCCGCATCTTCCCTCCTGGGGGCTGGCAGCGCACGAAGCTGTCGCCGCTGTCGTGGGCTTCTGGGAGGTCCAGCGGAGTGGTGTCTTACGAACCGGAACTCGACCTCGCCCTCCTAAACCTCGCCATCCCCGCGGGGCTGCAGACCGCACAGCTGTCCCCACTGCCGTGGGCTCCTGGGCGGTTCAGCGGAGTGGTGCCCCACGCGCATCAGAGCTAGACCTCGCCGTCCCTGCGGGGCTGGGAACGGCACAACTGTCGCCGCTTTCGTGGGCTCCTGGGAGGGCTGGCCTCGCTCGGCGGCGGAAATCCGCAACTTCCCATGGAAACGGGACCCGTCGCTGATCCACGCCCCCTTGATCCATGCCTGCGATCGCCTGAGACCGCACACGGTCCCGATGGCCCTTCGCCCTGATCCTGCCCCCCGCCCTGCCGCTCGCCCCCGCCCCCGCCGCGCCGCAAGCGGCCGAGGCGCCCATGGCCCTGGTGCTCGCGCTCCGCCGGCGCTGGCGCGCGCTCGGCCGTCTCCGTGCCAGTCTTCCCCGTGTGGTGGTGGCTGCTCTGCGGTGCGCGGTCCCACAGTCATGGGCGCCTGCACGCCTGCTGCCACTGTCATCCCATGAGGGCGGGGTGTCTGGGCAGGACGGGAGAGGAAGAACGACGAGGAGGAGCTAGGAGGAGGAGGAGGAGGAAGAGGAGGTGGAGGAGGGGGAGGAGGAGAAGGGGGGAGGGGGGAGGAGGAGGAGGAGGAGGAGGAGGAGGAGGAGGAGGAGGAGGAGGAGGAGGAGAGGAGGAGGAGAAGAGGAGGAGGAGGAGGAGGAGGGGGAGGAGGAGGAGGAGGGGGAGGAGGAGGAGGAGGGGGAGGAGGAGGAGGAAGGAGGAGGAGAGGAGGAGGAGGAGGAGGAGGAGGAGGAGGGAGGAGAGGAGGAGGAGGAGGAGGAGGAGGAGGAGGAGGAGGAGAGAGGAGGAGGAGGAGGAGGAGGAGGAGGAGGAGGAGGAGGGGAGGGGAGGAGGAGAAGGAGGAAGAGGAGGAGGAGGAGGAGGAGGAGGAGGAGGAGGAGAAGCAGGAGGAGGAGGAGGAGGGGTATAAGCAGAAGGAGCTGGGATGCGATGATTGGGGAGACGACGAGATGGGCGGCACCGAACCCTGGCCAAACACCGCGCAGGGGGGGCGCGCCAGCAGCAAGGGATGGGCCCAGATGCGACTCCGGCCACAGGCACATCAGGGGCTCGGAGCTCTCCACAGGCAGGCGAGGTGTGCAGAAGGGGGGCGGAGGAAGCCTCGAGGCAGGCAGTATCGAGGGGGGCACCAGCCCGCGCCGAGGGCGACGACGACGAGGACGACCACGTCGACGACGACCACGTCGACGACGACCACGGCGACGACGACGACAACAACGACGGCGACGACAAACACGACGACGACGACCGCCGCAAGAAGGGGGCATCGAAGCATCGGACGCAGGAGGGGG
>CAUYUJ010016493.1:0-182500 GCA_963575745.1 Prorocentrum cordatum | reverse complement strand
CTTGTGATGGTGTTGGTGGTGGTGGTGGTGAGGATGAGGATGAGGATGGGGATGAACATGATGATGACGATGATGATAATGATGGTTATGCTGACGATGATGTTGACGATGCTGATGTTGTTGTAGTTGATGGCTGTGAGGATGATGGAAAGGATGGTGATGTTGCTGCTGATGCTGATAATGAACATGATATTGACGAATATGATGCTGGTGATTATGATAATGATGATGACGACGATGATGATGATGATGATGATGATGATGATGATGATGGTCATGACGATGACGATACCGATGCTCAAGATGATGAGGATGACGATGATGAGGATGACGATGACGACAATGCCGTTGGTGATGATGACGATGATGATGATGACGATGATGATGATGATGATGATGATGATGATGATGATGATGATGGCGATGACGATGCTCAATGCTGCTGGTGGTGATGGTGATCATGAGGAGGATGACAATGACCATGCTGATGAAGATGCTGATGCTGATGCTGATGCTGCTGCTGATGATGCTGATTATGATGAGGATGATGATGCTGATGATGATGATGCTGCTGCTGCTGCGGCTGATGATGATGATGATGATGATGATGATGATGATGATGATGATGATGATGATGATGATGATGATGATGATGATGATGATGATGGGAAGGAGGAGGAGGAGAAGAAGAAGAAGGAGAAGGCAGAGGGGGAGGATGAGGATAAGGAGGAGGAGGAGAAGGAGGAAGAGGAGAAGGAGGAGAAGGAGGAGGAGAACGAAGAGGAGAAGGAGGAGGAGGAGGAAGAGGAGGAGGAGGAGGAGAAGGCAGAGGGGGAGGAGGAGGAGGGGGAAGAGGAGGAGGAGGAGGAGGAGGAGGAGGAGGAGGAGGAGGAGGAGGCAGAGGAGGGGGAGGAGGAGGGCAGGAGCGGGCAGGATGCCCGAGGATAGGTGCGCAGAGCTCAAGCACCAGCTCAATCAGCTTCGGGCCCAGCCTCCTCGCGCGCCTGGCGGTGCTAGTGGTGGTGGTGCTGGGCCTCCTGGGGCAACGGGCGAGGACAACAGCAGCCCAAAGCGGGGGCGTATCAATCTTCTTGACGGGCTCATCAATAGAGGCCCCCTAGATGGGGTCGGAGTAGATGGGGTCGGAGGATCTCGTCGCCCCATCAATGGCCCCCGAGGAAGTCAGGGCGTCGCTCGACGCCATGGGCGCGCCAATGCAGGAGTCCGACGGAGCCGAGAAGCTCCGCGAGAAGCTCCAGCGTGGTGCAGGACACGTGCGCGAAGACGGTTATCAAGAAGCCTCGCACCAACTGAGTCGTCTGCCAAGGCCTTGCTTGTTGTCGCCATTTTTTTTGCCCTTACGAACATGACGGAAATGCCGATGACCTGGGCGCGCCCTAGAGTTATGTCGGGCGTGTCCCCCTACAGGGGGATTTTCAACAAAAAATAAAAGATACCCAAACACACACCCCACAAAGGTCAAACACATACTAAAACATGATCCCCAGACTATGTTTGGACTATTTTGGGGGTATTTGGGGGGTATGTTTCATCTTTCGTCGAACATCCCCTTGTAAGGAGACAGGCCCGACTTAACCCTAGAGTAAGGGGCAGTGAGCATCATGGCATGTGCAGCACGGGAAAGCCGAAGGAGCTGGAGAGGCAGTCCCTGAGCTGCGGCCTGGCCCCCGAGCCCGAAGGCGGTGCCCGTCCCGACCGCTCCCGCGGCCCCATCAGGCCGCCCTTTTTGTTTTCATCCCGAGGCGTGCTCGTTGGCGGACGCACTCTTGGCGGCCGTGCCCCTGCCCCCCCCTTCTCCTTCTCTCCTCCCTCCCTCTCCTCCTCCTCCTCCTCCTCCTCCTCCTCCTCCTCCTCCTCCTCTGCTTCCCTTCCTTCTCCTCCTCCTCCGCCTCCATCTCCTCACCCTTCCCCTTGGCTCCTCCCCCTCCTCCTCTTTCCCCTCCACCCCCCTCCCTTTCCTCCTCCTCCTCCTCCTCCTCCTCCTCCTCCTCCTCCTCTCCCCCTCCTCCCCCGACATCTCCTCCTCGAGCAAGCCTGCAGGGGGGGCCCTCCCATTGCAGAGGCGCCTTCGCATGTCCAGTTGCTCCCGAACGCACGGGTGAGCGAGTTGGGGCCCGTGAGGTCCTGGCACGGTCGCGTGAAGGGCCACGAAAGGGTTGTCCCCAGACCTCTGCCGACTC
Source organism: Prorocentrum cordatum (assembly GCA_963575745.1). NCBI lineage: Eukaryota > Dinophyceae > Prorocentrales > Prorocentraceae > Prorocentrum > Prorocentrum cordatum. The sequence goes on along the minus strand of CAUYUJ010016493.1, from coordinate 180,299 downwards.
GAACAAGACCAACAAAAACGTGCAGGGCTTGCTTCTGTACTGTCTTGGACTTCGCGGGCCTTTTTCGCTGGGTCGGACGGAAGGGAAGGGACCCAGGGACAACCAAATAAACAGACACAATTCCCAAGACTCCAATATTTGTCATTATGTTCTGGGTGTCCGCCTTCCCCCCCCGCTTCCCGTATTTTCCTATATTCCCCTGGGAACCGACGATGACTTGTGTCTGTGTGTCTTCCCCTCCTGACTGGGCGCCCCAGTTATCCGGGGTATCTCGGGTCCGGGGTAACTCGGGTTTGGGTTCCCGAAAAAAAACCCGAGTTAGCCCTGACCCGAGTTATCCCTGATGATTCGGGGCTCTGGACGCCCGAGTTATCCGGGGTAACTCGGGTCCGGGGTAACTCGGGTTTGGATTCCCGAAAAAGGAACCCGAGTTATCCCTGACCCGAGTTACCCCTGATGATTCGGGGCTCTGACCTGAGGAGGGCGGGCGGGCAGCACCGGGAAAATCAGAGGATCGGATCACGCGCCGCAGCTGGCGCCCCCTGGCGCCTCCCCCCCCGCGCGCGGGAGGCGCCGGCGCGTCGAGGAAAGGCGCCGGCCGCGGCGGGGCCGACGCCAGCAGGCCCGCGCACCCCCTCTCCTCCCTCCACCCCCTCCTCCTCCTCCTCATCTTCCTCCTCCCCCTCCTCCTCTCTCCTCCTCCTCCTCCTCCTCCTCCTCCTCCTCCTCCTCCCCCCTCCTCCTCCTCCTCCTCCTCCTCCTCCTCCTCCTCCCCTCCTCCTCCTCCCTCCTCCTCCTCCTCCCCCTCCTCCTCCTCCTCCTCCCCCTCCTCCTCCTCCTCCTCCTCCTCCTCCCCCTTCACCCCCCACCTCCTCCGTCCGACCCGGAAGCCGAGACGCCGGCCCGGGCGGGCCCCGTAGCCCTCCGGCGCTTTCTTTCGGGCAGAAGCGCCCGAGTGGACACCGGCCCCAGGGCGAGGGGGGCCAGAGCAAGGAGGCGCAGTGTTAGGGGGGGGGGGGACTGGCTCGGGGGGGGGGGGGGGGCAACGTCGAGCTGGGATCGGCGATACAGTCGGGGCACTTACCTCAGGAACCCTGAATGAGGAACGAGGCCCCTTTCCCAAGAAGTGAACTTCGACCTCCCATGGAAAGCCTCAGGAAAACCTTAGGCAAACTGTAAAACAAATCAAGGAACACCGAGCCCCTCCCCAACGAACATGGTTCCTTCTTCAGCGCCCCGACAGTAGGCCCCTGATCACCACGTTGCTGGGCTTGGTGCGCTATCGGGCCCCCGGTCCGCAATCAATGGGCTGGGCGATTGCGGGTCCATGCGTCCACCCGTTGCGCCTACTTTTTTACCGTCAGTTTACGCTGACCTTGTTATGTTTGATTGGGAAGGCGGTCGCCCCGATGGGCGAGCAGTGCGAGGTCCCAGGTGGCTCGGGCTCACCCTTTGACCCTGCGGCTTCGAGTTAACAAGTGCTGGGGCCGCCGAACGAACGATCTGTTCGAGACATCCCCCCGCTCTGGGCGCGGTCTCACCCACTGGCTAGATCGCGGTGAGCATGACGCTGCTAACAGAGAAGAACCCTGGGGGGCAAAACTAAACAAAGCGCCTAAAACATTCCCACAATCTGGGCGCGAACGGGCAAATGTCCCAACCCCCTGGTGTGTTCCCCCGTGGTGTGCTCAAATGTCAGGCCTGCTATATCGCGATGCGGATGTGCCCCCCCTCCCTGGTGGCCTCCGCTTTGGGGTGCTCTGGTGCCACGCCTGCTACATCGCGACAGGCGTTGGACCACCAAAAGAAACCAGTCTGGTTCACCAAGCAGGCAAACCTTCTGAGACATCCCTACATTTTGGGCGAGGACGGGCAAGTGTCTCCCTTCTTGGCGGCTCCCCCTTGCGGTGCCCAAGTGCCACGCCTACTATGTCGCCGCAAGAGTTGGACCCTCAAAAGGGAAAAGACAGGGCCACCAAACAAACCGCCTAAGACGTCCACACAATATGTGCGCCCCATCCCTGGCGGCTCGCCATTGATGTACTCACACGCCACGCCTGCTACATCGCGATGAACATTGGACACGCAAACGAAACAAGTCTGGGCCACCAACGGGCAAACAGCCTGAGACATCCCCACAATCTGGGCACGAACATTCACGTACCTGCTACAGCGCGATGTGCATGTAGCTCTGGAAAGCGAATCTGGGTGTCACTGAGTCTGGGTGCGTGTGTGTTGGTGGTCTGTGTGTGAGTGGGGTCTGTGCGGGAGTGAGTCTCCATGTGAGCGAGTCTGAGTGTGAGCTTGTCTGAGTGTGGATATGCCTGCGTGTGAGTGACTCTGAGCATGAGATATGCGCGGATGAGAGCGAGTCTAAGTATCCGTAAATCTGAATGTGAGCGGATCTGAAAGTAAGTAAGTCTAAACATGCGTGAGTCTAGGCATGGCTAAGCTGACAATGAGTGCATATGCGTGTGCGTGGTCTGTGTGTGTGAGTGAATCTGACTGGTAGCGAGGCTGAGTGCGCGTGAGTCTGAGTATGACTAAGCTGTGTAAGAGTGGACCTGCGTGTGAGCAAGTCTGAGTATGAGTGAATCTGATTATGAGTGAGTCTGAGTACGTATGCGTGAGTAGCGACGAGGACGGAGGAACAAGAGCGATGAGAGGAGGAGAAGGAGGAAGGGAGGAGGCGGATGCGTCACACAAATAACACTGGCCCCCACCTTAGAACATGGGAAATAAACAACGGACGCATGTTGTCTGGTGAGCATCGTATCGAAGAGGAGGAGAAAGGTCTGTGGGAGAGCAGGGAAGCGGCATAGGAAATGAGGACCATAACATTAAGTATGAAGTCGAGACGAGCTGAAAGGCAGCGGACGCTGAACAGCCCTACGATGGTGCTGGCCACAACACTCTTTTAATGTAGCAGGTTCTCGTAAGAGGGGTCATGCTTTTTGTCAGCCCTCGTCTCCCAGAAACCTGTAGGCTCCAAAGAAGGTGTCAATGTGTCAACCAACCCGACCGAAACATGTTTGAACCCATCCGCAGGGCTGCTGTCCAGGAGAGTCGATATGAACTCTTCTCCGCGCAACGTTGGCCAAGAGTGGGCTCAAGACAAACTCCTGTGAGTGAAAAGCGCCCTACTTTCCCGAAGCTGGCGGGCGGCACCCAGGGTGGACCACGCAGTGCAACACATACGGATCCCCCGAGTCGTGTTCGCCAGACGGAGTGCCTCCGGCCCAGGACGGCCCGAACGGAGCCCCACGCAGGCCTCCAGAAGGATCCAAAATGGCCCAACGACGACCCCAAGAGACACCCCAGACGGCCAAGAGAACCCCGAGACGGCTGATAGGGCCCCAGGAGGGCCCCAACACAGCTCAGGGCCTAGGAGGACCCCAGGGGACCCCCAAGCCTTGCCCACGGGAGCCCAACACAGTCCGAACACGGTCCAGATAGACCACGTGCGAGCTCCTCAAGAAGTAAAGACGAGAGATGCCTCACGCGAGGGCCTTCTGGGCGGTCCTCGAAGCGCCGCCACGCAGAGTGCTTCGCAAGCACGGTGACGGCTTCGCCGCTGGCAACTCGATACCCCAGCAGGTTATGACGATTGAGCGCCCCCGAGACTACGACGACCGCTTCCGCTCCATCGTAGCGAGACGGCATCCAGTAGGTCCTCGAGCCTCGACGAGGGCGTGTACTACATGTCAGCAACAACTGCAGGGCGCGCAGGGCGGTGGGCGGTGGGAATCCAATGAGCCCGCTGACCGTCGTGTTGTCTCTGATCTCGGGCTGCCTCCTCGACCCCGTGATGCTGCTCATCCGCCGCTTCTTGTCGACCTCAAAGATTTCTCACTGTGGTCGCACTGAACAGGGCGGCTGAAGGAGCGCATGGGCGCTCGCACTCGGACGGCGACAACAATCGTAATTTATATCGTCGTGGCCTCCCACATGCTCAGATCATCACCACCCGTCTAACTGCTTGGTGTGCCTGGCCGGGCCCAGCTGCAGCGCTGGCGTCCGCCGCAGTGTCCTGTGGCGCTGGGAGGCCTCGCGGCGTGAGCTCCTTGGCAGCGCACCTCCGGCCTCCTGGCCACCTTGCTGCCAATGGCCGCGTCTCGTCTTCTGGCGGTACGCTTGCGGCCAGCCGCGCCCAGCGCAGCGCCGATGGCGAGCGCGGCCGCGCTGCCCTTAGCCGCGCTATGCTCGGGTCCGCGTTCTCCTCGTCCTCTTCCTCCTCCTCCTCCTCCTCCTCCTCCTCCTCCTCCTCCTCCTCGAGGGCCGCCAGGGCGTCCGGGGCCCGTGCTGGCGGCCTGCTGCGGTTCCCCTGGCTGCTCCACTGGGTGGCCGCCATCAGCCTGCTCAGCATGGCCCTCACCATGGGCTGCTGCAGGCGGGTCGCTCTGGCTGCCAACTTGCCCCAACTGCTCGTGGAGTGTGTCCGGCAGCAGCTGCTCAAGCTCATGGACATCGCCTCCTAGCGCGCTGACTTGACTTTCGAAGTGGTCGATAGTATCGGTGACTCCCGGCCTGACTCTCCTCCTGCCAGCGCTGCTGTTGGAGCTCCACTTGTCTCCAGTGGGGCTCTCCGTCGACGATCGTGATGGCCAGGGCGAGGATGGGCTGGCTGGCTGCTGCTCTTCACACTCTTCGGCTCCTACTGGTCCGTGAACTCCTTCTTCTGCTCCATCTGCAGCGGCCTCGCCTCGCAGGTCGTCCGCTTCGCTGGAGTTGTCTTGGTAGAAGCTGTCGCCCTCCACGTCTGGATGGGCCCCATCATCTTGCCAGAAAGAGGGCCCATTATCGTCGGCTTCGCTGTGCGGATCGCCTTCGGCCCCTTCGGCGCTGTCATGTGGTCTGTCGCCAGTGGCGGATTCTGGCCGGTTCCTCCTCGCCGATCTCGACCTGCGCAGTGTTAGCTGTGCTGCTCGCAGCCGTGGGGGCATCGGGGCCTCCAGCAGGTCCCCGCCCGCTCCTGCATTCGCGGGGAAGTTGCTGGCGGCGTGTTCGTGAGCTTGGAGCGCTGCCATTTCACGGCCATGCTCTTCAACCTCGAGTGCTTGTATGCCCGCGATAATCCACGCCGAATCCACAAGACGCAAGCTGCAGCGCGCCGAAAGGGAGCGCGGCCCCGCGCGCCAGCGGAAACCTCCCCACGGCGACACTTGCGGCAACAACATCACGATGGCATCCGTGCGACCGTGAGGTCCAACGCATAGCGAAAATAGGCGGCCAGCGCGCCCTGGCTGGCGACAGAGGACCACGCGCGTCGACCGCTCCACCGCCGTAGCCATGGACCCAACACCCAACCAATCCACGAGGGCGCGCGTCCTCTCGTAGCATCTGCGCCGTGACCTACACATGCTTCCCCCCCCGCCCCTGTCATCCTTTTCCGCCTCGTCCTCCTCCCACCCGACCCCCCTCTTGTCATTCCTTCTCCCCTTCCCTCCTCCTCTCCTTCCCATTCCCCTGACCACGCCGCGCCCGCCCCAGCCTCGCGCGCCCCCCCTCTCCTCTCCGCCCATCGCGACTCCTTCCTTCCTCCTCGTTGTCGCAACTCCGGATCACCCCCCCCCCTCCTTTCCTTCGCCGCCTCCTCCTCCTCCTCCTCCTCCTCCTCCTCCTCCTCCTCCTCCTCCTCCTCCTCCTCTTCCTCCTCCTCCTCCTCCTCCTCCTCCGCTCCTCCTCCTCGTCTCCTCCTCCCTCCTCGTCCTCCTCGTCCTCCGTCTCCTCCTCCTCCTCCTCCTCCTCCTCCTCCTCCTCCTCCTCCTCCGTCTCCTCCTCCTCCTCGTCCTCCTCGTCCTCCTCGTCCTCCTCGTCCTCCTCGTCCTCCTCGTCCGCCTCGTCCTCCTCGTCCTCCGTCTCCGTCTCCGTCTCCGTCTCCGTCTCCGTCTCCGTCTCCGTCTCCGTCTCCGTCTCCGTCTCCGTCTCCTCCTCCTCCTCCTCCTCCTCCTCCTCTTCCTGCCGCCCCCACCGCCTCCGGCCGCTCCATGCCGTTTGAGCCTCGGCCCCATCGCGCCCCCGGCTCCGCTGGAGGACTCTGGAGCCCCCCCCAGCGCTCTGGGAAGCCTGGGCTTCCGCCGGGCAGCGAAGCCCCGAGGTCGCCCGGCGGGCTTCCGGGAATAGCTTTCGTTCGGTTTGCGGAACCAGTGTGTTTTCGATGTTGCCCCGTGGGCCGCATGACTTTCCGCGGGGAGGCAAGAATAGTGGTTTTAGGTTTGCTCACGCCTTACTAGCGTCCAGGTCTCGAACGCTTTTGACTTGCTCTCTTTAGCTTTCCTCGTTCTTCCTAATCCCCTGCGGGCGGGCGGAAATCAATAGCTCTCTGGGGAGTCGCCCCCCCCCGCGGGGCCCCGACTGCCTGGCCGCTGGACGGGCGAGTCTCCCGGCCGCTGGGCCTCCGGCTTCGCGAAGGGCCCCGGGCCAGACTGGCGCGCAGTGGGCTGGCTGGCCGGGCCGCAGGGCCCGGCCGGGCCGGGACCCCAGGCTGGGCCGGAGAGCTGGGCCGCACTGGGATGACCGTGGGGGTTTCTAAGTGGATAGGGGGGTTAGAAGTGGATGCCAAGGTGGGTTATATCTGGCCCAACCTGGCCTATAAGAGGGTTACAAGTGCCCTAAGTAGCTTAGGGGGGTTAACGATCTGGGCTAGGTGGGCTCCGCCCACTTAGCCGAGTTATCGACCCCTCCTGAGCTACTTAGGGCACTTGTAACCCTCGTATAGGCCAGGTTGGGCCAGATATAACCCACCTTGGCATCCACTTGTAACCCCCCTATCCACTTAGAACCCCCCACGGTCATCCCAGCAGGGCCATGGCCGCAAGCCATCGGCCCACCGGGCTCCCAGCCACCGGGCTGCTTCCAGCACGTCGCTCAGACCGGCAGGCTGCCGCCGCCCCATGTCCGCCGACGGGCCGTCCATATCGGTGCAGCCACATGCGCCGGCCGCTGGCACGGCTGCCGGCGCTGGCGCGTTGGCTGAGGGTTGGCGAGGGCCCCGCGTAGATTCTCACGGTTGTCACCGCGCGGGCCTCGCCATCAGGGTCCCAACCTGCGCGCGGGCCTCCCACTGGATCCGAACAGCACGGCTTCGCTGCTGAAAGTCGACCCATAGGGTCTCACCCATCCCGTCTCTCCCCGCCCCATTCCACGAGAGCGCGCGACCTACTGGGCCCCACAGAATTCTATAACCACATCCGAATCGCGCCCGCAAAATCTCCAGGCGCCACAAGACACCCCTCCCAAAAAAGAAGGCCGTGCTCCCCAGACCCAGATCGTTCCTGAATGCCAGGCAGCACATGGAAAGTGGGAGAGGAGGAGTTCTGATGATTGGGAAAATGGAAACAAAACATAAATAGCAGTGGCGGAACGTATTCCGCGCTTGCCGAAGTCGCCCACGACAAAGTAAACAACGAGAACGCAACTAATGGCAACGAATGGCCCACGCTTTGCCCACGATGTTTGTGATTGCGTCCACGCCGGATGGATCATCCCCCCTTGACAACGATTCCGATCCTTCAATCACACTTTTTTCTAGCAAGAACATTACAAAACAACAGAGTGAATCATCGCAGTGAAGACGTACACTTCCATATCGGCGGTTGATGTATGCTCGCTGCGTTTCCACATTCTTACATGTTCAGATTCATATAGTTGGCCTACTACTATACGTACATCTACTTACCAAGTTCCCAAGAATCACGAACACTAGTTCATACGGCTGGTGCTGTCTAAAGCTCCGTAATGACAGCCCGAGAGGTCCTCGCCCCAGGCCAGCGAGTGCCAGTCCGCGTAGTAGGGCGAGTCGAGATCGCTGATGGAGCACGTGGAGCCTGGGCTGCGTCCGACGCCCCTTATCATCCTTCAGCGGCTCCCTGCCTTGCTGCCTCCCTGCCGCCCTCCTCTCCTCATATTCCGTCCAGCATCAGCCATCCTCCCTCCTCAGTCCTCTGTCCTCCCTCTTCCCTCCTCCTCACTCGATAACTCCTTCCTACATTCATTTTTTCTCCTACTGTCCATCATCCTTCCTGCATCCCTGCTCCATACCCCCTGCCTCCCTCCTGAGCTCTAGTCTGCGAACTTGTTGGGGCGCTCCGGTCATCCAGTCTATCGCACCAGCAATCCCCCTGGCCTGGGCAACGCGGACCAGGAGCTTAAACATCGCCAGCGGCTTCCTTTCTCCTCATCAATGTCCTGATGGTTCCTCACCCAATTATTCTCGTCCCCCTCCTCCCTGCTCCGTCCTTCGCCATTCCTCCCTCCTCCCTCCTTCCCCCACTCTCTCACTCTTCCTCCAATGATCAGCTTTCCCTTTCTCCTTCCGTCTTCCTTCCTCCCTTCTCCCTGCTCCATCCTTCCTCCTCTCACCCGCCTCCCACATCTTCCCCCCTACGCCCTCCATTCTCCGTCATCCGCCCCCCCTCCTCCGTCGTCCCTCCGTCCAGTCTTCTACCTCCTCCCCCCCATTCCTCCCGCCTCGAGTGGGCCTGTCTTTGCGTTTGTTTCCTCGGACGGGGGCTCGAAGCTGGTTAGAGGCACCATTGTGCTCATGGGGTCGGGTTCTGCGCGGCCTTCTTGGATCATCCTCCTCCCCTCCTTCCTCCCCGGTTCCTCGCCTCCTCCTCCTCCTCCTCCTCCACAATGACACAGCATGAATACTACTCTCTTCTTTCCTCCGAAGATGTGCTGAGCGTGTCCCCCTCCACGTCTTGATTGTTACACACGTACTGTGGGCGCGTTGGTCCCTCTGACGTCTTTGTTTACACTCCGAGTGTTGTCGGCGTTCCAGAATGATGCTCTCGCTGAAATGTGGGGCTAACTTTCGGATGGACGCTTTCCTCCCGTCGTTCAGAATGGCGCGCTCGCCTCCGCGTGGGCCACTTTTCTGGATCCGAGTCCTTTTTCATCGTGGTCGCCCCCAGAATTTCCACTTCTCCGCCTTCCCCTCCTCCTGTTCCTCCTGCTCCTTCCTTAAGTTCCTACTGCTGCTGGTCGTCCTCGTCGTCCGCCTTCCACATCCTCCTCCTTTTCCTCCTGATCATCCTCAGGCTCACCCGCCACCTTCTCCTCTTTGTCCTCCTCCTCATCATCATCCTATGCACGCAGCTCCCTTTTTTCCGATGGTGCATAACACGATGAGGTACTTTCGCTTGAGTTTCAGGTTGGCTATGACACGCGTCCGCGAATTAGAAAGTTCCGAGCAATGGGAAGAGATCGGAGGGAGGGATCGGATGTCAGATGAGGCTCGAGCGCACCTAGCTTGCCCCAATTCTCTTCTCCCTCCTCTCCTTCCTCTTCCTCCTACTCCTCCTGCTCCCCCTCCTCCTCATCCTCACACTGCAGCGTGGCCAAAGACTCCTCATCCTCGTACTCCTCAACCTCCTCTCGCTTCCTCTCCCTCCACCCCTCCTCCCTCCGGTGTGCCTCCAGCACCGTTGCAGCTGTGGCCGCCCCGCACCAAGTCGCGGCGTGCGCGGGGACGACGCCCCCGAAGAAAGAAAGAGAGAGAGAGCAAGAGAGGAGGAGGAGGAGGAGGAGGAGGAGGAGGAGGAGGAGGAGGAGGAGGACGAGGAGGAGGAGGAGGACGAGGAGGAGGAGGAGACAGGGGCGCCGACGAAGAGGGCCCACCCCACGGTACAACTGCGGTCGGGAACTCTTGGACAGCGTGTCGCCGCGGCGGCCCCAGCGACACCCGACGCCCTGCGAGCGGATGGCGTGGCGCTCCGCTCCGCGGGGCGGGAGGCGCGGGAAAGCTCGGGGCGTTGACGCTTGGGAGTGGGGACTCGGATAGCGTGTCGGGTCGAAGCGTGATGGGTCAGAACCGGCGGCGCGACACGCTGACCACCAGTTCCCGCAATCGGGAGAGCTCGTTTGTTAGGCTCTCTGGTTGGGCGTTCGGCGACCACGTCGCCTCTTCAGACTGGCATGGGTTAAACCTTCTGCCAACACGCGCACGCAGCAGCAAGCAGGGGAGTGGAAAGGAGAGACTGTCTAACTGCGCCGCTCCACTTTGAGGACACGAGAGAAGCGGACCCGACATCGCGAGCTTCCCCCTCAGGTGATCTCGGGATGGCCCTGAGAGGGCACCAGAAAGGATCCAGGAAGTCCCCAAGAAGGGCCCGAGACGCCACCAAACTAAGAGGACACGAATCACAGCCTTCGGACGGCGCTGCGCCTGCCACTGCAGGGTCAGCGTCGGCCATCTTGGGGGCCGCACCCGACAGTACCCTAGTTGATGATCTCACGCCCACGGTGCATGATACATGGCGTGCTCTGCCCGCTCGGTCTTCAAGCTCTCGACGCTCTCAGGCTGGCTCGTCAGACTGGCCAGAGCAGAAGCGTGCGGTCCTCCCTGGTGCCAGCGCGCGCGCGGGGGGGCAGCGAAGAGGAGGAGGAGGAGGAGGAGGAGGAGGAGGAGGAGGAGGAGGAGGAGGAGGAGGAGGGGGAGGAGAAGGAGGGGGAGGAGGAGAAGGAGAAGGAGGAAGAGGAGGAGGAGGGCGAGGATAATGGAAGGGACTGACCGGCCGACCAAGGCGGGCCGCCGCCAGCGGCAGCCGGCAAAGCCAGGAACCCTGCCCCATCGGCCCTCGGACGTCGGGGGCGGGGGCCTTTTCGGACCGTAGGATCCGACGCCACGAAAGCATCCAACATCGTTCAAGCTAGCGATCGGAGCCCCAAACCCCACCGTCCTGCTGCATTTTTTCGAACCGGATCGATCTGCGAGGGTCCAAGGACCCGAAACAGGGCGAACTCGCCGGGCGCGAAACAATTGCAACGCAAGGAGCTCAGGGGAACGTCGTCGTACGGCCCTTGGGCATCTTCGACCTCCAAGTCGGGCCTCCGAAGGGCCATCCAGAGGCCACCTCCTCTGAGGGCTGGGGGTCAGGATGCGGGAAGGGCAGGCAGGGCGCGCAGGCGTGCCGCCGCTGGCTCGGAGAGCCGGCCCCAGGAGCTTCGCTCCGAGCTGGCGCTCGTCGGAGAGCCGCGGGGGACGGACGGACGCAGGAGACGCCCCGTCGGACGGCCCTCCAGGAGCTCGGCAGGGGCACGGGGGCGCCAAAGCGCTCAGTGCTCGTTTTCCTCCTGCTCTGCACGCATGGCCGGGGGCGTCGCCGACAGACGCAGAGAGCAGGCGCGCGGCGCGAGAGCCCAAGGGGGAGAGGGGGGAGGCGAACGGCGGAGGGCGAAGGAGGACGCGACGTCGCGGGGGCAGGCCACCGTGCAGCGCAGGCCCGCCGCTCTCCCGCGCCTTTCGTCCGTGCACGCATCCCTCCTCCCGCCGCCCTCCTCCTCCTCGCCGCCGCCCGTTCCTGTCGCTCGCTCCTCCTCCCTTCCCCCTGCCTCCTCAGCTCGCGGAAGTACTTTTCACCTGCCTCTGCCTCTTCCCTCATGAAACATCCCCCTCTCGCCTCCCTCTTCCCCCCTCCCTCGAACAGACCTCCTATCTTCGTCTTTTCCTCCTCCTCCTCCTCCTCCTCCTCCTCCTCCTCCTCCTCCTCCTCCTCCTCCTACGGCGTGTTCGCTCCGACGCCCCGACGCCGCCAGAATCGAGGTCTGCCCGTGCGAAGGCAAGGCTCTCGCGTATGCGCCCCAGGTGTACATCGATGACGGCTCGGCTCATCCGATGTCATTTGGCTCTTCCAGGCGCGAGTGGAGGTGCGCTAGTTGTAACACGGCGACCAAGATTCGCTCCAGCTTGCACTTACTCCACGTTCGGAAGAAAGCCAGAATGTGCAATCCCACGGACACCCGACGATGGGCTGTTCAGCATCTGCTCCATCGGTATCACGGCTTCGTCTTACAGGTCTCGGACGGGGCGCAGGCGGCCATGGAAGCCGCCTCCTGGTGACTCGATCCCCAACCCCCCACTGCCCAAGACCTGTGCGCTCGGGAACCGCGGGGGTCCCCGTGGGACGGAGTAGCCGTGAGGCCCCCCTCGCCGGGCCTTCCCCTCTTCTCCATCGCGTTCGATTCCAGGGCCAAAAAGCGGCTCCTCCTCCGCGGTCCTATGATAAGCGCGGGGCCAGGCTCAGTCGGGGCTTCTGGGTCTGCGGGCTCGTGCGACCCGCTTCCTGTGGGGGGTGCCTGGCCTGGTCCCTGGGGTTTGCCGTGGGGGCTGGCGCGCAGAACTCTGGGGAGCGTGGTCCTGCTTCCGTCTTGGGGCCGCCGCCTCCTCCAGTGCCGACCCCAGCCCCTGCGGCCCAGCCCAATGGGCCTGCTTCACTGAGCTCGGCCACGCGATGGCTGAGAGGACGATCTCGTCTTTGCGCGGTGCGAGCATTGTGCGTGTGTGGTCGGGCAGCGGGCGGGCTATTGGGCTCAAACGGCCTTGTGTAGGCCCCGCCGAGAACGCCCAGACGCCGCATGCCCGAAACTGCAAGCTCAGGCGGCTCCGACGAGGCCTGACCCCCAGGTAGCCTCGCCCTCAGGTTTCATTCGATGCGTGTGCGTTCGGGCAACTTGGACGCGTTCATCTGGATGTCAATCTCAACCTTTGAATTTCCTCCTCTCTCCTCGTTCACTCTCATCCCCTCCCCTCCCCGCCTCCTTGCAACCTCCTGCATCCTTCCCCAACCTTCCGCACCCTGCCCCCCCCTCGTCTTCCATCCTCCCCCCCAGCTCCCGCTCCTCCTGTCCCCTTATTCTTTCTTCCTTTGCGTGTCCTCCATCCCCTGGCCTCCGCACTCCTCATCCTCTCCTCCACCCTCTTCTCTTCCTCCCCGCCATCCCTCTCTCCCCCTCCCCCTCCTCCTCCTCCTCCTCCTCCTCCTCCTCCTCCTCCTCCTCCTCCTCCTCCTCCTCCTCCTCCTCCTTCGCTAACATCTCCTTCCCCCGCCTGCCCGCTCGTTCTTCCGCCCTCTCCCTGCATCCCCCTCCTCTTCTCCTCCTTCCTCTCTCCGCCCTCCGTCCTCCGTCCGCATCCTCCACCCCTCCTCATCCGCCGCCCCTGTCCTCCGTCCTCCGTCCTGTGGAACCTAGGAGGTACTGGTAACGCTACTCCCCAGACGTCTCCCGGGGTGCGGCCCTGACCAGAATTTGAAGGCGACTCCGGCGGTGGCGACGAGGGCCTCCCAGGAGGCCCCAAGAAAGGGGGGAAACGAAAGGAAGGGTGGCGGCATGGGTACCTTTACCTCCCCTGACTTCCTCTCTCCGTCCCCGCGTTCCGTCCTCCGCCCCTGCATCCCCGTCTTATTCTCTCCCCATTCACCCTTCCTCCACCGCCTTCCGTCCTCTGCCCTCCTTCCCCCGTCGCGTGCCCCTCGCGCTCCCTCCGCCCCCCGTCCCAGTCCCTGGCAAGAACTCCTCCTGGTCGCAGCACCAGCCGCGTCGCCGGGTGCTGCTAGAAGTGCCCCTGGCCCAAGGTGGCCCAGGATTTCCAGCGGGGCCCCGACGGCCTCCAGAGCACCCCTCACGAGGCCCAGAGGGCCCCAGGGGCTCCAAAATTGGGCCCAAAGCTGGGGGCACCTTGGGCCAGGGGCGCCTTGAGCAAGCCCCGATGTCGGCAGGGCGGCCCCGGCGTTTCGCCTGAGACCGAATCAGAACGTATGATCCTCAAGCTCGAACATCCCCGCAGCAACACGGACGGAGGACGCGCCCCTTTCAGAACCGGGCCCTCGCCTTGGTGCCGCGCGCGCCCCACGCGGACGGATGGCGAACCGTTTTCAACACGTGGCCGCGTTGCGCAGCGCGTACTCGTCGTAAACACCTTATATACTCCACTCCACCCATGGATGGTGGCTCCTTTCATACCAGGGCTCTCGCTCGATGTTCGCCCTCGCTCGAGGTTCTCTCGCTTCTCGGAGCCCGAGCATGTGCAACCAGTCACACGGATGGAAGGCATCCAGCCCTCCAGCTCCGGGGCATCACTCCAGGCGCTCTCGAGCACCACTGCCCACTGCTTAGAGCACGAGAGCTGCACGGACGGAGAGAGAGAGCCATCCACGCCCGGCGTCTCGACGCTCCGGCTAAGCGTGCAGGACGAGGCGGCTCCCTCATCATAACGGGGGGGCGGGGGGGCCGCTTCAGTGGCACGCGCTCGGTGTGCATGTGCTTCAAGGGGCGCACCACCCCGCGATTGAATCTCACGTTGGCGCATCTTGGGCGTACGCTGGTCCTCCTTCTTCTCCTCTGGCTCCCCCTGCTCCTGCCAAGCACCTGCTCGTGGAACCCCGGCGTGCCCCAAGGGCCCAAGACCCTCCGGTCGCTTCGCCCCCCCACCCGCCTCCCCTCTCCTCCCTCTGACCCCTCCCCCCTCCCCCCTCCTCCCTCACCCTCCTCCCTCCTCTCCCTCGATCCCTCCCTCGATCCCTCCCTCCTCCGAGCCCCGTTCCTCCTCCTATTTCTCATCCTCTTTGTCCCCCTCCTCTCCTCCTCCTCCTCCTCCTCCTCCTCCTCCTCCTCCTCCTCCTCCTCCTCCTCCTCCTCCTCCTCCTCCTCCTCCTCCTCCTCCTCCTCCCCCTCCCCTCCTCCTCCTCCCCCCCTCCTCCTCCTCCTCCTCCTCCTCCTCCTCCTCCTCCTCCTCCTCCTCCTCCTCCTCCTCCTCCTCCTCCTCCTCCTCCTCCTCCTCCTCCTCCTCCTCCTCCTCCTCCTCCTCTCCTCCTCCTCCCTCCTCCCTCCTCCTCCTCCTCCTCCTCCTCCTCCTCCTCCCTCCTCCTCCTCCTCCTCCTCCTCCTCCTCCTCCTCCCTCTCTCCCCCTGCCCCCCACCCTTCTCCTCCCCCACTCCCCCTCTGACGTCTCCTGCCGTCCCGCGGCGCGTTCCCCCACCCCCCCTGGGGTGGGCGCCGAAGTCGAAGCCGGCCGGCGCGTCGAGGACGACGTAGCTGTAGAAGGTCATACTGCGCGCCGCCCGCCCGATCGTTTCATGTGGAGCCCTGAGATCCTAGCGGTTCGATTTTAGTCGAGCCCGGCGTATTCGTCCTACCATCGGGGCGTTGACCCCATGAGCGCTAAACAAGGAACGAGGCCCCTGTTTTTCACAAGTTAGCCTTCGACTTTCAATCGAAAACCTGGAGAAAACCTATGGCAAGCTGTTGAAACGATCAAGGAACACGGGGCCCGTCCCCAACGACAAGGGCTCCTTCTTCAGCGCTCCGACTGCATTCCCGGGCCCCGCGGCGCTGGCAGATCGCTCCGGCTCCAGCCATGGCGCAGGACGATGGGGTCGAGGGTTCTGGGCGCGATTTCTGCAAATGCTGGATGTTCTCGCGACGTGGGATCCAGGGGTGGCGACCGGTCGGATCTCATAGGAGGACACCAACCACACACCAGCACCGATCCTGGCCAAGATCACCCTGGGCCCAGGATCGGTGTATACTCCCTCCTGCCTGGGGCAGGAAGACATATACCCCGATCCTGGCCTGGGCCCAGGATTGGCCTGGCCAGGATCGGTGTAGGTGTATAGTTGGTGCCCTCCGATCTCAGGGGGGGGGCGACGGCGTCGGCGAGGGCGCAGGCGTCACCCAGACGGCGCCACCGAAGCGCAGGGGCCATCCAGACAGTCCCGGGCGGCCCAGGGACGACCCGAGAAGACTCGTGGCGGCCCAGGGCACGCGCGGCGGTGGGCAACTTGCCGCGGGGAGCTGGGTGTTGCGCAGCGCAGCTGTTGACATCGCAAGCAGCCCAAACAGCTGCAACATCCCGTGCGCGTTTGCGGCCAGACCCTGAGCTTTTGGGCGTCGCAGCGCAGCCGAGGCAGTCCGCACGCTCGTCCGAGGTGACCGGGGCGACGGTGCTACGACTTGTCCCGCCTAAAAGAGGAGGGGAGAAGACGAGAGACGGCCGCAGGGAGCGGAAGTAAAGAAGGCGCGCTCACGCGGCTGGGCCGCGGGGTGTCGCGCGGGGTGGCCGTGCCAGAGGGCAGCCCCTGGCAGCAAGCGCGGGGCGGCGTCGCGGGCGCACCCAGGGGAGGCACCAGCGGCAGCAGCGCAGGGTGAGGCCCAGCAACTAGGGAGATGCCGGAGCAGCAACAGTTCCGCCAAAGGCGGGGCGGCCAGTGCGAGAGGTGGGGCAGAGGCGGTGGGGGCTGCGCGAAACTGCAGCGGTGGACTGGGCAAGGGGCGACACGCCAAGCGCCGGTGCAGCGTGGCGGAGGCGAGGAGAGGCGCGACTTCAGCGTGGGGGGGGAGAGCCGCGACAGGGGGGCGAAGGGCCAGGCAAAGCCGAACGGCCAGAGAGAGCCGCGGGGCCTGGGCGGCCGCAGAGCGGCGCATGGAGGCCATGCAAGAGGCTGCGGGCGGCGGGGCGTGGCGGGGGCGCGGGGGGGGCGAACAGCAGCGAGCCGAGCCCAGGCCTGGTGCACGTATCGCAGCCGTGAACAGGGCGGCGCCCAGCGGAACCGGGGGCTGGGCGAAGGCTCCAGGCAAGCAGCCGGGGGGCAAAATGGGAAGGCGACGCGGCGGCTGCGTCCCCCAAAACAGGGCATCAACGAGCTGCCGGGCAAGGGCCACCAGCCGAAGGCACAGGGACGGACCTGCCAGGCTCATGGCCAGTGAAGCGGCGTGTGCGCCAAACGGGCGGCGTGTGCGCCAAACGGGCTGGGGGCCAGTGCGGCCCAAGGCAGAGCACGTGTCGGAGCGCACCAGCATCGGGCCGAGGGGGGGGGGGGGGGGCGCAATCTCAGGATGGCTGGCGCGCCCCGCGCTGAAGCCAGGAGCGCGTGGCCAGTATACAGACAGGTGGCCACGAGCTGGGCTGGGGCCTCAGCGGGCGCAAGGCGCGGCACCTGGGTTGGATGCGGTAGCGGGTTTGGATTCCCGACAAACGAACCCGAGTTAGCCCTGACCCGAGTTACCCCTGATGATTTGGGGCTCTGGACGCCCGAACTATGCGGGGTAACTCGGGCCCGGGGTAGCTCGGGTTCGGATTCCAGAACAACGAACCCGAGATAGCCCTGAAAAGGGGGCGTTCCACACACGAGCCGGTTCGAGCAGGACGCTGAACTGGAGCGCGTGTTCAACTCGACCGCATCCCTGCCGCGCAGCTGCGCCGGCACGGTGGCGGGACTTCGAGCTTCGCACCGCTGCTTAGTGGCATGGTTTCGACTCTTCGTCGTACCACTCCTGCTCGCCAAGATCTCCAAAATCGCAGAAGAAGCTGCGCCTTCCTAACGGCGGCGCTCGCGATGATGATGATCACCAAAAAACTATTCATCAGATTGGCAACGGTGAGGTGGCGGTCTCGATACTGCGCTGGATGAACAGGTGGAAGTTATCTGGGCTGGCTTGGCCACGGACGCCTTGTTCAACTTGGGTGCCCAACTGGTGCCGAATTGGCCGCAGGCTCCCTCGGCACCAGCCTGGCGTCCAAATGGAACCAGGCGCGTGCGGCGTGCAGTCTTGGGAGAACGCAACAGATCCCGATATCGCCACCCCCTGGACCTTTTTGGGGGTGCGCTCTGACCCAGATCTCGGGGCGAATCCAGCCCTGGTGGCCATCTCCTCCTCCTGCTGGGGGGGGAGGAAGTAAGAAGGGCGGCCGCCGTGGAGGAGGAGGAGGAGGAGGAGGAGGAGGAGGAGGAGGAGGAGGAGGAGGAGAGGAGGAGAGGAGGAGGAGGAGGAGGAGAGGAGGAGGAGGAGAGAGGAGGAGGAGGAGGAGGAGGGGGAGGAGGAGGGGGAGGAGGACAAGCTAGGTGCGCTCGCGTCATATCTGACATCCTACCCCTCCCTCCCATCCCTTACCATGGCGTAGATCCCCTCTCTACTCGCACAGTCGGATGTCGAGCAGGGCAATGATCGCGAAAGGGTACGCGATGCATTGTAGAGCACGGCATGGCATGGCGTAGAAGAGCACCGCAAAGCGTAGTATCAACCTAGCATTGCATTGCATGCCGTGGCATGGCACGGGAAATGACGCCAGCGCTGCAGCGGGAGCACGAGTCGAAACGAGCGGAAGCGCGGAAATGAGGCCAGCGCTGCAGCGGGAGCACGATTCGGAACGAGCGGAAGCACGGAAATGAGGCCAGCGCTGCAGCGGGAGCAAGATTCGGAACGAGCGGGGCCCGAAAATGAGGCCGGCGCCTTAGCGAGAGCAGCATTTTGAAAAAAAATGCAAGCGAAAACCCAACTCCCGGGAATCCTGTGCGTAAAAAAAACAGTACGCGGGGGGGGGGTCGAACACTCCCAGCACGTCATCAGGGGAAGAGGGAGAGTAGTATTCATATTGAGTAATTGTAGAGGAGGAGGAGCAGGAGGAGAAGGAGGAGGAGGTGGAGGAGGTACATCTCGCCACGGCCAGCCTGCTGCACCGCGCGTGGGGGAGCGGCCCGCACGCAGAGCCGCCGTGCCCTTCCACGGACACCCCCACCACATCGCACAACTCCTCCTCCTCCTCCTCCTCCTCCTCCTCCGCCTCCTCCTCCTCCTCCTCCTCCTCCTCCTCCGCCTCCCTCTCCTCCTCCTCCTCCTCCTCTCCCTCCCCTCCTCCTCCTCCTCCCTCCTCCTCCGCCTCCGCCTCCGCCTCCGCCTCCCTCTCCTCCTGCCTCCCCTCCTCCCTCCTCCTCCTCCTCCCTCTCCTCCTCCTCCCTCCTCCTCCTCCTCCTCCTCCTCCTCCTCCTCCTCCTCCTCCTCCTCCTCCTCCTCCTCCTCCTCCTCCTCCTCCTCCTCCTCCTCCTCCTCCTCCTCCGCCTCCCTCTCCTCCTCCTCCTCCGCCTCCCTCTCCTCCTCCTCCTCGGCCTCCCTCTCCTCCTCCTCCTCCTCCTCCTCCTCCTCCTCCGAAGGTTGCCGTGTGCACTTCGCTGCTCCGTGCACGGCAGCCTGGGCATCGCCGCTCGGCCGTGCGGCCGGCTCGCCGAGGGCGGGGACCGTGCCGCCGCGGCCCGCACGGTGAGGGCATTGGGCGAGGAACCCGTGGAGAAGGAAGCCGGGGTCTGGAGGCCACTGGGACGCCAATGGAAGCTAGTTCCCCAATCAGAGCTTGCCTCTGTAGGGGTCCCAGCGGATTCAAATGGTTGGGTTAGGTGTGCCGCCGATTTTCGCTGCACGCCCGGGTGCCCGGGGGTGCCCGGGTGCCCGGGGGCCCGGGGGTGCCCTGGTGCCGGGGCGTCTGGAGGCCACTAGGACGCCAGCTGACGCTAGGTTAAATTGGGCAAGTCCCTCTACAGGCGGAATATTCAAAATTTGCCGGCCCAACGGGCCAGAGGCGTGCTATAAGATCTCCGGTAACTGGTTAACAATATTTCTAGTTCGCGCGCGCGGGGCGGCCCCTGGGGGTCCCCCACTGGGACGCCAGTTGACGCTAGGTTAAGTTGGGCACGTCCCTCTACAGGCGGAATGTTCAACCATGAACAACAGAGTGCGATGGGTACGAGTTGTACCCCTGACTCTGAAGAAAACCAGGTGTTGAATCTGTTCGATTACTTGCCGGGCATCGCCAAAACTTGTTCCTCGCGAGGAAAACTAAACCGAACTGCGCTGAAATGAACTGAACTGAACTAAACTGAACAGACTGATCGAACCCGTTCCGCGACGGTTTTATTCTCGGCAGCCAACTATGACGCAACCGATACGAGACGGTTGTATTCTCGGCCGCCGAGGGCGCAACCTATGGCGCAACCGACACGAAACGGTATTATTCTGTGCCGCCGAGGGCACAAACTATGGCGCAACCGACCGGCGACGGCTTTATTCTCGGCCGCCGAGGGCGCAACCTATGGCGCAACCGATAGGCGACTGTTTTATTCTCGGCCGCCGAGGGCGCCTATGGCGCAACCGATAGGACACGGTCGTATTCTCGGTCGCCGACGGCGCAACCTATGGCGCAACCGAGAGGCGACGATGTTATTCTCAGCCGCCGAGGGCGCAAACTATGGCGCAAACGATAGGAGACGGTTCGATTCTCGGCCGCCGAGGGCGCAACCTATGGCGCAACCGATAGGACACTGTCATATTCTCGGTCGCCGAGGGCGCAACCTATGTTTCATTTTCGGCCGCCGAGGGCGCAACCTATGGCGCAACCGATAGGAGACGGTTCTATTCTCGGCCGCCGAGGGCGCAACCTTTGGCGCAACCGATCGGAGACGGTGTCATTCTCAGCCGCGTATGGCGTAACCTATGGCGCAACGAATAAGAGACTCATACTCTCTGCCGCCGAGGGCGCAACCTTTGGCGCAACCGATCGGAGACGGTTTTATTTTCGGCCGCCCAGGTGCCAGGAGAAAGAGGATGAGCAGGAGGAGGGAGAGGAGAAACGAGGACGAGGTCCTAGACGAGGACGACTAGGAGGAGCTAGAGCAGGAGGAAGACGAGCAGGATGAGGAGGAGGAGGACAAGGAGGACGACGACGACAACGATCAGGATGGGGAGGAAGACGGGGAGGAATACGAGTAGTACGAGGACGAAGTGCGGGCATTCGAATACGTGCGGGGCTACGCCCGATTTATGCTCGCCGTTTGGTCTGGCGGTAGGGCCCAAGCGGCGAGCTGTCTTGTGATTTAGTTGTCTTCCAAAATCCGCCTGTAGGAGGACATGCCCGACCAGGCTAGGTCATGGATATCACCGCCCCCACCACCAAAGAATCCGCCAGGGCCTGAAGCCTTCGCGAAGGCCCTCACCGTACCACAACAGGCCGTCCTCCCCGCTCTGCATAGCGCAGAGATGTGGCCGATCTCGCCACGACTCGGGCTCTGCGGGCTGCAGGCTCCAGCCCCATCCCTCCAGGGCCGGGCGGTGAAGCTGACCGCCGCTGCCCCATCCAGGCGCTGCAGAAAGCGCCGACGCGATGCCTCCCATCACCATCCGCGGACGAGCAGTAGGCGTTACAGACATGTGCTCATGCACGCAAGTAGAGGCAATGCGCACCCCTGGCTTGTCTCATGTATGGAACCGTTACGCTGATAGACTACGAAGCGTCTGCTTTTGCTTCCTCAACACCACTCAGCTTCCCGCGGCCCTCTCCACACGCAACCGCGCGCGCGCGCTCCAGGGCACGGCCTTCACCAGCGCCTCCCGTGCCGCCACTGGGGTCCGCACGTTGTCTCGTCGGGCTCCGCGCGGGGGCAACGGGGCACGGCAGGACGCCCGCGCGCTTCAAAAGGGCTACGTACTGTACGTCCACGCATTTCAAAAAAAGCAGACCACGTACTGTACATGCCATCGCTCCGAGGGTTGCGACAAGCCGCGCGTTGGGGAACCGTCGCGCCAGCGCGGCGCTGTGAGACTTAAGCACGCAGACTCAGCCGAGCCTCGTGGGCCGATGAGCTGGGGGAGCGAGTGATCCAAAGACAAGGCAGAACCGGAGGTGACTGAAGGACTTGCCGTCCCCTCATGGGCCGCGTTGCAATTATGGTCGCACCAGCGGGCATTGGGAGACCCTCCCTCACACCGCCGGCTGCGTCAGCGCCGCGTTGGCCTTCGCAGCCCAACGGTGGTGGTTCTCGCCACCCTCCTCCCGGCTGGCCTTCTCCACCAAGGACTTCACCATGCATCGGCCCCTCCAGCGGACGCCCAGGCTGGTGGCGATGGCCAATGTGCCGTCGGTGATGGAGAACGTCTGCTGCGCCCAGACCTCAAAGGAATCCTTGTAGGGTACATCAAGCGACCTGCTGAGCTCGGTGAGAACCAGATCCCCCTCGCTCTCGTCGGGAAGATGGTAGACCAGCACCACGCGCGTCTGCTTGGGTGCCATCGGCCTGGGCTTCAGCCGCAGCATCATGGTCACGGTGAGCATAACGCCGCCGCCAGGGCACGGCTCCCACTGCCGCAGCTCCAGCTGGGACCCCCCGGCCTCCCGCCACGTCTGCTGGATGATGCCGTGCTCGTCTGTCCGCATGATCTCCTCGCGCACGCGCGCCTGCGAGCCGCGGGTCGCGGGGCCGTCGAGCGGGGACTTGTTCAGGGAGTGCATCGTGAGGGTCGAGGAACAAACAGTGACACAAGATTATCTTTCGGAGGCCCGCGCAGATTTCTTGCACCGGCGCTGGGGGCGCCGCCGGGGGGCTCCAGCGCGGATCCAATCGATCCGTGCGGCCCTCCGGAAGTTCAATGCTCATGCCAAGTCTTTGCTCCTCGAGAGGGACCTGGTGGCGGCGACGCCCCCTCCGAGCAGCAGCGCCCGCATCTCCGCCGCGGCGCGCTCCTCTGCGGAAACCACGAGGTACCTATACAGCTACACCCCGGACCTCTCCCGGGGTGCGATCTGACCAGGATTTCGAGGCGAACCCAGCGGTGGCGACGAGGGCCTCCCAGGGAGCTCCAAAAAGGGAAAGAGAGGCGAAGGGTAGCGGCATGGGTACCTTTTCCTCCTCCGAGCTCCTCCCCGTCCGACGGCGCCGCAGCCGCGGCGGCGGCGGCGGCGTCGGCCTCCGCGGCCGCGCCCGGCGGCGCGGCGCCGCCGCGCGCCTCCCACAGCGCCTCGAGGCGCCGCGCGGGCTGCTCCGTCGGCGCGAAGCGCAGCCGCAGGCGGCCGGGGGGCCGTCGGAGCTCCAGCTCGTAGGACAGCGGGCCCGGCCTGTGGGTGGTTCCGGGCGACCGACGATCAACAAGGGGTCGCACGCGAGATGGCACAGCGCCCCAACGCGGTGGCTTACGCGGGCCGCCGGCGCGGCACGCTACATCGGAGAAGTGGGCGCTTACGCGCGACCTTACGCGGGCAGCTTGCGCGCCAACGTCGGCGAAGACGCCCCAGGTTTTTTGCGTCGCTCAGATGGGGACCTGAGGGACGAGGTCTCTCATGAAGGACGAGGGCCTAGAAGAAAAACGAAAAGGCATGAGCAGAAACTTCTGGCGCTCTGCGCGGATTTCTTGGATCCACGCTGGGCCCCTGGCGCGCTCCGCGCGCTAAGAGGGGGTCCAGCGCAGTTCCAAGAAATCCGCGCGGAGCGCCGAAAGTTCATGTTTATGCCGTTCCTCTTCTTCGAGGGCCTCAGGCAGTGCAGCTTCAACGCACCATCCGCTGCCCGTCGTTGGGGCCCCAGTCCCTCAGGGTCCCATCTTTGAACTGGGGAAACCAAAAGGTACCGATACCGGTACTCCCCGGACCTCTCCCGGGGTGCGTTCTGACCAGGATTTCGAGGCGAATCCAGCGGCGGCGACGAGGAATGCCCAGGAGGCCCCAATAAAGGGGAAAGCGGGCGGAGGGGGTAGCGGTATGGGTACCCCTTCCTCCTCCGAGAGCCGGTGTCTCGAGCGGCAGGGGCAGCCCAGCAGCCACCCGAGCCACGGCCGCGGCTGCCCCTCGGCCGCCGCGGGGCCCTCCTGGCCGCCGCCCTCCCACGGGCCGCCTGGGGCCACGGCCGCCACGTCGCCCCAGGACACCTCCACCTGCGCGCCGGCCGCCGCCGCAGCCTCTGGGCCGGCCGAGCTCGCGCTGGGCGGCGACTCCAGAGGGAGTGGTTTGCAAAGGGCGTGGTTTGCAACGGGCACCCTGGGGAGCATCCTGGGGGGGCACCCTGGGGGGCGCGCGGGGGCCTCGATAGAGTTCTCCCGCGCCCCGAGGAGGCCCGACGAGGACAGCGTCGTGCCCCCCAGGCCCCAGCGGTGCCGATCGCAGACCACACCCCGGCGTAACCATACCCTTTTGCAGTCGCCGGGCTGGGCTGGAAGCTGATGCCGGCGTCGGTCACGGTCAGCTCGCCCGCGTGCCAGGTGCCGCCCTCGTCCCCCTGCGAGGCGCTGCACGAGACGACCTCCTGGAACCTCGTGTGGCGCTCCTTCCACGGGCCGCGCACCAGGGTGCGGGCGGCGCCGAGCGAGAAGCTGAGGCTGGCCGAGCTGCCGCCGTCCGCGGCCGGCGCCCGCGCGCCCGCAGCTCCGCCGGCCTCTATGAAGGGGTCGTCGCAGGCCTCCAGCTGCGGCCCCCGGAGCTTCTGGCAGCACTTCCGCGCCAGCCGCACCGCCATCGCGCCGAGGGCGGGCACGGCGCGCCCGTGTCGGGAGCGGCGGCCGCTCGAGCCCAGACGGCTGTGGCCAAAATACAGGGCAGTTTTTTGTACATAATATTTCATGACATATAGAATTTTAGTACATGATTAATTTATGAATGCATGTATGCATGAACTCATCGCTGTGTCAAATACTAAATCCCTGCATGCTTAATACATGATCCGCACGCGGAGCGTGTATCAAAAATGGCACTGTATGCTCTGCGCGATGGCGGGTGCGTTCTCGGCTGCCGACGAACTCTGGAGCGGTGACCTGGAACCAGAGGGCTACGTATCAGCTGCGGCGACCAAGTGAGGTCGCATCCCTCCAGTTCTGTCTCACGTCTCTGCCAGGCAACCATCCCCCGCTCCAGAGAGAAGTGTTCGATAAGGCCTGTGTTGCAGCGATCCCCCGCAGCAGCGCATCAATTGCCGCTCTGTGAAATGGTTCCAGAGAGCGTTGCAGTTCGGGGCCAAAGCAGCTGCAACATCTCACGATCCAGCGTGGCAGCTCCTCTACGCCGCGCCCTGCCGCGCACGCTAACCGTACCAACGGTTTGCTCTCTGAAGAAACGAGTGGCCGGCCTACCAACAAAAAACACTTGTTGGGAGGGGGCCTAAGTCTCCCGGCCGCTCGAGGTTGCCTCATAATTCTTACAGGGGTGCCACCCGACGGCCAGGTGCACCCACGATGCCAGGGTCTGCCGTACGATCTCCCGTGTGGTCTCCCGTGCGTATGTGCAGTACTGTGTGCTCCGGAATGATGTCGTTCCGGGTCTGTTCTGCCTCCCCATCCTCGTCATCGTCGTCCTCCTTCCGTCTGGAACCGCCCGCGTCCTTCGCTCGGACACGGCGCCGGCGCGAATCGCTGAGGGGGACGGGTCCTGTGGGTGACCCGGAAGAAGACCATCACGGAGCTCGCCACGCCACGCTCCAGCACCATGGGCTGCAACTCGGCGAGCAGGAGGGGGGGGGGGTGGAGGAAGGGCAAGTTCGGATCGGACTCCCATCGGGGCACGGAGGGGGAGGAGAGGGAGGGAGGGAGGCAGCGGGAGGGAGGGAGGGAGGAGCATGAGGAGGAAGAATCTCCGTAGTGCACATCCGCATCAGGCCATGGCTGAGCTGGCCAGAGCCAGGCGCGGGAGCCAACCGGGCAGACGATGCTCTGCTGCCATCACTCCCTGCACACGTGATCTCTGACCCCCCCGCCTCCAAACCGCATGATGTATCAGATGGAGGATGTCGGAGGAGGCAGGGGCCCCGTGGCGGGAGAGGCCGCAGGAGAGACTATCTCTGGGCGACGGCTGGTCATCCTCAGAACGTGTGTTAGCGCCACCGTGCGCTTGTCCACCGCAGCACTTCAATACGACGCAGGCACAGGCTGCGCGCGATTGGCGGAGCTAAGCGGGATAGACACACCGTGGGTGCGAGGCCAATTTTACACCCCACCACCGCCCGTAACACTAATTTACGGCAAAAAGGGGTAGGGGCAGGGTCATGCCAGACGACGCTGCGACGCCACGGCGAAAAGGAGCGCGGCGCAGCTCGCAGGCGCTGTGGCATGGGGGGTTCCTGGAGCAGAAACAGCACTTCTTGGTAGTGGTGTATATAAATTGCTCCTCTTGGTAACCAACATGTTATACACCTCCACCGCGCGTGCTTTGATGAAGTCTGTTTCGGTCCTTGGGAGAGAGGGGGCAGCCCGTTTGCCGTTGGCGGCGGGAGGGGGACTGCGGGCTTTTCACGAGAGCAACACTGCACCAAATCGCATCGTATATGATTCTCGATCTTGGTGGTGGTAGTCCTACGCTGTGCTCGGATTGGGCTAGCAATCGCCGCGCGGATCATCGAGACACAGCGGGAGCGAATTGTATGTACCGAGTGGGCAGCAGGGCAACTTGGATGGAAGGCAGAAAGGCTTGGGGCCGGCAGGGCTCCGGGCTGCGCGCAGACAGCCCCCCAGGTAGTCCCAGTTGGCATCTACAGGCCCCTCCAGGTAGCCCCATCTGGCCTCAACAGGCCCCCCGAGTAACCTGGGGCGGCCTCAACACCCTGGCGCCGCCTCCGGCGGCGCCCCTGGGTCGCGGAGCGCCCCAGGGTTCGGGTCTTGAGACCGCCCTGGGCTACTCGGGGTGCCTCATGGGGCCAACCGGGACTACCTGAAGGAGCATTCAGCGTGCAACCTGAAGCCTTACCACTTAGGGCTGCGCACAGCCAGCCTCTGGGAAGCACCATATGGACGGAACGGAAAAGATGCCCATGTTCAAGATTGAGCGCGGAAACGTCGGTGCCGATCTTGGTCATTGCCCGTCTTGGTCGTCGCAGATTCGTGGATCATCTTCGCGAATCGGCGTCGACAAAATCAAGCGACACCTTGGTCATGGCCACCGTGGCCCTTCCCTCGACCATGGCCCAGGCTGGCCCCAGTGGGCTTCCAGCATGGACCAGGGCGCTCGCAACCATCCCCGCGCCTCCTCCGGCAGTGCCCCTGGGGCGCCGCGCGCCCAGGGGGCTCCAGGTGTTCCTGCCACCCTGCGACGACCCCGAGGGGGCCCAGCCAGCCAGAGCACCTCCGGGGGGCCGCCTGCGCGCCCCCCTGCAGACGAAGCCAGGACGAGGACGAAATCGGAGGAGGGTCTATAGATCGAGAATCTCTGAGGTCTGGCAGCTCCGGAAGATGCCTCGGGCGCCGCGGCCTTTTCGGAACGTTCCCGAACGCTCTGAGGGCGTTCCGGAACGCTCTGGCACGGACTTGCCCGCCGATCGGAAGAGGTAGGTAAAAACATGAAGTAGGAAGGCGGATGAAGTAGATTGGGCCCAGGCCCTCCTAGAGAATAAAAAACGCAGCAGAAGCATATCGATTATTGAAGTAGGAAGGCGCTTCAAGCAGATTGGGATCAGAGAATCCAGAAACACTTACTTCCAACGACCGTCGTGCATCCTCGTCCCAGCCCCGTCCGACCTCCCCTCCCTGCCACCCCAGACATCCTGCGCCTGGACTTCTCTGGTGCGTGGGCCTGGAAACTCTCAAGCCCCGGGCTGCCTTTTCATCCCGAGCTAAGGCAGCGACATCCGAATCCTACCCCGCCAACCATGGATTCGATTCTCCCGACCCGATGCGAATGGGGGGCTGGCCTTCCCGGAAGGCGGCGGGGCATCTCAGAAGCCCACCTGCCTCCCAATCCCCTGGGTGCTGCCCAAGTGTTGTGTCCTCACCACGTTCTCACGCACATGGGGAGTAATCTGATTGCCATAGCATGATTCACGTTCTTGTCACATGAGAATTAATATGGAGCACCAACTTCGTATCTATGAAGTTCATCCAATTGACTATTGCCTACACAAGCTTTATTGAATTAAACAAGCGGAAACATAGTGAGAAATACCTTACTATAAAGCATCAAACTATAATGGATTTGATATAATGATGCGACTGCCAAAATCTTCTGTATACCACACGCTAATTCTTTGATCACATTGGAAGAATGAATTCTTGTAACGGCAACTAGATACACACAACATGATACAACACAGCAATTGTGTTGTACCCTGATTGACATCTCTTTCTGCATGTATGCACAAATAACATAGCTTCTCCTGGTATGCAATGAATTATCTGCCGTGACTCATTCCATATATATATATATATCTCATAACCACGGCTCTTATACATCTTGTATGAGTAAGAAACTTGTCGATCATGACTTAAACCTTTATTGGGCTCTAACTTTCTAAATTACTTAACCTATTCTTTCAACGGAGGAGGAAAAAGGAGAAGGAGGAGGAGGAGGAGAGAGGGGCGTCTCGTTATTCTCCTCCCCGGCTCTCTGGCCGCCGCTGCGCCAAAAAACTGCCAACTGTTTTTCACCATCACCATCTTTCATGCGTCCTTGGGCGGTTCCGCGTTGCGACGCCCACCCATGCAATGATCCGTAATACGGCACGATGCTATGCTGCGCTACCCTGAAAGATCTCATTGGAACCTGGGGATGGTCCCTTGGATAACCACGGGGGAGGCCCCCTGCTGAACCAGTGAGTAAAAAATACTGCCGCTACCTGGACGCCTTGACCAAAACAGTGTACGAGCGTGTAGCCCCTTGAGCAATCCCCCTGGCTGGGGACGAAAACTTCGCTGAGGTCGCGCCATGCTATGTTTTGGTACCCTCCTTCAAGCCGCCCTGCGCTGCGCGTCCTCGTCGCTGTAAGTCGTGGTGAAGAAACACGTTGCGCGGGTCCAGAGGGCAACATATCATGCCTTATAAGCTCCCTGCGACGGCACAGGATGCGGTTGCAGACCACGCCGCAACCAGCAGCGCTCATGAGCGTGGCTCCAGGATTCCCTGGTCTGCTTCCGCTGTTGGCTGGGGGCCTTTCTGGGTGAGACGTCGATATTGGTATGAAATGCCCAGTCCTAGGTCCATGCGGTAATGCGCTGCGTTGCATCTAATATACGCATGAGCCAAAGAAATAGTGAAACTGAAGGTCATCCCATCGAGCGGTGGTGTCTCGTGCACCAGACGCTTGCTAAATGTCAGACGGGAGCAGGACTCGTCCAGCACGGGCAGCTACAAAGATGAGACACTATAGGCTCGGACGTTTTTCTCCAAACGCAACACCAGCGCCCCAACAACTCTCGACAGAAAACTGTTCGCATCAACGGACTCGCGGTCCACACGTTCCTCTTGAACTTCGGCCCTCCCCCTCTCCCCTGGGGGTGATCCACCCCGTCAGTTAGAAGTTTATGGAGGAGAGTGGATGGAGCCTGGTCTGGGCGATTCTGCCTTGGACGTCCTCGAATCTACGCAGGTTGGCCCAAATCTTGGCGGACATCCACAACGCGCTGTGAATCGGCATGGGCGCGTGTGGCGGCGTTTGGAGAAAACCGTTTCCGAGCCCGTAGGCTACGCGCGACGATCTCCCAACCGACACCACGTACTGAATGAGCCGCGCGAACATCCTTACGTTGTTCATTGCGGGCGGCGAAACATGTACGTATGCAGAATGTGGTAGACTGTGAAATTAAAAGCAGGTCCACCACAGTTTAAGGACACTGAACATCACTGGAATGGATGGTCGAAGGGACGGGCAAGACATCACATATAATTAAACGTGTGTGTATACATATATATATATATACACACACGAGAACCACGCGCGCTTAGGTTCTAGCGCAGGCCAGGCTCCCCATTTTCGGAAACGAGGGACGGGAGACGGAAAGTGGCAGGAATGATGAGCTAGGGGGAAAGGAGTCCGCCGACGACCCCCGCTTGCCAGGGGTGAAAAGGCGTGTGAGAGATTTGGCTGTCCCCCTCCCCCTTTCCCCCTCCTCAGGGGTCCAAAATTGGATGATTGGGTGGTGGGGGGGGGCTAGGGAGGTGGGGGGCAGACGAACTCCTCAACGCACCCCCTAGGCTTCTGGAGTTCTCAGAGATCCTCAAGAAGGCCCAAGACAACAAAACAGAGCGTCAACACAGCCCAAGGCAGCGTCGGAACGGTCGTGCGACCGATAGTGACAACAGCAGTGAGATCGATCGCGAGATCGATAATGAGATTGATTGAGTGAGATCGATTGTGATCCATAGTGGTTTCGATAGTGAGATCGACAGTGAGATCGACCGTGAAATCAATTGACTGAGACCGGTAGTGAGATGGATCGTTAGATCGATACTGACATCGATAGTGCGATCGAAAGTGAGATCGACAGTAAGATCGATAGTACTACCGCGTGTGATATTAATACAGAGATCGGTCATGATATCGACAGGCGAAAGTGAGATCAACAGTGAGATCGATTGTGAGATGATCGATCGTGAGATCGATAGTGGGATCGACACTGGAATCGATTGTGCGATCGATTGAGTGAGATCGGTTAGGTGATTTCGATTGAAAGTGAGATCCATTGAGCGAGATCGATTGTGATATCCATTGAATGACACGCACGTTGGTTCTTCCCCCCCACACAACGTCCTTATCACCCGAAGAGTGGTCGTATAGGTCAGAGGCTGGGGGGCGAGATCGAAGTGGAACGGACAGCCCCCCACAAGGAAATCGGTTTCGGTTTCGGGTTCGTGTCGCGCGTGCGGACAAGGCGAAACTACGAGGGAGGGCGAGAAGAATGACCCGGCTGTTGCTGAGGCGGGGCGCGACAATTGTCCGAACATTCCTCGATGGGCGGGCGGTGGCCGGGTTGTCCCGCCGTGGTGTCCACCGTTGTGTCCACCGTGGTGTCCCGTCGGTGTTCCGTCGATGTCTCGTTGGTGTCCCGTGGCTGTTCCGTCGCTGTCCCGTCAGTGTCCCGGCGGGGTTCCGATGGTGTCTCGTCGGTGTCCCGTCGGTATCCTGTCGATGTCCCGTCGGTGTCCCATCGGTGTCCCATCGGTGTCCCGTCGGTGTTCCGCCAGTGTCCCGTCGGTGTCCCGTCGGTGTCCCTTCGGTGTCCCGTCGGGGCCTCGTCGGTGCCCCGTCGGTGTCCCGTAATGAGACTGTTCGTGAGATCGATCGTGCGATCGATGGTGTGACCACTGGTGATGTCGATCGTGAAATCGATAGTGGGACTGATCATCACAAGACAGCTCGCCGCTTGGGCCCCACCGTCAGCCCAAACTGCGAGCATAAATCGGGCGTTGACCCGCACGCATTCGAATTTCCATACTTCGTCCTCTTACTACTCGTATTCCTCCCTGTCCTCCTCCCTATCCTGATCGTCGTCGTAATCCTCCTATTCATCCTCCTTCTCATCCAACTCTTCTTCCTCGTCTTCCTGCTGCTCCAGCTCCTCCTCGTCGTTCTCCTCTAGAACCTCGTCCTTGTTTCTCCTTTTCCTCCTCCTGTTCATCCTCCTTCTCCTGGCACCTCGGTGGCCGAGCCTAAAGCCGTCTCCGATCGGTTGCGCCATAGGTTTCGCCTTCGGCGGCCGAGAATAACATCGTCTCCTCTCGGTTGCGCCATAACTTTCGCCCTCGATGGTCGAGAATAAAACCGTTTCTTATCGGTTGCGCCATAGGCTGCGCCCTCGGTTGCCGAGAATTTTCCTCAGCAGCCTGAGTGCGCGCAGCGCGCACGTCCAGCCCCTGCGTCGCGGGCCGCACGGCGGCCCTGTTGGCCGCCTCTGGAGTCGCCGCAAACGGCGGCAACTCGACAGGACAGAGCGGCGGCGGCGCAGCTGTGTCGCGGGCGGCAGCTCAGTGGAAGTGGAGCCCGCCGCGACGCCGTCACGCTAGTGGCCTCCCAGTCGGAGCCACTCCTCTCATGATCTTCTCGTCCTTCCTCCTGCGCTCCGCCTGGGCGCTGGGCTTGAGCGCTGGAGCACAGGCCAGGCCGAGCCCCCTGTGCTTGCTCTTCACCTCCTTTGCGTACTGGAAGCACTTCAGGCAGACGCGATACCCGAAGAAGGTGCGCAGGTCGTGGCCGCCCCCGTCCACGTCGAGCGCGCCAGAGCCGCTGGGCGGCGTCGCAGCAGGCTGGGCCTTGGCACCCCCGTCGCCTGCCGTCACTCCTCGTCAGCACGCAGGTCACCGTCACCGACGGATCCCAGAATCTGGCTCGTGCCACGATGCTGAAAGGAAGAGGAGCCCGCCGACGGCTGCTCCTTGTCAGCACGCAGGTCACCGCCCCCGACGGATCCCAGAATCTGGCTCTCGCCACGATGCTGACCGCCGTCGTCAGCACGCAGGTCACCGTCACCAATGGATCCCAGAATCTGGCTTTCGCCACGATGCTGATCGGATGGGGAGCTCGCCACGCTGCTGCATGCCTCACCGCTGGCAAGGGTGGGCTGGCTCTCGTCCTCCACGAAGCGGCGGGCTGCTGCGACCGCCACCGCGGCGGCACCAGCGTGCGCCAGGGCCGAGGTGCGCGGCCGCTTCTTGCCACCGCTGGTGTAGGCGTCGGGAGCGAAGGCCTTTGGCGTGCAGCTCTGCCTTGGGAGGTTCTTGGTCGAGATCTCAGTGAAGGCCGGCCGCAGGCAGCGCAGGCAGTGAAGCGCCTGAGCGCCCTCTGCTCCTCCCTTGATCTTGACCAGCTCGTGCTTGGAGATGTAGAGCCTGGGGCCCTTGGACTCGGGCTCCCTGTACTTGTCGCGGAAGTCGATCCTGAGGCCAGCAGCTTCGGCGCCTGCCTGCGATACCCAGAAGATCGCACCGTCCAAAGTGACCGCCCTTGTTCTCCTGGCCTCGCGCGTCTGTAGCGGCGCCCTGAAGTGCTCCGTGACAAACTTCGCCGCTCGGTCAGCTTCGTGGTTGCCTCGCCGACTGCGGAGAGTGGTCTTGCCCTCGTCCACGTCCTTGAACGTCGCGTGGCCCTTGACCTTCCGCACCGTGAGGCCGTCGCTGCTGAGGTCGCCGAAGTCGTCCAGCGCGTGCCAGATTCTGCGCCAGATCTCTCCCCAGGCGGACTTATGCGAAGTAGTGGCCTCGCGCCCTCTCTCCATCAAGCCTTTGACCACGTACTCGGCGTCGAAGTTGGCCGTGATAGGGGGGGGGGGGGGGGGCGAGTGCCTGAGGATCGCGCGGAGCGCGAGCAACTCCGCGACGTCGATGGACTGGATTGGCCCAGGCATAGGGGCGCCCATGGCCTTGACACACGATCCCCTGCCTGGGTCCTTCTGGTCCAGGCGGCTCGGTTGCCGAGAATAAAACAGTCTCTTATCGGTTGCGCCATAGGTTGTGCCCTCAGCGGCTGAGAATAAAACCGCCCCCTATCGGTTGCGACATAATTTGCGCCATCGGCGGCCGAGAATAACATCGTCTCCTATCGGTTGCGCCATCATATGCGCCCTCGGCGGCCGAGAATTTTTCCCCCCGCAGCCTGAGTGCGCGCAGCGCGCACGTCCAGCTCCTGCGTCGCGGGCCGCATGGCGGCCCTGCTGGCCGCCTCTGGAGTCGCCGCAAACGGCGGCAAATCGACAGGACAGAGCGGCGGCGACGCAGCTGCGTCGCGGGCGGCAGCTCAGTGGAAGTGGAGCCCGCCGCGACGCCGTCACGCTAGTGGCCTCCCAGTCGGAGCCACTCCTCTCATGATCTTCTCGGCCGTCCTCCTGCGCTCCGCCTGGGCGCTGGGCTTGAGCGCTGGGGCACAGGCCAGGCCGAGCCCCCTGTGCTTGCCCTTCACCTCCTTTGCGTACTGGAAGCACTTCAGGCAGACGCGGTACCCGAAGAACGTGCGCAGGTCGTGGCCGCCCCCGTCCGCGTCGAGCGCGCCAGAGCCGCTGGGCGGCGCCGCAGCAAGCTGGGCCTTGGCACCCCCGTCGCCTGCCGTCGGCGGCTGCTCGTCAGCACGCAGGTCACCGTCACCGGCGGATCCCAGAAACTGGCTCGCGCCACGATGCTGAAAGGAAGAGGAGCTTGCCGACGGCTGCTCCTCGTCAGCACGCAGGTCACCGTCTCCGACGGATCCCAGAATCTGGCTCTCGCCACGATACTGACAGCCCTCGTCAGCACGCAGGTCACCGTCACCAACGGATCCCAGAATCTGGCTTTCGCCACGATGCTGAACAGAGGGGGAGCTCGCCTCGCTGCTGCATGCCCCACTGCTGGCAAGGGTGGGCTGGCTCTCGTCCTCCACGAGGCGGCGGGCTGCTGCGACCGCCACCGCGGCGGCGCCAGCATGCGCCAGGGCCGAGGTGCGCGGCCGCTTCTTGCCACCGCTGGTGTAGGCGTCGGGAGCGAAGGCCTTCGGCGTGCAGCTCTGCCTTGGGAGGTTCTTGGTCGAGATCTCAGTGAAGGCCGACCGCAGGCAGCGCAGGCAGTGGAGCGCCTGGACGCCCTCTGCTCCTCCCTTGATCTTGACCAGCTCGTGCTTGGTGATGTAGAGCCTGGGGCCCTTGGACTCGGGCTCCCTATACTTGTCGCGGAAGTCGATCCTGAGGTCAGCAGCTTCGGCGCCAGCCTGCGATACCCAGAAGATCACACCGTCCAAAGTGACCGCCCTTGTTCTCCTGGCCTCACGCGTCTGTAGCGGCGCCCTGAAGTGCTCCGTGACAAACTTCGCCGCTCGGTCAGCTTCGTGGTTGCCTCGCCGACTGCGGAGAGCGGTCCTGCCCTCGTCCGCGTCCTTGAACGTCGCGTGGCCCTTGACCTTCCGCACCGTGAGGCCGTCGCTGCTGAGGTCGCCGAAGTCGTCCAGCGCGTGCCAAATTCTGCGCCAGATCTCCCCCCAGGCGGACTTATGCGAGGTAGTGGCCTCGCGCCCTCTCTCCAACAAGCCTTTGACCACGTACTCGGCGTCGAAGTTGGCCGTGATGGGGGGGGGGGCGAGTGCCTGAGGATCGCGTAGAGCGCGAGCAACTCCGCGCCGTCGATAGACTGGATTGGCCCAGGCATAGGGGCGCCCATGGCCTTGACACACGATCCCTTGCCTGGGTCTTCTCCTTCTGGCCCAGGCGGCAACTCGACTACTGCACATCCTGCCGTAGCCAGCGAAGTGCCTGCGTCGGCGAACAGCTCGGTGTTGATGAAAGGGTCGTCATCCCCTTTGAGCCACCTCAGCCCCTGTAGCAGGTCGCCCTGCGGGGGGCGCCAGCCGTGGCTGGGCTCAGGCAGCAGGAGCCGCTCGAACAGAGTCTTGATCGTGATGCTGGTCTCGAACTGCTTGAACTTCTCCAGCTCCTCGGGCAGCTCGAAGCTGGGCCAGCTCTCGCAGCGCTCCAGGTGTCGGTGCCGCAGGGTGCCCAGGGAGTGCGGGTGTAGCTCGCATTGTGGTGAAGGAGCGAGCCTCGGCGCTGCCTCAAGCCTTCGCTGGTTGAGCCACTGTCCGTGCGCCAGCAGAGACCTCGCGTAGCCCCTCTGCTTGTCGTCCAAGGGCTTCCACCTGCGGCCCTCGGAGGTGGAGGCTTTGCCCGTGCTGAGCCACCTGCGCACCTGTGGGACGAAGGCGCCGTAGGTGATGCCCTCGTGCGTGTCCGCTGCTAGCTGTCGTAGCTGCCAGGCCTGCGCGTCCCTGCGCAGCACCTGCTTGATGTACCAGGGTGCGGAGCTCGTGCTGTCGATGGTCTCGCAGGTGCTGTGCCTGCGCCACTGGTCGAAGCTGCGCACGTCGTAGCCGACGCGCCTGAGCGACAAGACTGCCGCAGAGATAGGCCCTCGGACCTCGCTCCAGCTGCGAACGTGCCTCGCGAAGCCGTCGAAGGTTGACTTGAGCACACCTGCGGGGACCCAGCCTTCCCAGAGCGCGCGTGCAAGGGCGCAGACAGGCGCCAAGGTAGCGCCGTACATCGGGTCGATCTCGCCCGGCCCGCCGAAGAGGAGGCAGCCAGTTGTGGACTTGCCCTGCGGCCTTGCCTCGATTGCCTTGACGACCAGCGCCCTGGTGTGCTTGAGCTCGCTGTCCGACATCCCAGTGCACGAGGCGCCGTACACAATGCTGGGCATGAGGCATGCGAAGGCGACCTTAGCCGCGGCTGCTCGGCCTCGCCGTAGCCCCAGCAGTCGTTTGATGCGAGGGAGCCTCGCCTCGGCGTTGGCCACGCGCAGCCTACGCACCGCGCTGGCACGCCGCCCTCCTTCAGCGTGGTCGACTCCAAGGTTACGCACGCTCGCCACTGCAACAGCACCGCATGCCTTGATGAGCTTTGCCTGGGGTCCCTTCCTCAACTTGGCGCTGCTGGCGAGGATCCTGGACTTCTTCGTACCGACCTTGAGCTTCGCCTTGCTGAGCTCCTTGACCAGCTTGGCACTGGCGACCAGGTCCTTCTCAACTTTGCCGGTGCCGCCCCAGCGCTGCATCACCAGGTCGTCCACGACCACTGCGGGAACTACCGCGCGGTGCTGGGTCACCATCGCATCCAACGGCGTGAGGAGCATCACCTTCATGAAAGTCGCGGCGAACGCATCGCCTGCCAGCACCGTTTGCATCACCATCAGCTCGTCCGAGCAACAGCCTTCCAGGCAGACCACGCGGGGCATGATGTACAGGTTGATCTGCAGCTTGGCCAGCCAGAGCGGGAAGTTGTGGGCCTGGCAGGCCTTCAGGAGCTGGCTGTGCAGTACCTGCTCGAAGGCCTTCCAGAGGTCGAGGAGGATCGACGCCGAGGCCCAGTCATGCTGTTCGTAGAGCGCGCCCTCATGTGGACCCACTCGGCCCTGGCCTGCTGCTGCCACACGGCACGGTCACAGCTCTTGCCCGCGCTGGCCCACCAATATGGCCTGTCGTGCTCTCGTTCCCACTGCTTCGCGACAGGCCTTCGCAACCTTCCGTGGATGCGCACGATGGCCCCCAGCAGCGCGACGGGCGAAGCCCTCCGTCAGCCTTGGGGATGAAGGCCATCTTGGTGATGAAGTCGGGCCACTCGCACCTCTGCTCTATCACGTCAAACAGGTCGATCAGGGCCTCGATGCCTTCGTCGTCCATAAGCCGCAACTCCCTGGGCCTGAGCGAGTCGAAGGGCGCGCCCGTGGCCTCCTTGAAGCTAGCGATGACCTTCCTGGCCTCCTCGACTGTGGGCCTGGGCGGCCTCTCGCCGAGCTCGTCGGGCCAGTTGACGCGGGCCCCCTGCAAGCTGACGCAGGAGGAGGTGGGGCCCCCCAGGCCCCAGTACCCAGACCATTCCTTCACCAAGGCAGTGGCCGTCTCCTGGAGGGTGGGAGGAGAGCCCTCGGGGAACGCCCCCGCAGGGCGAGGAGCCCAGCCTTGTGGAGGTCTGGTGAGGGCGTGGAGGGCCCCCGTGCCTCTAGTGTGGTGGTCGATCACCCAGTCGTTGTAGCTCGCCTGCCTCGCGTCGGCCTCCTTCTGGACCAGCTTATCGGCAGCCTCGTTGGCGCAGGCAGCGATGCCCTGCAGCGTGCCAATGTCCAGCGACGGCGTGGCCTCCGCCAACGTTGCGAAGATGGTAATCGCATTCAGCTTGTGCTGGTCGGTGGTATGAACCAAGTCGTCGCCCGTCATCTTGCTGAGGGCCCTCAGCGCCCGAAGCCGACGGAGGGGAAAGTCGACCTGCGCACAATCCTTGATCGCTATCGCCACCTTCTTGTGCCAGGAGGCTGCCTTGGAACACTTGGGAATGCGTGGCGGGCTAGGTACCGCAACCTTGGCCATCTTGAGGCGGGGCCCGGCGCCGCGGCCTGCGCAGTCGTCGTGCTCGTGTGCCAAACCCACGGCGTCGATGATGTTCCACTCGGCCTGGTAGACGAACAGCTGCCAGCGCGAAGAGAGCGAGCTCGTGGCCTGCATGGCCTGTCGCGTGGCCTCCCAGTGAGCTGAGTGGTCCCTGCTGCAGCGCGCGACGGGCAGCGGGTAGGGCAGGCACTTGGGGATCTCCATGATCTGCATCTTCCTGGCGAAGGCGCTGCCGTGCACCCTCAGCTGGACGGGGAAGTGCGGCGCCAGGTTCCAGCCGTGCAGCACCTTGGCCTCTGCTACGCCGAAGGTCGTGCTGATGGCCCAGTAGTCGATGATGCGCCCCCCAGGTCGGCAGGTGCCTTTGACAGGGGCGACCACCTTGAGCTTGAGTGCATTGAGGAACCCTGACGCCGCCAGCTCCTGCGGCTCCAGGTTGAAGTCGCCACCAATGATGATGGGCTTGGGAATCTGCTTCGCCGCGCGGTAGACGGCCTGCAGCACCTGGTAGTTGAAGTCGGACATGCCCTCGCTGTCCTTGAGGTAGACGTTGAACCAGGCGACTCCGCCAGGCACGATGCCAGCGAAGTGGGCGACACACGCCCTGCCAGGGAAGAGCACAAACCCGCCCTTCATCTCGACTGCGTCGAGGCCGTGCGCGCGCGGCGCCAGCTGCAGCAGCCCACCGTGGCCGTGAAGGCCTGGGCCCGTGCCCACTGCGGGGCACGCGAGGGCATGCCAGCCCTGCTTCTTGAGCTTGTCGGTCACCTCTGCGCACCGAAAGTCGGAGAGGTGGGTCTCCTGCACCGCAACCAAGTCTGCGTTGCGTACCTGGTTCTCGTCGAGCAGCGCCTCGAACCTGCTGTAGGCATTGGCATTGATGGTGAGCGCTGTCCACCACCGCCTCTGGGTAGAGCTACCCTTCAGCCGTCTTGGAACGCTTGGCAGTGCGGATGGTCTCCATTGCCTCGGCGAGCCGCTTGCGCTCCCCCTCGTCCTGACAAGACCCCAGCAGGCCGCCAGGATCGTCGCCAGCCATGAAAGCCTTGTCGGGCGAAGTCCCTTGCGCTGGTCCGCCCTGAGCAGCGGCCGTTTCACCTCCAGCTGCTGCTCCTCCAGGGGGGACTGGCTCTTGAGCTGCATGAGCCTCGTGCTGGTGCGGCTCGGTCGGCCTGCAGGCGCTGTCGAGCTCGTCGACCGCAGCCTGGGGGGACTTGAGGAAGTCGGCCAACGAGATGCCTTCCGTGGGGGTCTCCCCGAGCTTGGCCTTGAGCTGCTGCGTCGTGAACGCTCCTGCTGCTAGTGCGCATGCACCATACAGCTTCGCCGCGTCTCGCTTCGCAGACTCGAGCTCCTTCTCCAGCTTAACCACCTCGGCCTCTGAGGTTGACACCGCCTCCAGCAGCTTGAGAGCCTTGTCCTTGTTGTTAGCCAAGCGGCCCTTCGCATTCTGGAGGGCCCTGGCGGCTTTGTCGACGGCCTGAGGAACCTCACGACCAGCAGCGCCAAGCAACCCAGCAGCAGCAGCCCGCCTGGCGTTCTCGACCTTCTGCCTGGACGAGTGGGACAGGGCTCCCTTCGACTTCTCGTAGATGTCTGCTGGAAGCTCGGACCACTCTTTGACGTCGCTGGGCGACAGGGTCGCTCCTGCGGCAGGCTGCTGCTGACGCTGTGCCTGCGTTGCGCCTCCCTGCTTGGTCCAGGGTTGCGCCATAGGTTGCGCCATAGGTTGCGCCCTCGGCGGCCGAGAATAAAAAACGTGTCCCATCGGTTGCGCCATAGGTTTCGCCGTTGGCGGCCGAGGATAGAACCGTCGCCTATCGGTTGCGCCATAGGTTGCGCCATCGGCGGCCGAGAATAAAACCATCTCCTATAGGTTGCGCCATAGCTTGTGCCCTCGGCGGCCGAGAATAAAAGCCGTCGCGTAATGGGTGCGACCAGTGTGTTCAGCTCAATTAAAGTTCAGTTCAGTTCAACTCAATTCAGTTCAGTCAGTTTACCTCGCGAGAAACAAATTCGGGCTACGCCCGAAATGAGATCGATCATGAGATCGATACTGAGATCGGCAGAACGACCTGTAATACGATCGATGGTACTATTAATCATGAAATCGCTGGTGAGATTGGTAGTGAGATCAATCGTGAGATCGATTACATGAGACATAAGTCCAGAACCCCCGAACCCTCTTATCACCCGAACCATGGTCGTAAAAGTGTGTGCGACATGGCGCGGCTGCAACTGCATCCCAAGTGAGGGCTATCGTTGCCCAGGTTGGGGCTTGCGGCTGCATATCGCGCTATGAGGAAAAAAGACCCGACTGAACCAGCTCCACGGTGCACGTGTCGGGATGTCCGTCCTCAGTCGCAGCAGCGTCCAGACAAGCACGGGGCACGCAGACATGACCGACGGTCCGACACTTAGTTCGGGCCGTGGAGCGAGCGACTCCACACGTAAGGCGTATTAGGAGTCTCGCGAGCCATCCTAACGAGAAAGGAAGAACGGAGGACAGGGACGACGGACGGCGGGATGGATCATCAAGATGGGGAAGGTACAACTAGTTATATAATTTGATACTGCTCTGGGGTGTTATGGAACATCAAATAGATCTATGGCCTGGAGCACCGTGGACGCAGCGGGGCCGCAAGATCATGGGGATGCTCTTTTATCTTACAACGGCAATTCCTCATCCGCCCCTCCTCCCCCTGCTCCTGCTCGCGCCGCTACTCCACCTCCTTCCCTCGCGGCCAACCCCGCTTCTCCTCCTAATCATGATCGGGGTGATTTCCATCCTTCCTGCATGCATCGCCCCCCCCCCCCCCCCGCCGCTCTCCTCGGCCTCCCGCTGTGCTTCTCTGAAGGCCGCCTGGATCCTCTTGAGCCATCCTGTTCGCAGAACTCCCAGGGCCATTCGAGCAGAACCGACCAGAACCGATCTGCGAGGGCCCTTCGGGCCTGAAAAACACGGTGACCTCGCTCGGTGTGAAAACATCTCAACGCCAGAACCTCGGGAAAACGCGGGGCATCCTGGGCCAGGATCACACTTCAGCCGAGCATCGTTGCCACTGCAGCTCGTGATTGCATACGATCTGCATGAATTGCTGCAGGTGTGCAGGCATGCATGAACGCAACGTTGCGTGAATGTGCTACGGACCGTAGCCACCGAGGCTCGAATCTAGAAGTCGCAAGACACGTCCTAGAGCAAGGCGGAAAAATTGCGTAATCACAGCTTGAGAGCTCAGTGGTATCATCGCACCCCCCCGGAGGACGACGCGGATCGAATGATTACAAACGGCATAAACGTAAACTTTTGGCGCTCCGCGCGGATGTCTTGGATCCGCGTCGGATCCCCCTCCCGGGCGCGCGGAGCGCGCCAGGGGCGGCGTCGGAGGCGCCGCCAGGGGGGCCCGAGCGCAGATCCAAGAAATCCGCGCGGAGCGCCAAAAGTTATGATTAGGTCGGGCATGTCCTCCTACAGGCGGATTTTAGACGAAAAATAGAAAATAGTCAAACAATAAACAACAAACATTCAAAAAACTACGAAAACAATCGTCCCCAGACTATTTTCCAGTGCTTTTGGATACTCCTCCTGTAGAGGGACAGGCCCGACTTACGTTTATGCTTGTGCAGCTGCTCGTTCGTCGAGAGGGAGGGCGTCCCCGGCGGGCCCTCACTGCAGGGGCACGCAGTACGGGTTCGACGCCGCCTCGCCGAACGACAGGGTGGCCGACACCGGCGGCCCCGCGGGCTCGGGCCGCGCACAATGGTCGGGCGGCTCGGGCTCGGCCGGGTCCTCGAGCGAGGGGGGCAGGAAGGAGCCCGGAGCTCTGCTTCATGCTGTTTCCTCTGTAGGATCCTCCCCGATTCACAAATCCTTCCCGACTCCTGCTGTTTTCCCTGTAGAACCTCTCCCAATTTGCAACCACCCCCCCCCTGTGCCCCACAATCCCCCGATGACGCAACAAATAATGATCGAAACGATTTGTCCGCTAACGTGTTGATTATTGCTGCTGCAGTAGGCATGAAAGAACCCCTGACCCTTTGGGAGGCGACCTGAGTTAGGAGGGCCAGGAAGATCAGGGATAGGGGGTCTTCTTCTGCAGATGTGTCAGGCCGAACCGCCCAGAATGATAATCCCGAATTCGAAGGCGGGAACCAAAGTGAGGCCACGTCTCCATCGGGTTATTAGGGTTAGAGGTTCTTTCGTTCGCGATGATTTCACCCAGAAATGATTCGCTCGTCGTATCCTAAGGCAGATACGTAGAGTGATCGTAGATCTACGGAACATGCCTTACGCACGGCTCGTAGATTGGACAAACAAACAGATCAAGTATGGGGTAAATCGATTATGTGATCGATCTCCTACGACAGAAAAACAATCGGGAAAAACTGTGTCATGTTCGGAATATGGATGCCCTCTCAGGGCCCCAAGACCGTCAAAAACCTACTCGGAATGAAAAGCTGGTCCTGGAGAAAGGGTCTGGATTCACGGGAGTCATGCATTGAAGGAAAACAAACGGGATCGGGACGGCTTCGCGAAACTCTGGCGTCGCCTCGATATGCCACCGCAGCCGCCGCTGGGGGCGCGACATTCTGGGAGCTCTGAATTGCGAGACGCTGGTGGCGCAGGAGGAGGAGGAAGAAGAGATTTGGCCGAAGAGGAGGAGATGTGGCAGATGAGGAGGAGGACGAGGATGAGGGTGAGGATGAGGGCGAGGATTAGGATGAGGATGAGGATGAGGATGAGGATGAGGATGAGGCTGCTGCTACTGCTGCTGCTGATGATGATGCTGTGAGGAGGAGGAGGAGGAGGAGGAGGAGGAGGATGAGGAGGAGGAGGAGGAGGAGTT
The DNA here is from genome assembly GCA_963575745.1 of Prorocentrum cordatum. Taxonomy (NCBI): domain Eukaryota; class Dinophyceae; order Prorocentrales; family Prorocentraceae; genus Prorocentrum; species Prorocentrum cordatum. The sequence continues at coordinate 138,556 of CAUYUJ010016493.1, read as the reverse complement.
GGGCCCTCGTTTCGACCTCAACTTCTAGCCCCGTCGTGTCGCTCCCCCGTCGTCGCGCTCGCCGGCCCGCCGCGCACCGCGACAGACGGGCCCCCGCGCACCTTCCTGCTCCGCCTCCGTCGCTGTGCCTCCGTCGCCCCGACGCAGCCCTCGCTCCCCTTTCTTCTCCGCCCTGCTTGCGCCTCCGGAGGCCATTCTGGGGACCTCGAGATCGACCTTCTACCTCCCTCCCTCGCCCTCCCTACTGCAACGCGAGGCCTATGCTTCATCCCTGCAGTCCTTTTTCTCCCCTTACCTCCCTTCCTCCGAGCCCTTGTCGTGGTAATGGTCGTCGTGGTCGTGGTCGTGGTCGTGGTCGTGGTCGCGGTTGTCGTCGTCGTGGTTGTCGTTGTCGTTGTCGTCGTCGTCGTCGTCGGCGTCGTCGTCGTCGTCGTCTTGGATGTCGTCGCCGGGGATGTCGTCGTCGTGGTTGTCGTCGTCGTGGATGTCGTCGTGGTTGTCGTCGTGGATGTCGTCATTGTTGTCGTCGTCGTGGTTGTCGTCATTGTTGTCGTCGTCGTCGTCGTCGTCGTCGTCGTCGTCGTCGTCGTCGTCGTCGTCGTCGTCATCGTCATCGTCATCATTGTGGCTGTCCTCCCCCCACCGCTGGCGTGCTCGGCATCCGCAGGGAAGGGGGAGCCCAGATTCCGTCCCTCGCAGATTGACAGGGCACCCTGTAGCAAAACACCCTTTCAGTGACAACTGCCAGGTACACTCCACTTGCGCACGGCACCGCCTTCGGAGAGGACCCCAGCGGAGTAGCGAATCGACGTCCCAAAACAGCCGAAGGTGTCCAGCGAAACACTTGTCGACTAGCGCAACCGACCAGGAACTGCACCGTTGCACTAGAATGACAATGTTGAGTGAACCCGTGCAGAGTTCCTCTGTCGACCTGTCTGGGTGGCGATCTCTCCATGCCCGATCCGTGGCTGCTTTCGGGTCAGCACAAACCTGGGTCAGCCGGGCTTTGCAAGATCCTGCAGCACCTGCAGGATCCTGCGCGAGGACCCGGGTCAATGCAACTCCTCGCTCTGCAGGATCCCGCAAGATCCGGCACTCTGGCGGACCCCGTTTGCCTCGACCCCCGCCTCTACCCGCCCGACGCTTCGCAATTCGCGCCACTCCTGATGGACCAATCTTCCACCGCCACTACCATGCGGAGGATGGGGAGGTCCTCCTCCTCCTGCTCCTGCTCCTGCTCCTGATCCTCCTCCTGCTTCTCCCCCTCCTCCTCCTCCTCCTCCTCCTCCTCCTCGATCCTCCTTTGCCTCCTCCTCCTCCTCCTCCTCCTCCTCCTCCTCCTCCTCCTCCTCCTCGATCCTCCTCCTCCTTCCTCCTCCCTCCTCCTCCTCCTCTTCCTCCTCCTCCTCCTCCTCCTCCTCCTCCTCTCCTCCTCCTCCTCCTCCTCCTCCTCCTCCTCCTCCTCCTCCTCCTCCCTCCTCCTCCTCCTCCTCCCTCTCCTGCCTATGGTAGTGGTTGTGGACACTCCGTCCATCAACTCCAGCTCGGGGCCCCGGGGCGCTCGGAGGCACAGCCTCCCGCGCGCGGGCTCCCGCGGGCCAGCGTGGGCAGGCCGCGCGGCACGCCCCTCGCGCGCAGTGCGCGCGCCTGGGCGCGAGGGGCTGCAGGCTGCCCGGCCCCGAGCGGGCCGCCGCCCGCTCGCTCGGGCACCGGACGCCCCTCCCCGCGCGCCGCCCTGGGGATCGTGCTGCTGATCGCGGGTGGGCGCCCAGCGAGCGTGCTCGTGCTGCTGCTCACGGTCCCGCGGCCTGGCCCCACGGCCGTGGCCTGGGCCCCACTGGCCGGTTGAACCCCCGAGCTGGGCATGCAGGCCGCTTCCTGCGGGTTTCGAGGGGCATCTCCCCAACTGGCGTGGTGGGATGGTGCCCTTCCTCCCGGGCGCCGCGTGCTGAGAGGCCCAGCTGGACGACCGCGCGGCGGTCGGCACGTGGCGGCCGCCGTGCTGGCCGCCGCCGTGCTGGCCAGGCGCCCGCCGTGCTGGGCGCCTGGGCGGCCGCCGTGCTGGCCAGGCGCGGCCGAGCAGAGGGGGCCCAGCGGAGGGCCGCGGACGGGCAGGCGCTGCCGTCGTGCCCGGGCTGCTGCGAAGGCTGCCCGCGGCGTCTGGGCTCCGAGCGGCGCGCTCGGGACTGTCGCTCGTGGGCGCTCTGCGGGGATCTGCTCCGGGGGAGCAGGTGGCAAAAACATAACAACTTGGGGGTCCGCGCGGATTCCTCGGATCGGCGCTGGGGCCCCCCCCCCGGTAAGATTTCTCGGATCGCGCGTCGCCCCTGGGGAGGCGACGCACACGTACTATTTGGGGGAACCAGGCTCCCTGGACCTCTCCCAGGGCGCGCTCTGACCAGGACCTCGAGGCGAATCCAGCGGTGGCGACGAAGGCCTCCCAGGAGGCCCAAAAAGGGGAAAACAGGAGAGGGGGTAGAGGTGGGCACCTTTTCCTCCTTCGAGTATTCGTATGTTGGGGTGATGCCGATGCTACTTTCATGCCGTAACTTGTTCCCCAGTGCGTGGGCGCTGCGGGGAGCCGCTCCGCGGCAGTCTCTGCCGAGCCCCCCCGCGCACGGAGAGCGGCGCTGTGTCTCCGCAGCTCGGGAAGCGAGCGCGGCTCTTCGCGGGCAGCGCTCGGGGCGGGGGCCGCCGTGCTGGGCGTGCCAGGTAGGGGGCGCGCGACAGGCATCCGCGAAGCACAGTCAACCCGCATACAGTAGAGGCCAGGTCCACCTCCTCCTCCTCCCTCCTCCTCCTCCTCCTCCTCCTCCTCCTCCTCCTCCTCCTCCTCCTCCTCCTCCTCCTCCTCCTCCTCTTCGTAGTTCGGAGGAGGTGTCCGGAGGTCCCCCGAGGTCCCCAGCGATCCCCCAAAGGTCCCCGGCGATCCCCCCAAGGCTCAAGGAGGGGCAGAGCCCCAGACTTCAGTGCGCTGCCCTCGATATCCCGACGTCCCCGGGGTACAATAGAATCTCGATCACAAGAAACCTTCCGCAAGAAACCTATCCGTGCGAGCCCAGGACGTCCATGGATTTTGGGCGTGGGAGCGTCACGCTCTCCATCGCAAAAGCGTCGAAGCCGAAGAAACCCAGGACACCCTGGAGGCGAGCAGGGTGTTTCTTGCCATGGGCCTCCGCTGTAATGAGGATGCGCGGTGAGGATGCAAGGGCCATGGCGGGCCATGCTACTGTTTCTCGAACGAGGCTGGCTAGCGAAAGTTTCCAGGGATGGGCCGAAGGGGCACAGATGCAAGGGTAGCCTTGGAAAGGTTGCCCATCCTCACTATGCGGGTTGAGTGTACATGGGCGCCCGCGACTCAAGCGACATACATTTCAGGTCGGGCCTGTCCCCCTACAGGGGGATTTCGGACGAAACAAATTAAATAGTAAAAACATACTCCCGCATGATCAAAAATTGTAGAAAATCGTCCCCTGACTATTCTTTGACCATTTTTGAATTTTCCTCCTGTAGAGGGACAAGCCAGACTCAAACCTACATGTTTCCTGTAGGGCACGGCGATCCGTGCCTGCAGAGCGAGCTCATATCTCCTTCAAGGCGTGTGCGCGCGGATGTCCGTCGGCACGTGTCTTCAATGCGTGTCGTTGGGAGCCTCTAGGCGTGGGGGCGTCCTCCTCCTGTTGCTGAAAACCGACGGGCTGGGCTTCCCAGCCGTATGCGGCCAGCGCGGCGGCACGTGCGTGCAGGAGGCTGTCCTGTCAAGTGGGATGATCCACGTGGCCATCGGAGGCCGCAACACGAGCTCGAGGCTGATGGCGCAGGGAGGAAGCTGGAGTGGCCCGGTGACGGGCGAGACGTACTGGTGGACCTGTGCGGCTTGCTAGCACACTTTTAGCGTCGGCGGCTAGTCAGAGGGTGACTGCGCTGGCGATAAAGGCATGAACGGGGGTACCGTCGGGCAGAATTGTGCCACCATGCAGGAGGACGAGAGAGGAGGGACGCGGCCGAAGGAGAACAAGGACGGATCGGGCAGCTCAGGGGTCAGCACGCTCCCCGAGTGTGTGGCGCGGCCGGCCCAGCCGCTCGGCATGCGGCGGCTGCTGGAAGTGCCGCACCGCAGCCGTCGCGCAACCTGAGCAATCACGCTGCCAGCCCTCAGCGAAGCCTCCGAGCTCGCGGGCGCGCAGCGCCCCAGCAGCAACAAGAGGACTCCAAGCGGGACGACCATTGGGAGGCAACTTCTGGGAGGTCGTCGCGAGAAAGATTGAGGGCTACCCGATTCAGGGGCCATTCAGCTGGATGAGGCCAGATTAATAAGCCAGGCTGGGGCCGGATGAAGAGGGGTTCGGCCAGACGAGGCGGTTCCCGACAATGGATCTACCAGCGCCGACTCTGAATTCAGCCTCCCAAGAGTTGCATCCTGACGACCCGACTTGGAACCCACAGTTAACCATCATGCGCACGTTCTCAAGAAGCCAACTCGCGGACGCTGGCCTCTAGCGTCCTCCTCTCCAGCGCCCGCCCACCTCTATCCTCGGCCTCGGCGCCGGGAGGAGAGAAACCAAACACGGGGGCCAAACCGCGCACCAGGCCCTCGGCTTGCTCGTGGCCGTCGACACTGGTGCCGTGCTGCTGCTGGCGGTCACGGTGACCTGCCGCCCATGCGCGAGCAGGTGGGGCAAGACGTAAGCGGCAGGTGCACCGCACGACGCTGGAGGGTGCCACTCCTCTGCTTCCGCTCTCTCTCTTTCTCTCTCCATCTCTCTCTCTCGCATCAGTCCCTCCCCATCCTCGATCTCAGCTGGCGCAGAGCTGCCATTTGGGCCTAAGAGATAGTCAAGGTAGCTCAGATCGCCAGACCGCCATTACACAGAATGCGTTGACAGAAGAGAGGGCGAAGGCCCGGATGGCGGCGACGGCATGGATATCTTCTCTCGCCCTGCTTCTCTCCAATCGGGCGACGGCGCGATCGGACCGAATGGAAGAGATCTACACCGAAGCCGAGAACTCAGAATTATGTAACAACTCACCGACCTCCACCACCACCCCCTGAACCGAAAAGTAAGGGTACGGGTAAAGGGGACCGTCGCAAGGGCGAGATGAGGCAGGCGAGAGGGCATTCGTAAAGCGGGTGCTACCCTGCCCGCGGACCCCCTGCGTGGGGAGAGTCGGTGCAGGTAGGGCCTGCGCGCACACGTGGCGCCTGCGTCACCCTCAGTAAAATGACGCCCGCTAGGCCGAGCTAGAAGCATTGTTTTGGTCAGGTAGCTCGCTTCAGAGAAGGCTTCACACAAGGCATCAGCCCCAGAGCTCGATCGATCGATCAGCTGGCGCAGTCGGCGATCACCAGGGGAGCACAATGACTCCTCCTCCCTCATCCATCCTGTCCCTCCTCCTCCTCCCTCGTCCTCCCTCCTCCCTCTCCTCACTCTTCCTCCTCCCTCGCCTTGCCCTCCTCCCTTAGCCCTCTCCACCCTTTTCCTCCCCCGCCCTCCTTTCCGATGAGGAGCCGAAGACCGTTGACATCCGATGGCCTCCCCCCTCCTCCTACTGAGATCGCCGCTGGGGGTCTTGAGTGGTTTTCGGGGGGCTATAAGCGGAAGCCAGAATGGTCATATCTGGCCAGGCTTACTTGTGAGTTGAAAGAGCCCAAATCGGCCAAGGATGGTAAACGACCCAGGCTGACTGGGCTCCTCCCCCTTGGCGGAGATGCCGGACCTCCCCGAAGTCACTCGGGGAGCGTGAGACCAACCCATAAGCCAAAGCGGGCAAGGCAGAACTGCTTTGCCATCCTATGGCACACCCGGGATCCCCCCTGCGGGGGAGCAGACAGCGGCATAGACGGCAAAACGTCGGAGGTCCGCGCGGACTTCTCGGAGCGGCGCCGGACCCCGCTCCCCGAGCGTGCGGAGGCGGCGCCGGAGGCGGCGCTGGAGGCGCCGCCACGGGGCCCCAGCGCCGATCCGGGGACTCCGTGCGGACCCCCAAGCTGTCGTGTGTCCATAGGTCGCTGCTCGTCCCCCGACCAGAGGCACCCCACGTGACGATCCCAGTAGGGTCAGCAAGCCCCCCACCCATGCGGCACCGTGTCGGCGCGGAGAGGGTCCTTGGGGCCCTCTCCGCGCGGGACCAACGCGGGCCAACACTCGCCTGGGTCCCCAACGTCTGGGTCGACCGTGGCGTCCTGGCGACCGGGGGAAGGGGGGAGGAGAGGAGGGATTTTTTGATTACGAGGCTGATTACAGTGTGAGCCTGTCAGCAGAGGCCGGCACGCAACTCGCATAATATGAATGAGGCTAAGAAGAGAAAAAGGAGGAGGAGGAGGAGGAACCTGCTGATGAGCAGCAGAAAGGAGGAGGGCGAGTGTTTTCTGCACGCGATGCGTGGAACGTTGGACGTGGTTTATCATGCCTCCCTCTTGCTGCTATCCGCTGCCTCATCGCAACATGTCGTGAAATAAAACCGTTGTCGCGAAAACCATCCTGAGGGCGCTGCAGCCACACAGCTCGTTGGGCAGGCTTTTGGGTTGCAACAGCCGCTGACGCTCCAATTCGCTTAAAATGTGGAGCGCGCAGCAAGGTGCAACACGCTTAGACTGGAGATGAAGTCCGCGGAGCATCCGGTTGAGACAGCACTTGCTGGCTGGCACAAGAAACAACAGATCCTCGGCACTGTTTTTCCCGCTGGCGGCTGAAGCGCTCAGTACTGTAGGCGCCAGACAGCCTGCAAAACACAACATTTGGACCTGACGAGAGACGTGTGAAGACCAAATCATGTCCAAGCGTCGGGTGAGCGATGGACCAGAACATATGTTTGTCCCCCGAAGCACCCCGACATATCCAGAGCAGCTGCATTCGCACCCGTATCACGTGCATGATAATTGCGACAGCTGAAAGAACCAAAGGGCGCCAAGGACCGCCGTCCAAGCATGCAATCAGTGCGCCCCCGTACTCCTCAAACGTAAAACCCCCATCTCCCTTTCCAATCCGTGCATTGAGATCGTCCCAGGGCTCCTGAAGTTCCTGCGCGTGCAAAAACAGAAGGGGTTGTTTCGCGAATCCATCCGCGAAGAACTTGGCTCTCGCTACCCTCCGCTCATCGGAAGGAATCTGATCAATTGCTTTTTGACAAAATGTGCTGAGCAGCTGGAGCGTCGCAGCACCAGACGGGGCCCAAACAATCCGACACGGGAACCAACCAATCCGACCAAACATTGACATGATGATCTAGCTGCCCCACGCAGAAAATCATCGCTACGGCTATCATCTGCTCAGCGGCCTGTGAGGTTTTGAGGGAGGCTCGGCCACGCGGGCCCCCGAAAACGAGCCTCGCCATGATCCCGAGCCAGCCTGAGAAAACACTTCCGCGAAGGACGCCCGGGCAAGATCGCGGAAAGTCGGCCTCACGCGCAACCCATCGACGACGACATCGGCCGCTCCACCGAAAATCGCAAAATCGAACAGAGCGTTTCCCTGCGGGTCCAGAATCCCAGGGTATGTCAAATCTGTGGGAGGCTGGAACGTGCAAGTCCACAAGGGATGGGGCGGGCCTGCCCGCGCAGCTTCGCACGCGCTGTGCAGCTGGCGACCTAGCCGTCCCCGCCTCGGAGCCGGGGCGGATCCAGAGCCTGTTTAAAAATGCCACCTTGGCATCCGCATGGCGGGCATGGGCCGCCATCAATCCGCAAGCGATCACTCGTGCATACTGCTATACATAAACAACTCGCTGCACCATACGTCTGGCGAGGCGTGCACTTCGTAGACTTACGCACTGCACTCCGCGCGATGTCCGAGAACGCGCGCGCATGCTCAACATTGCCTGAACTCTGTGCCATATCACGCTCGCGTTTACGTTGTGCAGCATATGTGAATATTCGTTTCGGCGTGTTCGAGGTCGTGTACATGAGCGAAATCTCCGCGCCTCTATCATCCCCCAAAAAATCGAAGTCCCGCGCTATCCACCCGACTCGCTGGAGAGAACCACGCGAGAACTTGGGGCCTCCATTGTGCCTCCAACCGGGATGTGGCCCCATTCTCTCCTGCGCGAGCTGGGGCGCGCGCGCGCCAATTCGCATATGCTGCGCAGAGAGAGAGAGAGAGGGAGAAAGAGAGAGAGAGAGAGAGAGAACGAGAGAGAGAGAGGAAACCAAATACAACCATACATATATATATATATATATAGAGAGAGAGAGAGAGATGAACAAAAGAGAGAGAGGGAGAGAAAAAAAGACAGAGAGAGAGAGAGAAGGAGAAAGAGAGAGAGAGAGAGAGACACACACACATGGAAAGAGAGAGAGAGAGAGAAAACGAGAGAGAAAGAGAGAGAGAGAGAGAGAAAGATAGATATTGATATAGAAAAAGAGAGTGGAGAGAGAGAGAGAGAGAGAGAGAAACAAAAAACAAAAAAAAGAGGGCGCCCTGGCGCAATCACTGCGTGCCATGCTGCCACGGCCCCAGGAAACCGCGGGGGCAATGCTGACGCCGGCCTCCGGGTCGCCATGGTGCACTATCTTTGCCAGCAGAGATCCAGCTCGACGCGATGGGAAACGAAAACTTGCGCGCGCAGCTCGAACTCGCTGCGACTCGTCGTCGGACAGACGGAGGACTGAGCTGCCATGCGCCGTGGCTGGCGTGAGACCATCTTGATAAACAAAGGCCATGCGGCGCTCGCCATGAGAGGGCAATTTCCGAAAGCGAAGAACTCAAAAGTGTCGAAGTGACGTTTTCGGAAAGCCACTTCCGTTGCCCAGATCTGAACCAACGCGCGATCGGCTCTGAGGTTGGCAGACGAGTGCGCGACACTGCCCGCTGGGAGCCTTTGGTGCTCGAGTTGATGGGCGACGGCCTTAGCTGAAGCTGGTCGACCCGCGATGGATTTAATTAGTGTATAACTTTCGTTTCGGGGATGTACGCCCCGCGATGATGTCTGAACGCGCAGTCGATTTCTTCGGCGGCATCGGGGGCCAGCCTTCGTAGCGTAGCCTCATCTCCAGTAACCGTGACCGCATCGTCGTCGACTTGAGATGGGAGCCAAAGAGAAATCGAAACCGAGCCGCGACATCGTCGAAGGCACCGGCGGCGCATGCCTTCACGGCCGCATCGTTGAACAGATCCCCCGCAGGAGGGCCGCGATCTGATAACAGTGCAACTGGACGAAGCGCAGGCCAAAGCCTGGCCAGCCTCGGAGAGCGCCGCAGGCTGTACATCGTTTTCACGATGACCCCAGGAATGCCCCATCGTACAGCACGCTGCAGCATGAGAGCCAGACGGCGCGACCCGTCGCATTTCTTGCCACCTCGCTGAAACCCCAGACCGGCCTTGCCGTCGGCGGCAGCCATGTCCCCGCGAGCCGCCTGGGCCCGCAACGGGACCCAGCGCTCTTCCCAAAACCCGAATCCCAGTATGGCCCCTCCGTGTCTGCGAGGAATGCGTCCAGCAGGGGTCGGCGAAGCCCCCCCCGTGCGCGCGCAGAGCGAGCCGGCCGAAGGGTCTCACGACGCCCCCCAGCCGGCTTCTTAATCAAGTGGAGGACCATCCCAAGGGAGTGACAAAGCACGAGCCCCTGCCGTCCTACAGCGTCAAATCAGACACCGCAGGTCTCCAACCCAGCATATCCCAGCAAACCGATGCGCTGCGGGTGGAAGCAGTCGAGCGCGGGCGAAATAAACTGGTGGAACTTTCGGGGGGCACTCCGGACTTCTTCGACCGTGGCCCAGGGCAGACATTCTCGATCAGGTACCTCTGCCTGAGGTGGCGAAACATAAGCGCTCTACTGCTGCTGAAGCGGCTCCGCCGCTGAAATGAGCAAGTCGTCAGGCCTCGGGCATGATCCTTTCTCACCGAAAGAAAAACGTCGCCGAACGACGTGGCGAGCCAGCATCGCGCCGGAAAATCAAGCGTACCTGAAATCTCGAGCTCAGGGCCCTCTGGAATAATGCCCAAGCCTGATTGGGATGTGCCCGCGCTTGAGAAGCAGCGTCGTGCTGTGCCGGAAACGCTGCCCCATCGGCCATCTGTCGACCTGCAACTACCGTCAAGCCGCATCACAAGGACGCGCGGCAGGGGCGCCAGGGCCTTGGATGCCCATGCGAACGGTTCGCCGGGACGTGGTTGGCCAGCGAAAGTCGCTACTACTGGGCCGAGGGGGGCAAGAATACAATGATAACCTAGGAAAAAAAAACGCCCTCGTTTACTACGCGGGTTGACTGCAAGCTTCGCGGTCTGGGTCGAGAATGGGAGCGCGCGCGTGGGCGCAATGCGCCAGCTGGCGCAGAGAAGCTGCATCAGGCCCACAGGTGCAGCCGCGCCAGCTTGCGAAGTCTATTATTCGATTGAAGGAGACGCGGGCCTGATCAACCACGCGAGCGACATTGTGAAACGCGCGGACCAAATCAACCGCACTCGCGGAAGCGGGCACGATGCACGCGCGCGTCGAACAGGAGCTGGCTGATCGCGAGATTGATCCACCAAGCGCAGTGAGAAGGCTCATATTGGCCTCGGCCATGTCGACGCTATCATGAAACATATGCAGATTCAAACACCAGCACTGGTCGTCCAGGAAGATCAGCCCACGCTGAGATCAATCATCCTTCGACCAGCTCACCGCCAGTTGTGTCCCACCTGGGCTCAAGATGTTGCCGCGCGAAGATAGCTACCTCAGCAGAGTGAAACCCATGGGCCCAGCAGCGCGGCGGGCTGAGATCCCAACGTACGAGCTGCGCGCTGAAGGCCAGCTGCTGCGCCGGTTTCAGTCCCAACGTCCAGCGCACACACAATCAGATAACCACCGCGACGTAAACGTTCGAGCAGCCGAGATCGACAGTGCCCATGAAAGGTCTCAAAAGCCGCCGACCTTGTCGGCGTGTGTGAGGGGCTTCTCCGTTCGACTCGTCGTCTCCGTCGTCTCCGTTCTCCCCCTCCCAGGGCTCTCCTCCTCGAGCGCGCTATCCAAACCGAAAGTAAACGACGTCGTAGTGGAGTCGAAGGGAAGCCCCTTCCCTTTGTGATCCCTTCCCCGCAGAGGGGGGGGGGAGGGCGGGGGGGATTTGGGGGGGGGGGCCTGGGGCAGATACGACGCCCGCCGGGGCGCACTTTCCTCGAGCGGGCACGCACGGGATGCACTTCCTCCTCCTCCTGGTCCTCCTCCTCCTCCTCCTTTTCCTCCTCCTCCTCCTCCTCCTGCTCCTCTCCTCCTCCTCCTCCTCCTCCTCCTCCTCCTCCTCCTCCTCCCGCAGAGGCGTCCTGGGAGCGGGCCCCGAGTCAAAATACCACCCCCCTAGGGCGCATTTTCCTCGAGCGGGCACGCCCGAGATGCACTTCTTCCTCTTCCGGGAGCACGTCCAAAGTCAGAATATCACACTCCCAGGGCGCACTTTCTTCGAGCGGGCACACAAAGGATGCACTTCCTCCTCCTCCTCCTCCTCGAGCGTAGCAGAATGCACTTCCTCCTCCTCCTCCTCCTCCTCCTCCTCCTCCTCCCCCTCCTCCTCCTCCTCATCCTCCGCTTCCTCCCCCCACTCCTAGCCCTTTCGATCAGGGTCGGCGGCACCGGCCGTCAGGCCTCTCCAATACTGGGAGCCAGAAATCACATCAGAAGGCTTCGACCCACTTTGCAGTGGAAGGACATGGCCCACAGCCGAAACAGGAAGACCACTGGCACAGGAACGGTTAGGAGCTGGAACTACGAGCCCGCTTGATACCCGTGGACCCCAGCTGCTGCTCGAACGCGCGCTCATCTCGGGTGCGCTCAAGCAGGGTCTCGATGTATTCGGCAGACAATCAATCAATCATGCCGAGGTGCTTGTGGCACGGGAGCGTCGGCCCATCGCCAGCACCATTCTGTCCTGCCGCCCCTGAAGCAGGACCTGAAGAACCAGATGCCGTAGGAGAGGGTACCTTTGGCGCGGACGCCTCGCAAAAGCAGGCTTGGACATGAGTTCCTCAACATCAGCATTCGCTCAGGCCTCCAGGACCCGTGGGGGAAACCCGAACTTGACCTCAACGGGAGGTGCATCAGCTGCGACTGGCGGTATGGTGCGGCGCATCTCCTCCTGCAAGGCCGCCACCTCTCGCTTGGCGCCATCCTCCTTCCCATGAAGCTCAAGGAGCGGCCGTTGGGCTTCAGCGGCGAGCTTCAACTGAGCAGCCACGGCCTCAGCAGCCTTGATCTGCTTGCGCTCCGCCGTCTGCAAGCGGAGGGCCGCGTTGTGTGTTGCTGAAGGATAGACATTGCCTCGCGATGGGCCTTGCGAACATCGCGATGTTGATCCTCGAGGCATAGTTTGGCTGGATCGTGGGGTGCGGCGTCACCAAGATGCCTGAGAGCCTTCTCGAAGGACTCGATGCGGGCGCTACGCAGCCCTTGCTCACCAGCAGCAGCAGCTGCAGCGCCACCATCCCCAGGCAACGGAGGAGCCTGGGCGCCAGTGTTCTGGCCAGCCTTGGGGTCCTGGAGTTGCCCGATCTTCTGATCGAAACCCTTCTCGGGCGCCGCGGTGATGGTGGCGACAAGGTCGGGCGTCGACGGGCCGCCGTCAGCTCACCGTCCCGTGGGCGCTCGAGCCGTAGATGGGGCTGGACGCTGGCCCCACTCATTCTCATTATTGCGTGCTGCTTGAACCACTGAGCCAGGAGCAGCAGCACCACACACATACTTGATGCGACGGGCCCAAGTCGTTGTGCGAGAGGAAGGCGAGCAAGACCGCAGAGGCTGTCGAGGGCCTCGGAGCACGGAGCCATCTCCAGTCGTGCGTCTGGCTGCGCGGCGCTTCGGCGAATAACGCAATGTTGCCAGCTCTCGCGCGGCCCCGCTGACGCTGCCGCCGTCGTGCGACCCGCTGCACGAAACACGCGCCGCGGCCGCACGGTAACGCCATTTCTCTGCGACGTGTGGGCGTCGCTCGGGCGAGGGTGGCACGTCGCCCACTCGCGCGAAACCCCCGCCCCCACCGACTTGGCGGGCGAAGCATGTGCGCTTCGCCGAGGCGGAAGCGCCTCTGTCTGTTGGAATCTGCGCGGTGCCGAAGCGAGAGCAGCCTCTTCGTCCGCTCGTGGACCGACCGGTCGGCATGCGAACAGGGGGCGCCGCGCCCGAGCGGCGCCGAGGCGAGAGCGGCAGTCCGTCCCGTCGCGCGGGATGCGCGTCGCGTCCCACTCCTGCCACGCACCCTGCGACGCGAACGGCAGAGCGCCCATGTGGAACGCGACAAGCATTAGGCTCCCTGCATTGTCTTGCCCAAAGCAGTGCTCGCACTGAGGGGTTCCTCTCCGCATGCTACGGCAACCGAGCTCCAGGGGCGGTCCGGCCAGCGCGTGGTCGCCCGTCGCCGCCGTCCGACGCCACCGCATCGCACTGCACTGTTTTGCATGGCGTTGCGTTGCTCTGCACAGCGTTGCATCGCACTGCTCTGCGGTTCTTGGAGTTTGCAGTGCCTGGCGCTGCATTGCCTTGCAGTGTTTGCCGTACTTTGCATTGCTTTGCATTGCTTTGCCTGCAATGCATTGCGATGCGTGGCGCTGCATTGCTTTGCAGTGCTTGCATCGCATGGCATCGCATTGCATTGCATCGCAGTGTGTTGCCTGTTTTACATTGCCATGCGTGAGAATGCCTGGCGGTGCTTGCGTTGCACTGGCTTGCGTTGCTTTTCATCGCATTGTACTTCATTGCGTTGCTTTGCATTGCAATGCGCTGCTTTTTATGGGTTTGCCTCACATTGCATTTCTCTCCGTTGTTTTGCTTTGTTTTGCATTGCTGTGCAACACACAGACTGCACCACACAGGCAGTACCACCCAGATTGCACCACATTGACTGGATCACCTAGACTGCGCCGCCTCTATTGCAAAAGATCACTGTGGGATCTACGCTGCCTAACATGCCTATTTACGTACATCAAAACACATGTTAGCCAACGTAGACCTCGAACAGTGCACTTCTAGCAATATATATATATATGTATTGTGCAGTCTATGTTGTGCGACCTACGTGAAGCAATATATGTGGTACGATCCGTGCTGTGTAATCTATGCGGGTAAATCGTTGTTGTGTTATGCACGTGGTGCATTCTAAGCTGTGCAGTTGATATGTGTATATATGTGTGCTGTGCAACCTATGCTGCGCAATCTACTTTGTGCAGCAATGTGGAATGTGCAGTGTAGGTGGTGTACTACTTGGTGCAATATAGGTTGTGCACTCTATGGTGTGCAACATCTGTGGAGTAATCGGTCTGGTGCAATATATTCGGTGCAATCGACGTGGTGCAAGATATGTGTGAGATCTAGGTTGCGCAATATACGTGGTGCAACGTATGACACATTATATGTCGTGCAACGCATGTGGTGCGCAATCTATGTTGTGCAACCTATGTGGAGCAATCGATGTGGCAATACATGTGATGCGAACCTATGGGATGCAGTCCTTGTTGCGGCGACAGAGCAGCGACGGCAGCCCCGTAGCAGCCTGACCGCTGACCGACCGTCAGGCCCAGTTCCTTACAGAAGAAACAAGCAAGCCCTAAGTGCGAGCATTGTTTGCGGAATCAAAGAGCAGGTCGGATGGGACCCCTCGATAGGGGACCCTATCGGCCGGCGAGGTGGCCGAGTGGGAGTATCTACCAATAGGGATACAAACGGGTACAATCTTAGGAGGAGCAGTGCGGAACAGGGGCGAACATGATGAGGTAGAGGGGGGAAAAACAGAGGATGGAGGGGAGTGGGGCAAGACAAACTAATCCGGTGCGCTGGAAACACATCTGACATCCTCCCCCCCCAACCCGTCGCATTGCAAGGACTCCTTTTCTATCCGTCGACTGCGGTGTTCTAGAAGGGCTGGAACCCCAAAGGGCAGCTATATGAATGAACACATCGATTTTCCTGCGCAGTCGGACTAGTATCTACGTGCACAGGGAGAAGAGATCAGGGTGAGGAGGCAGACGAGCAAAGGAATCTGTGAAGAGGAGGTGGATGAGGGAGGAGTAGGAAGAGGAGGATGAGGATCAGCAGGAATAGTAGGACCAGAAGAATCAGGGGAAGGCGGAGGGGACAGGACAGGGACGTAACCGACGGGGAAAAAGACCAGATTAAGAAAGGTTGCCCGCGATAGGGCGAGATCGCCACTCTGAACAACGGGAACACATCATTGGTCCTGCCATGTGGCCATGCTGCAACGGATACACATCCTCGAAAGAACCAGAAACTGTCCGAGTAAACAAACCCGCTAAATCATCACATGCATGGAGGAGGAGGAGGAGGAGAAGGGAGGAGGAGGGTGAAGGAGGAGGGAGGGAAGCGTGCTGCGCTTGAGCAGGGCAAGAAGGAAGGTGCAGGTTGAGTAGAAAGAACGAGGCAGGGGACAAGGAAAACGAGGAATGGGGGGGAGGTGTGGAAGGGCCAGGGGATATGAAGGGAAGAAGAAGAAGGTTGAAGGAGAGAAAGGGAGAGGGAAGAGGGAGGAGGCGGAGGGCAAGAGGACGAGCAGGAGGACGAAGGAAGGAGCATGGAGAAGGCATGAGGAGAGTAGATGATGGATGCGTACGCAAGGGAGGACGCGGTTCTCCTCCTCTTCTTCCTTTCTAGCACTCCTCTTTTTCCTCTCTCCTCCTGCTCCCCCTCCCCCGCTAGCCGCCCTGGCAGCCCTTCACACATCCTGTGCGGCCACGGGACCGTGCGCACCTCCCTACCCAGCGCTCCCTTCCCCCTCCTCTCAGGCACACGTCTGCCACGGCGCGCGGCCAGCACACGTCTATGTTCTCTGTCTCTCTCTCTCTCTCTCTCTCAAAGTGCTGTGCTTCGTCCTTGGTGCAGTGTAGCATGAGCTTGGTGATGCAGGGGGAGACTCAGGTGCGTTTGCTCTCTCCGCACCTGGTGAAATCTGGTGGATACCGAGTCCAGGCAGTGCCCGCACCAAGGCCCCTCTTGCTGAAGGACGCGGGCCCGGTGTAGCCAAGAGCACCGGAACCCAAAACGTGGTCTGGAACGCACGCTGCGTGGATGGAGTGAGCAGCTGCAACAGCACGCGGAGGCCACGATACGTGAGCGGGAAATGATTGAATACTCGTGCAATCCTGTCGATTGGTTCCGCCGTGTTCATGGATGATGCTTGTACGACCATCTCCAACTTTCATGCGCATACCTTGAGTTGGGGATAGAGCAAAGACCCGCTCGTTTCGTTGCAGACTGGTGTTCGTATTAGACCTCGGGAGCGAACCGGTCGATTTCGCCACACTGCTCGTACTCATGTGCCACCCGCACCACAAGGGCGATCTGGTGCATCCGAGATACGTCCAGGCTGCCTTCGTGTACTGCTGCTGGTTGCATCTTTTCCCGTTCGCCCGCATGTAGCCGTTTAGCTTTGATTTTGCTGGGCGCTCACAGGCCCCAAGGCCACTCCATTTCCAACCCAACCGAAGATTTCTAAGTCAAGTCCCAAAGCATTGGATTGAGATCGACTGGAATCGGAGCTGGGCCGGCAGTTCCAGTCCGCAGCAGAAGTCGCATTGGCTTGACGCAGCTGCCTGCGTGGATGGACCAGGAGGAGGAGGAGGAGGAGGAGAGAGGAGGAGGAGGAGGAGAGAGGAGGAGAGGAGGAGGAGGGAGGAGGAGGAGGAGAGAGAGGAGGAGGAGAGAGGAGGAGAGAGGAGGAGGAGGAGAGAGGAGGAGGAGGAGGAGGAGGAGGAGGAGGAGGAGGAGGAGGAGGAGACCACCAAGACCTACCAAACGTATTCCCCGCCTGGCCTGTTGTGCACTCCAGGAGCGTGGGCAGGGGCAGGACGGGGGCGCGCAAACATGGATCGGGGGAGGTGCCCTCCCCAAAATGCGGCAAAGGTCGCCTCGCTAGGTGGCGGAAACCCGCGATTTCCCAAGGAAACGGGATCCGTCGCTAATCCACGCCCCCTTGATCCATGTTTCCGATCGCCTGAGACATCAGGGGTGCTAACCACTTCGGCGTCGTCATAGCACGGTCCCCCTGCGCTTCTCGTTCCCCCTGCACTGCTGCTGGGCCAACGCCGTCGTCCTCACGGCGGGCCTTTTCCTCCCTAAAAGGGGCTCCTCTCGTCGTCTTCCTTCCAGGGCGGGTGCGCGGGTGCGGAGGTCATCTCATCGCTGGGCGACCCCCTGCAACAGGTGCAGTCGCCACGAGGATCCCTTCCAGAAGAAGTGGAAGATGTTAGACAGCGACTGGTTGCTACAGTAGGGGCCCGACCACAAGAAACCTTCCACAAGAAACCCGGCCCTGAGATCCCAGGACGTCCATCGAATTTTGGTGTGGGAGCGTCACTCTTTCCATCCCAAACCCATCGACACCCAAGAAACCCAAGGCACCCTGGAGGCAAGCAGGGTGCTTCTTGGCATGGGTCTCCACTATTTCCATATTCTATTGGCTGCGATGTGGGGTGCCGCTGTTCAGTCATGAGGACGACACCTCGCGCGCATGGACTGGATGGCCTGGTGTGTTCCAGCGTTGCTTGAACAACTTCGTCAAGCCCAATTTCCCCGCACCATTCGCTGGGCAACAGCTCTCCGAGAGCAGACAATCCCGATCAATGTCCGGAAGCATGGCGGCAAGCTGCCCCCGAGCGAGCTGCGTTTGTACAACTAGCGGCTTCGGTGCG
Organism: Prorocentrum cordatum; assembly: GCA_963575745.1. Classification (NCBI taxonomy): domain Eukaryota; class Dinophyceae; order Prorocentrales; family Prorocentraceae; genus Prorocentrum; species Prorocentrum cordatum. Next base: position 120,950 of record CAUYUJ010016493.1, on the reverse strand, counting down.
GAGTTTGAACCCAGAGCAGTGGTCCCAATTCCATGTAAGCTTCCAGGAGGTTAGCGGGTCGACGCGCCTGGACATGTCAGGACAGAGTGCATTTGCCATATTCCCTGCGCTCGATAGGGCGGGGAATCGGGATAAAGCAGACGCCGAACGGATCTTCAACTCCGCCACTGTCCGCATCTCTCAAGTCCAGAGCGGGTATTCTACTACCAACAATCTGGACGACGACGCGCGAGACAATGAGACTACTGATATGGAGAATGATGATCATGATACGGGGAACGATGACTCCATAGCCTGTGTAAAGCCCTTGCCTGATGAGCGTGCCAGCCTATGCCTGTGTTGCCAGCAGCGATATAGCAGTAACAGGTGCAGGCATCGGAGGAGTGTCACACCTGCATGTCTCCAATCGTTTCTTGCGGTCGACATCTGCAAGACATCTGCAAGACATGTGAAGGCTGAGGTCTGACCTAAGTGCTGAGGCCTCCCGCCCTTTTAATCGCTAAACTTTTCTCTATTTGCCTCCGCCTTCCTGTTCCTTCTGCCCTTCTTGTCCTCCTGTGCTGTGTGTGTCCTCTGTGTTCTCGCTTTCCCTCTCCCTCGCTTTGCTTCTGCGGTTGTGTGCGAGCTGACACGTCGTATTTCTCACTCTTCGGACTCGTGCCTTTGAGCTCTTCACGTTCGGGATGTCTTCGTTACGCTTCTCGACCCTACGTAACGTTAGCCATGGTGTCCCCTGCTTGGATAACCAGTCGTGGCGGGGTGCCGACTTAAATTCGCTTGAGGGGCTCCACCCCCGTCCAAGCGCACAGCGGTCGATTGCAATTCACCGAGGAGGTGCAGAGTTGACCAGATGCTGAGTACCACGACCACCACCACCACACCACCACCAACACCACCACCACCACCACCACCACCACCACCACCACCACCACCACCACCACCACCACCACCACCACACCACCTCCCCCACTCTCCCCCTGCCTCCTTCATTTCTCCCATTCTCCGCCCCCATCTATCCCTCCCTCCCTCCCTGCCTCCCGCTTCTTCTGCTCATGCTGCTGCTGCCCGCCCGCTCACCTTATTCTCTTGCGCAGGATAGAACGGAACACGCTCGCACCCGTAGCGTCGGAACCTTCCTCCTCCTCCTCCTCCTCCTCCTCCTCCTCCTCCTTCTTCTTCTTCTTCTTCGTTTTCTCCTTCTCCTCTTCCTCCTCCTCCTCCTCCGACGACGACAACGATGTCGACGACCACGATGTCGACGATGACTTTGACGGACGTCGACGGCGACGAGGTGCCCGATCGCGGCGTCCTCGAAGGCCAGCGACGTGCCCGTGCGCGACGACCGGCGGCTGCGCGTCACGGCGCTGCGGTAGCCGGCCCACTGCGCCATGCCAGGGGGCTGCTCCTCTTCGGGCGGGCCTTCGGGAGGGAGGAGGCGGGGAGGGGGTGGAGGAGGAGGAGGAGGAGGAGGAGGAGGACATGGAGGAGGAGGAGGAGGAGGAGGAGAAGGAGGAGGAGGAGGAGGAGAAGGTGGGGAGGCGGGGGGCAGGAGGGCCTCACCATCGCTCGGACGTCCATGTCCCGTGTACTTTTAGATGTCGAGAACATTCCCCGTGCATTGTTCTTCGATGTTTCGATTCCTTTGTTCGTCAAAGTGCCCCCGTGACCATTTCCCCGTGAATGTTTCGAGAAGGATCCCCAAGATCCTCCTCATGGGTCTTCGCCGAGGGAAACAAAAAAAGAGGCACGCGCGTCCGAGCGATGCCCGGGGGGTCAGGGCGGGGAGAGGGGAAAGAGGGGGGGGTGGGGAGGGAAAGCATGCGGGGGAGGCCGGGTGGGAGGAAGGAGGAAAAACAGCGTAGGCTCCCCTCCTCCTCCCCTCCTCCTCCCCTCCTCCTCCTCCTCCTCCTCCTCCTCCTCCTCCTCCTCCTCCCCCTCCCCCTCCCCCTCCTCCTCCCCCTCCTCCCCTCCTCCTCCTCCTTCTCCTCCTCCTCCTCCTCCTCCTCCTCCTCCTCCTCCTCCTCCTCCTCCTCCCCCTCCTCCTCCCCCCCTCCCCCTCCCCCTCCTCCTCCCCCTCCTTCCCCTCCTCCTCCTCCTCCCCCTCCTCCTCCTCCTCCTCCTCCTCCTCCTCCTCCTCCTCCCCCTCCTCCTCCCCCTCCTTCCCCTTATCCTCCTCCTCCTGCCCCTCCTTCTCCTCCTCCTCCTCCTACCCCACCTTTTCCTCCTCCTCCTCCTTTCCTCCTCCTCCTCTGACGACCGTGTTTCTTTCGTATAAAAACTTGAAAGCTAATGGGAGGAGGAGGGGGAGGAGGCCGACGACGAGGAAGGAGGAAGGAAGGAGAGGGTGTGCGGGGGAGATTTCGGGAGGATGGGTGGAACGGGAAGCGGGGAGGGAGGAAGAGGAGCGAGATGGAGGACGATATCGAATACTCTTTGCCCTTGCGGGCACTCCGCTTTTTCCGTTTCTCTCTGCACCTCCTGTGCTGCTTATTTCTGCACCCAGGCCTTTTCTACTTTTTTTGTTTCGCCACCCTTTGCCGCATTAGCGCTACAGCTCCGTTGCTACAGCTTCAAAAAAAGGGAGGAGTCCAGGAGGAGGGAGAAAGGATAATGAATGAAGGCGGAGGGGGAGGGAGGGGAAAGGGGAAATCGAATTGGATCTGGATTCCGCGCCGGGTCGATGCAAAACCAGTCCGGAAAGTGGCATAGGCGCACCTAGCACCTTCGCCTCGCCTTTGACGGTGTCGGGGGTGTAATCTGCTATTTGTTGAAAACGTCGGTGCCAATCAAATCGCATATGTAACAACCGTGACGGAACCAGATGCCTACCGTGGCACCCATGGCACAACATTCTCGTAACGCTCCTTCAGCACGAATCTGGAACAAGGGGTGGAACGGAACGGCCTGCATCGTGCACCGCGCGGGTGCTGCAGGGTGGGGCCGAAGCGCCCAAAACACTAGAACATTCCGGCCATGCGCTCATTGTCCAGAGTCGGTAAAAGGTTGGATCCAGAACAGATTCTGTCGTAACGGCGCTGTCCTCGGAATTGCGGCCGAATCGTCGCAACCAGATTCTGTCGTAACGGCGCTTACCTCGGCAAAGCTGCCGAATCGTCGTAACCTTGATTTGTGGGTCGCACTAGCCAGATTCTGTCGTAACGGCGCTTCCTTCGGGAATGCGGCCGAATCGTCGCAACCTTGATTTGTGGGTCCCAATAGCAAGATTCTGTCGTAACGGCGCTTCCTTCGGAAATGCGGCCGCATCGTCGCAACCTTGATTTGCGGGTCACAACAGCCAGATTCTGTCGCAACGGCGCTTCCTTCGGAAATGTGCCGAATCGTGGCAACCTGGAGTTAGAAGGCAGGAGTCGGAAGGCCCCGCCATCCCGTCGCAGTGAGGCCGTATTGTGTCGTCGTCCACCTCTGTCGGCGTACCGTCACAAAGAGTAATCGGCGAAGGCCTCCTCAAACTCACGCCATAAATCTGTGTCCGATATCTTGAGAAGTATGTGTATCGAATCGGTTGGCGTTGAAACCTGTTCCAAAACTGCCCTCTGAGACGCGTCCCCCATATCGCCAGAATTCTTGACAAAATTGAAAATATCATCCATCCATCTCCTCTTCGGTCTGTGTCGGCGCCGTTTTGCATGTAGCCCTGCGTGCTCCGATGGGCCCCACCTTAACACCTGCACTTTCCATTCTGACGGCTGTGATCCGGCCAAATGTTGGAACCACCTCCATTTCCGACGTCGTTGCAGCTGCACCCAACCTTCCACACCTAAACTGTTCATGTGTTGTTCCGCTTCCCGTGTGCACCGCTTGACCCAATCAACCCAAAGTTCCAATTCCGTGTTGTCGTCGTCGCAGTCGTCGCCCGGTGGATACTCATGTTGTGTTGGCGAATGCTCGCTTGCGACATCCCCCCCACTGTCTGCCTGTTCCGATGTGGCGCTTCTCGGTGACCCCGGTGTTCCGCCCTGCTGGAATGATGACGCAGTGGTAACCGCCCGTCGCCGAGGCAGATGTATTACTAAACGCAACATTTGCCTGCGCGTCCTTCTCAAACGATATTCGAATTCTTTGGTCGTGGTCCAAGCCTCCGAACCGTAAAGAACCGTTGGCGTCACGGTTCCATTGAAAAATCGTAATCTGTCTTCCAAAGAATACCTTCTGCCCGTGAGCTCTTGCTTCAAAGAGTGGAACGTGTTCCACGCCGCGGCGATGCGGTGCTCTAATTCTGCGCGGTTCGGGTCAGAAAAGCATAGTTTTCTCCCTAAATCTTTGGTCTGCTCTCCCATTTGCAATATCTCAATACCCATCCCGTTGATATGAGCATGTCCTGGAATGCTGTGTCGGTTGCTGGCGCAGTGGGCGTTGTGTAGGATTTTAGTATTTCCGGGATGCAATGTCAAGCCGACTTACCTGGCCTTTTCACACAGATCGCCAATCATGCGGGACACTTGTTTGGAGAGTTGGCGCCAGGAATAAGATGTCGTCTGCGAAGCGCAAGTTGCAGAGCCGCTCTCTTCGCACTGGGTGTAAATGAATGCCCATATTTGCACGCCCCCATTGTTGTTTCAAGCGCCCCATAATGTGTTCCGATACGCTGTTGAATAAAAGCGAGCTTAGCGGATCGCCTTGTTTGGTGCCTCTTTGAATTGCGAATGGGGCGCTGGTGCGATCAGTGCGTACACATGCCGTCTGCCCCCTATACATCCGTCTAAGTAGGTCGATGTATCCTTGGTCAACGCCTTGCTGTTGTAATGCGTCCCATGTCCCACGATGCGTGACACTGTCGAAGGCCTTCTTGAAATCGATAGCCGCGGCCCACAGCGGGACCTGCCACTCATCTGCTGTGCCCTGCAGAATCGACAGCGTGAATAGATGGTCAGTCGTTGATCGGTTCGGCCGAAATCCTGCTTGATCTTGGCTTTGCCGCTGGTCGAGAATGGGCAACAGTCGGTTGTAGAGCAGGCGCGAAAATAATTTGTAAAGCATTGGTATGATTGAAATAGGGCGGCAATTCTGCGGTAACTTCGCGTCTCCACTCTTATGCAATACCTTCACAACCGTGTGCTTCCAAGTATCCGGAAACGGCGCCTCTGCACGGACTATGTCGTTGTACATTATCAGCAACACACTGTGTAAATCGGCGCCTCCGTGCTTGAGCATCTCAGCAGCAATGCCCCCGGAGTCGGAAGATTTCCCAGCTTTTAGGTGCCGCAGTCCTGCCGCCAATCCCTCCATCGCAAATGGTGTAATGCTCGTTCGTGTTGACGTCATAAGGCGTGCTGGGTCGTTGTTTCCACTGTCCTGATGCGTATCCTTGTGCAGTTCTCCTTAACACTCCGCAAACACATTCGCAATCCCTTGTCTGTCATAGTGGGTGCTTTTCTGAGCGTCCTCCACGCATGCAATGACAACTTCTTTACGTTGTGTTTTGATGCTGGCGATTCTGTTGAAATATCGGTACTCAGCCAATATATGGTTGATCTCTGCGCGGCGTTTGGTTCGTACCTTCGCCCGGAGTGCGTTCCGTATCTGTTTGTTGAGGCACCGTTTTTGTGCGGTGTCCTCAGGGGCAGTACTTCGTCGTAGAGCTAGTAGTTCAAAAATATCGTTTGGAACAGAAGGCGTCCCCCGTTGTCCGCCCAACTGCGTCACCGATCGCATCGCATTGGTGATGGCCTCTTCCACATGTCTGCTGCCCGGGCGTTCTGTAGTACCAGACCCTCCCAAGAACCTGCCCACATGATCAGATAGCTGGCGTTGGTATCGTTTCTCATCATCCAGTGGCCATTTTGACGGTTTGGCCGTCGTCCTCTTTGCGTGCCTTGCGGTAGGACGACTACGAAAACAGTCCCTCAAAACTGCACTTCGCATGAAATGTGTTCTGTGGTCAGATCCCATATCCGCCAACGTTGTGGTCCTACTGTCTCTGATCGTCTTCCACAAGTTGTTGTTCACCAAAAACTAATCAAGCTGTTTGTGTGAGTTGTCCGTGTTGGTGTGTGTCCACCGTATTTCTGACCGTTTCCTGAAGAACGTGTTAGTCATGCGCAAGCGCCTAACCGTTGCCCAATTTGCGAGCCACTGTCCCCGGACGTTGTGTACACCGTATCAGTACCGCCCCACGCTGCACGATATATCTGATTCCTCCCAAACTTGGGCATTGATGTCCGCTCCAATTGCAAAATAGCACTTCTGATCTTCAGCTTCTTTATGCAAGTGCCCAAGAATGTCGTATACTGACTCCACATGCCTGTCTGCATAACCACTGTGGGGAAAATGAGCCGTAACCAGCCGCATGCGAAATCCACGCGAAGATACATCCATGTACGCAACCCTCTCGTTGATCGGGTGGAAGTTTTTGATGTAAGTGCGCCATCGCCTGTGCGCTATGATTGCTACGCCTCGCGTGGGTTGTGAATTCCCGGACGCCTTAAGTATATGACCATCCTTCGATTTCCAGTGCTCCTCTGGAATTGTTCTCATAGTCTCGTTGATTGTCACGAAATCCCATTGCACCCCATCCAGCCCAAATAAAATCTCCAAAATCCTGCAGTCGTCCGCCATGCCCCGGACGTTCTTGTGAATAAGAACCAAATCACCATCATTACGCAGATCACTGACCAAAGTTGTGTCGCCTTGATGCGTCATATTTGTACCACCGTGATCCTGCGTAACATCCTCCTGCAAGTCGGGCGGACTCACCGCAATGCCAAAACCTGGGGGTGGATCCTGAAGGCGGGCGTGACAAATCCGACCCAGAAAATCTCCGTCAACCGTTCTGTATTTACCCCTCCCTCCACCACAGAAGTCAGACGTACGTCCCCCTGACTGTTCTGGAGTCGGTATCTGGGTGGTCGGGTAAGTAGTTGGGTTGGGGGCTCCAGTATCCGAAGTACAAGCGACCGCAATCGGAAAATCATGTGCCCGAAAACTGTCCAGTGAAACCTCCACGGGTGAAACAATCGTTGGTGAAACCGATGTTCGAAAGGCGATGCCCGTCGGATGCCTCGAAAGACTTCCAGATGTTAGCGGCGAAATCTGTGACAAATCCCCTCCCTCTGTCGATGCAGCTGTCCTCCCCCTGGTACTATTGATATTGGTGTCTCCGGACCGTTCATGTGGTCAGGCTTCGGGGCTGTCGCCACGACCTTTCCACGAGTTCCCCATGTGTTCCTCCACGTCCTTCTGGATCTCGGCGCCCTCATGGTACATCTGCATGCTGCCGTCTGGTGCGACTTCTGCGACCAGTTTCCCTTTCATCTTGACCCGCCCCTGATCCCAATAAATCCTGATACTGTGCTGGTTGTATCCTTTTCCCATCAACTTGTGCTTTATCTGTCCCAGCGTCTTGTCGACAACCCGCTTGTCCAGTGAGGTATTGCTTTTGCACCACATCCTGTCGGTGGCATTCCACTTGTAGCTGCTCTTCCGCACTTTCGCAAGGAAGCCCTTTTTGCTTTGCAGTGTCTTGAACTGTGCCACGCCGATGCGTGCGGGATCGGTAAAGGTGAAGACTGCGTCCTGCTTGTCGTTGAAGCTCATTGCATTGATGGTTTCGGTAATATTGTTGATCATGGTTTCCTCGTCCGTGTCAGTCTTGAGACCTCCGAATATCACCTGCAAGTCTCTCTCCTCTTCTTCTCGAAAGGTATCTGTTCGATTGAGGGGTCGCTGTCCTTGTGTGTCTCCGCGTAGTGCTCCTTGGACTGCTGCTTCTGCTATAGACTTCATCTCACTGGCCATGTCTTCCTTAGTGAAATAGTCGGATTCCACGGTCATCTTCAAGTTCCCGATGTCGACCTGAAGGTCGCCAATTTGGTCCTCAAGGTCTCTCGCAACCTGTAAAGCTTCACCTGCCTCGTCCTTCGCTTCCTTCACCAACTTCTTCACCTCGTTGATGTCATTGGTGATGCCGCTGATCTGCGTCGACAGGCGGGACTCGAAATCTTGAAACCACTGTGGGGGTCCTGCTTCTACCATGACTCCTTCCAATGATCTCCGTGCTGAATCACCTCCTCCTTCGCCCTCGTCCTCCCTCATCTTCTTCTGCTTCTCTGGAGTCGATCCTGTCTTACCTCCTGCACGTTTGCCTTCCTCTTTCGCCGGCATCCCTGCCCAAATCGGTGCAACGAGCCTGTAAGAAATGGTGAGTAGGGTATCGAAGCGATGTAGGAGATGAAGGTGGCGCAGAACATGTGCAACTAGTTATCAAGGCAGAGCTTATCTAGCAGCTTCGCGTTGCCTTTGGCGGGGCCAGGGCGCATTCTGTGAATCATGCGCTGGCAATATGTTGGTTGCGTGCGTTTGAAGTACAGCCGCACGTGCTTGACGCAGGCCCTCGGCTCCTTGGCCTTGGCTCAGGCAAGCACACGGGCTGCACTTTGAGACCGAGCTGTTGACATCAGATCGGGCGATCTAAATCCTAGGCGAACGTTGGTTTGCAGCAGCTGCGCTAAACTGTAATGCTAGCCAGTGCAAGCCTCAATTCAAGAGGGCTCATCAGCTTAGCAACGTGGAAAGCATACGGTACAGCTCCAGACTTTAGCCTTACAAACGTCCGCCTGTGAAGGCCGTGCCCCACAAGCTACCTGAAGCCGCGCCCTCAGGGACTTGGGTGGCTGTGGGACCTGGCATGATGCGGCCATCGGCTGAGAAGCTGGGCGGGCGCGGCTGCGGCCGAGAAAGGCGCGGTGGGAGGGGGGGACAGAGGAGGAAGAGGCACCTCCCTCAGCCAAAATGGCCCATCCCCTGGCACCATGCCGAACCTGGCCCATACTGGCCCGAAATCTCGTCGCGACACCTTAGCTGTAAACAGACCTGCCTGCTCTCCTGGGGCCCGCTCTATGGTGTTGAGCGCGGCCTCCGTTCCTATTACGGGGTTTTGGCGGGGCAGGGGAACATTCTAGGGCTCTAGCGACGAGGTTAAATACATGTTCTAAGCTGTAGCCATTTTCGCCTGCGCATTCAGCTCGCCATTCACGGCTGGGAGTGCGAATCGGCTCCTATCTTGGCTGGGGAAAAGTAGGACGACGGGGCGGGGAGGGAGGAGGAGTGTGAGGAGATGAGCGCAACCAAACAGGAGTGGGGAGGAGGGAGGAAGAGGGGATGGGAGGAGGATGGGAGGGGAGTATGAGGGGGATGAGGATGACGACCTCCAGGAACTTCGGACGGTCGCGGCGATGATGGCACCGCGACAACCTCTTTGAACTGATCTGGGTCCTTCCCCTGTACAACGTGTTTGAAGAGCTTCTGCGTGACGGCACTCTGCGTGTTTTTGGGCGAAGCGACATCGAAGACCTCGCAGAACTCCGAAACCTCGCCCTTTCTCCTGGTAGCCCGCGCGAGGACTACGCCACACACCCCACCAACACAGATGACCCCCAGACCAAACATCACAACGCTGGCGACGTTGACGGTCCCCTCTTCGTCTTCTTTGTGCGGCAGGGTGGTGCTGCCGAGCGCGGTGGTGGTGGTCGTCTGTATGACGCCGATTGCACCAGTCTGGACGGTCACGATGCCAGGCACGGCCTGCACTGCCTGCAACACCGCGTCGGCGAGAGAGTCGAATGAGCCCAAGTTGTCGGCTACTGTGGCCGCGGAACTCGTATCCGGAACTGTGACAAGGGCCGAGACGATCACGGAGCCGTCGTACACTGTCACATACACATCGCTGGCCGCGATGCCTTGGCCTGCTTGCGCTGCAACTGCCTCAGCGCACGCCAGCTTGAACGACTCCATGATGGTCGAATTGGCCAGCAACGAGTCGTAGTCCACGTTCTGCACCACCATTGCAACAGTCTGGGTATGGGCAGTGGTACTAAAGGTGGTCGTGCTCGATGTCACTCTTGCAGCTTGCGTAGCACTCGTCGCGGTGGAAGTGACGCTTAGTGTGCTACTCATACTTGTGGTGTGCACGGTCGCGGTGGAAGTGACGCTCAGTGTGCTACTCATACTTGTGGTGTGCACGGTCGCGGTGGAAGTGACGCTCATTGTGCTAGTTATACTTGTGGTGTGCACGGTCGCGGTGGAAGTGACGCTCATTGTGCTAGTTATACTTGTGGTGCGCGAGGTCGAAGTGAAAGTGGCGCTGATTGTGCTACTCATACTTGTGGTGTGCACAGTCGTGGTGGAAGTTGCGCTGATTGTGCTAGTTATACTTGTGGTGTGCACGGTCGTGGTGGAAGACGCGCTGATGGTCTCGCTGGTGTCGGACGTGGAAGTGCCGGTCGAGCTTGAGGCCGATGTGGTCGTGCCTGTCTCGGTGGGGGTAGTCGCGCTTGAAGTCGATGCTGTCGTGCCTGTCTCGGTGCGAGTGGTCGCGGAGGTCCCTGTGGCGCTGCTGGTCGCCGAAAGCGTGGAGGCGGTGCTCGTGTGAACCGTGGTAGTGGATGTGGCGGATGTGGTCTCCGTAGCGGAAGTGGTATGAACAGAAGTAGTTGTGCTGACCGTCGTAGAAGCAGAAGTGGCAGTCGACGTTGTGCCGCTGGTAAGCGAGAGCGTACTCGTCTCAGTGGTATTGGTCTGCGTCGTTGTGGTGGTGGTCGTGCTCGTCGACGTCGCCATTTCCACGGTCGGCTCCGAGACCTCAACCAGAACATCCTCGATGTCGGCGCCCAACACCGTGGTGGCCTCTCCGCTGGCCACCTTCTCTTGAAACTTGGTAGCGATCTCCTGGAGCGCGGCCAACGACTCCACGTTCCATGAGACTCCAAGACCAGCCTCGGTCGAACCATTCGTCGAATTGGTTTCATTCGTTGAATTGGTGGCATTGGCCGCATCGACCGGCACGGCTTCCTCTTCTGCGATCTGAACCGTGAGAGCCAGGCCTGAGGCTGCAGAAGTCTCGTTCCCGTCGGCGGTGCCGTTCGCTACGAGGCGACGAAGCCGACGGGCTCCGATCTGCACCGAGACCACCTTGATCCGCGATGGGTCGATCTGGAGGAGCAGCGCCAAATTGTCGATGAAGCTTGAACTGTCGAACTGCTGCACAGGGATCGAGACAGTGAGGGAGAGCTGCACGACCTGAATCATCTTTAACATGATCCACCCGCCTCCCCGAGTCGCCTCCGTCCCGCTGTGCATGCCGCCGTGCATCACCAGATAGAAGCGGCGCGCGTGGGGGTCGAAGGCGTGCGAGCCGTGGGGGTCGGAGAGCACGGGCAGCCGAGCCTCGGCTCGCGAAGTGCTCTCGGCCGACCCCGCCTCGGACTCCGGCTCCGCCTCGGACTCTGGCTCCGCCTCGGACTCTGGCTCCGCCTCGGACTCTGGCTCCGCCTCGGACTCCGGCTCCGCCTCGGACTCTGGCTCCGACTCGGACTCCGGCTCCGACTCGGGCTCTGGCTCCGACTCGGGATCTGCCACCGGGGTCGCGGTGGAGCACGTCGCGCAGGCGATGCTGGTGTCGAACTCATCCCCGAGCAGCACGCCGTCCACGTACACCTGCAGCTGGAAGGGCTGGGTCAGGAAGATGTCCAGGCGTACCGAGGCCGGGATCTCGCTGAAGTAGAACAGCCGGTGGTGCTTTGGGGGCGAGGCGAACATTGTCAAGTTGTAGCGGTCGCTGGGCCGGAGCAGCCAGTACCGGTCCTGGTCGGGCGGGTCTGGGATGCAGCCGTCGTCGTACGGGCCAGATGACCACGTTGACCGCTCGTCCGACTCGCGCCAGGCCTTGAACCTGCTGAAGACCGCAGGGATATTGACGTCATAAGCTTCCCACCAGAGCACCCGCGGCTTGAGATCTGGACAAGCGAAGTGGCCAGGCCGTTCTTCGCAGGAGCTCGTCGCGAGGTCGGGGTTCAGGCTCGTCACCGCTGAGCCTTCGGCCCCGACGCCCAGCAGGCTCCCGTCCATGTCCAGCAAAGCCGCCTGCAGGACGCCGTCGCACGCTCCGTCGCACTGGACGCGATTCCACGAAGCAGCCCCGGACCAGTCGGCCAGGTCGATGCGGGCGTCGTCGGAAACCGTGCTCAGCCAGACGACATCGGAGAAGCGATTCGGGTGAAACATGTCGATCCCCGTGGGATTGTTCGTGAAAGCCACAGAGGGTGTGCCGCAGTCGTCGCTGCTGAAGTGCCCGAAGGTGGGCGACGTCCAGATCACCTCCGAATAGCGCGAGCCGTGGCTGCCGAGGCGGTGCTCCCACGGCATCACGCACAACTTCTGCGGAGTGTTGGGTGGCCGGCACACGGGGACTTGGCCGCCAACCTCGCACAACTTCCCGATGCCGTTGACGACGTGCGAGAGGAAACCGACCCGCCTGAACACGGAACCCACCACGGAGTTGCACCCAGATCCCACCATGTCCGACCTACCGTAGGCGCGGCACCCGATGGACGCATCGCACGTGGAAGCCGCCGTGGAGCCGAAGATGGTCACGTTGTGCATGTAGACACGGTGCTCGTTGTCGTCGCGAGCACGGTTGAAGTGCAGAGAAGTGCCGATGTGATTGTCGGACAGCAGAACGGAATCCATGCGGAAATTCATGCTTTGGTCCACCGTGAGTACGCCGATGTGACTATTCTTCCAGGCCACGGCCCCGCGCAGCGTGGCGCAGTTGCCAGCCCACCAGCCACGCAGGATGAAGAAGCCAGTCATGCAAGCCACGGCCTCATTCATCATATCCTCGTCCAGTGGGGCCAGCCCAGCGTCTCCCTCGACGCAGGCGTCCAAGGAGGGACGGATCATGAAGCCTGTATCAGCGGATCCGGCGGCGATGTTACCGACGAGGCTCGCCACAGGCACCTCTATGAGGAAGGCAGCGAAGCCGGTGATCCAGACCGTGGCCTCGAGCGGGTGGCGGAGCGTCTCGATAGCCACGTTACCCTGCACCACGACGCTGTCCCCGACAGCCGTACTCATGATCCACAGGGCCGTGCGGTACGTCCGGTGGAAGATGTTGCCGCTGAGCGTGAGCCGCTGCACGCCATCACCCACCACCGCGCCCGCCTGCGAGGAGCTGAAGAGGCACCGCTCCACGCTGCTGCTGTTGCCGGCTCCGATGCTTCCGCCCTGGAACTTGAAGTACAGGGCGGGGTACTCGTGGAAGAACTTGCCCATCGACACGAAGTCTACGGCTCGCATATGCGCAGAGCCCACCCACGTGCCGTCCTGCGAGCCACCGATCATGACGTGACCCCCGTGGTAGTACGCATCGCTGTCCCCCGTCATGAAGACGACGTTGGAACGGCCCGAGAGCAGCGCCACCGTGGCCTCCAGCCGCACCGTCGGCCAGTGGCCGGCGCCACCCTGCGGGATCTCGCCGCCGAAGTGCCGGATGCTGAGGGGCTGGCTCAGGCGGATCTGCGTGGAGTCCTGCAGGCACGGTCTACAGTCATCGTGCTACCATAAGGAGAGGCATCATGAGGAACGAAGAGGCTTTTCTGGCCACGGCGGGCCTAGGCCACAGACAGGCTCCACGACGCACATCGAAGGCACGGCCCGAGCACCCGAGCCCCTCCTGAACCCAAAGCGGTCCTTATTCCAGCGTCTTGACTGCACACCGCGAAGTGCATGGCAGGGTGCCATGATGTGCCCATCTTCCACCACCAACACTACCATAGGTAGGAGAGGTAGGAGAAGGAGGAGGAGGAGGAGGAGGAGGAGGAGGAGGAGGAGGAGGAGGAGGGGTAGGAGGAGGAGGGGTAGGAGGAGGAGAAGGAGGACGAGGAGGAGGAGGAGGAGGAGGAGGAGGAGGAGGAGGAGGAGGAGGAGGAGGAGGAGGAGGAGAGGAGGAGAGAGAGGAGGAGAGAGGAGGACGAGGAGGAGGAGAGGGTAGGGAGGAGAAGGGAGGAGGAGGAGGAGGAGGAGGAGGAGGAGAAGGAGGAGGAGGAGGAACTCCCCATCTTCCCTCCTCCCCCGTCCTATCCATGGCAGCGGTGGTGGATAATCGGCCCACCATGCCAGGGAGCTGGATCTGCACATGACCGGATCCGCATGCGGCATGCGGAGCATGCGGCGGCCACGCGCGCGCACGGGCACGCCTGCGGAGGCCACGCGCGCACACGCGGCCACACAAGGGCGGAGCGCTGTCGGAGGCAAGTGCATGGCAGGCTGCCAAGATGTGCCCATCTTCCACCACTACCACTACCATAGGTAGGAGAGGGAGGAGAAGGAGGAGGAGGAAGAGGAGGAGGAGGAGAAGGAGGAGGGGGGGGATGAGGAGGAGGAGGAGGAGGAGGAGGAGGAGGAGGAGGAGGAGGAGGAGAACGAGGAGGGGAGGAGGAGGAGGAGGACGAAGAGGGGGAGGAGGAGGAGGAGGAGGAGGAGGAGGGAGAGGAAGAGGAGGAGGAGGAGGAGGAGGATGAGGAGGAGGTGAACCAAGCAACAGGGTAGCCTTCATGTCCGAGCAACGAAAAAGGAGGATGAGGAGAAATCATGCCAAAGATGCGTGCGCGTTCGGTGTAGATCTGCCCTGAAGTCCGACGTGGGGTCGTAGACGGGCTGCCCCTCAATGTTGGCAACCTCCGTATCCGTGGTCGCCGGAGGCTGCGGGTACTCCGTAGCGGAGATACCGATCTCCGCGCCCGCTGGCCACTCGCTCAGGTTGCCTCTCAGCACAATTTCCTGCGCCCCGGCCTCAACGGTGGCTTTCAGCTTGGCCCAGAGCGCGCAGCCGATGTCCGATCCGAACGCGGTGAGCGTGCCGAGGACCCCGACCACCTTGTTGACCATGAAGAGGCCCTCGACCATGATGACCGTCTGGTCCGTCTCCCCGCCGTGCAGCGCCACCGTGGCGCTCACGCCGGGAGGTATCGGGTCGTCCGCGGTGCCTGGGCAAACAAACGCGTACGGGCACGGCTACTCCCCAGACCTCTCCCAGGGTGAGTTCTGACCAGCATGTCGAAGCGAATCCAGCGGTGGCGACGCGGGCCTCCCAGGAGGCCCGAACACAAGGGAAAGCGGGCAGCGGGTCGCGGTATGTGGGTACCTCTTTCTCCTCCGAGCTCCGATGTCAAGAGTGCCCCAGACCTTCGCTGAGTGGATGTTCAGCCTGCTGCTGACGTTGCGGGAGAACTCCAGCCGCCCCTCCACGACCAGCCACTGCAGCAGCGGCGTCTCGACGTCGAGCAGGACGTGCTCCGAAGCGTTGATCACGACCGTGTCGCCCGCCTCGGGCAGCCGACCGGAGGGCCACCTCGACGCGTCGGACCACGGCCTGATGGGCATGAGGACCACAGGCTCCTCGTCAGGGATCGGCCTACAGTCAACCCGCATCACAAGGACACACGACAAGGATGCAAGGGCCCTGGCCCTGGAAGGCCATTTCGACGCTTTTCGAGGGGGGCGCGGCCAGCGAAAATGGCAAATGATCGGCGGACATAGCAAGGATGCAAGGGCACCCTTGGGAAATTATCCCATTCTTATTATGCGGGCTGATAGTAAACAGTGTTTCTCGTGTTCGTTTTGTCGGTGGTGTCCCTCGCTTCGCCGTCGTTTTGCCCCTGCTGCAAAAAAACGAAGTCGGAACGAGAGCGGCAAACGGAATCGCCCAAAGACGCAGGTTGGGTCGAACCCCGCTCCTCGTGGAACGTGGGCGTCGGGCAGCCCTCGCTGGCGATGCGCAAAAGGGGGGCGGGGCAAGAGGTGCGGGCCTCCTCCATCAGGCGGGGGGGGGGCGGTTTCCCCCAGGGCCGTAGGCGACCCGAGGAGGGGAGGGTGAGGAGGAGGAGGAGGAGGGAGGGAGGAGGAGGAGAGGAGGAGGAGGAGGAGGGAGAGGAAAAGGAGCAGGAGTATGACCAGGAGGAGGAGGAGGAGCAGGAGGAGGAGGAGGAGGAGGAGGGGGAGGAGGAGAGAGGACGAGGACGGGTCGCCTGAGCCTTTCGGAGGAATCCTCCAGGGGGGGAGGGGCTCCTGGAAGGGACGGGAGGATCCCGAGGAAGGCCTCCTCGGCGGGCGGGCCCCCCCGAAGCCCCCCCCTCCAGCGCCTCCCGAGAGCCGAGCCGCAGGATCCTGCAGGCTCCAGCGCTCGTGCTGCGACCCGTTTGCGCGGCACCCTGGCGGCGCGCGCCCAGGATAGCCCCAGAGTCGCATCGAAAAGTCGGATCGGCGATCGACATGAGTCGGATCGGCAGAATTCGGCAGCCGAGTCGGGAGAAGCCGAATCGGCAGAAATCGGCAGGCTAGTAGGTCTCCCTGGAGGAATCGGCACCCACGTCGGCATCCGAAGCCGCATCGAATCGGAATCGGAAACCCATCGCAATCGCATCGGATCGTTCCGCTCTGGGAGGAAGCCCACCGCCCCTGGCGCCCGCTACCCCGCCGCGCGCCACCCGCCTCGTCGGGGCACTCCCGCGCCCAGAACGTCTGCGAGACCGGCGACGGCGAGGCGACGTGCGCGGAGAGGGCCGCGGTGAGGCGGCCGCCCACCTGAGCGGAGGAGGAGGAGGAGGAGGGGGGAGGAGGAGGAGGAGGAGGAGGAGAGGAGGAGGAGGAGGAGAGAGGAGGAGGAGAAGGAGGAGGGGAAAGAGGAGGGAGGAGGAGGAGGAGGAGGAGGAGGGAGGAGGAGGGAGGAGGAGGAGGAGGAGGAGGAGGAGGAGGAGGAGAGGAGGAAAAGAGAGGAGGAGGAGGGAGGAGGAGGAGGAGGAGAGGGAGCAGGAGGACGAGGAGGAGGAGGGGAGGAGCAGGAGGAGAAGGGGAGAGGAGGAGGAGAGGAGAGGAGGAGAAGGAGGAGGAGCAGGAGGAGGAGGGGGAGGAGGAGAGAAGGAGGAGGAGGAGGAGGAGAAGGGGGAGGAGGAGGAGTAGGAGGAAAAGGAGATTACGATTGCGATTGCGATTGCGCTGAATGCGGTGACCAAGAGCAGCAAGCCTGGGCGCATGGGCAACCGACCCTCGCACGGGGAAGCTCATACCTGACTTCGGAGGGAGCCCTCGGGACAAACGGTAGAGCGCCTCCCGCCCTTTCGCAGTGGGGGCTCCACACAAGCCAGAAAGCTTTCGCGTTTGATCAACTCCAAACGCGCCACAAATGAGGCAGTACAACACACCCTGACAAGTGGCGAGGGTGTGGGAAACATGGACATAATCAAAGAGAGGGTGGTCGGAGGGGGGGCGCCGCGCCTGGATGTCCGCCACCACCATGGGGGGCGCCTCCGCGCGGGGGTCCTGCTCACCATGAGGGATCCACTCCCCCGCGACCTGCCCAAACTCGGACAATGGGATGCAGGTGCGAGGCCAGAACTGCGGCAGGGCTCCTCTGCGGGAGAAGGAGCGGCTACACCTCGAACACTTGAACAACGTGCGCCTAAGAGAGACATCATGGCCAGCAGCGATCAACCTCGACCGCCGCGCCTCCAAACTAGTGATGCCAGCACGCTTCCGAGCCGCGGCGAGGCCACCACGGCTGCCAGCACCACGCTCACGCTCGCAGGTCAGGAAAACTTCACGCTGAATCGCCACCAGACGGCGCAGGATCTTTTCCTGCAGCTCATCAGCATCTCGGACAGAGGCGACCTCGTCTGGGCCTAACTTGCCCCTCAAAGCCCCTTCGTTGGCACAGAGGTCGGCAGCACTATTCAAAAGCAACTCGGCACGGGAAATCTGCATGTCCTCAATGTGTGCCTGGGTCGGGTGGGATTTAGTCCAACGGAGATCAACCTTGCCCGAACGCGCCCCAAGACGTTCCCAAATACGAGCCCAGATATCAAGCATACTACTCTTACTCCTCTTCGCATGCTCTGGAGACCTCCGAAAACTCCGAACAACAGGGAGGTAGTCCGAGAACACCAGAATGTTCCCTGCAGTACCCGTCAGCAGGACGAGCAACGCATAGAGCTCAAAAACTCCACCCGCAAGATCAGATTCATTAGGATGTAGCAGAACAGCGCTCCACCCACACCTCCTTAGCCTCCAGTCCTCAGTTTCAGAGCCTCCCGATCCGTCGATCCCCCACGCCCCACCAACCACAGGGCGGGCACCTTGGAGAGCTCCAAAGGCCCACTGAGCAGTTTGGGGCATCGGGAGACCTTTCACAACCTGATCGAGCGACATCAGACCGCGGCACCAGAGGGAAGGGAGGGAGGTACTTTCCGGGATAGCAATCGGGGACAAGCTATCTGTGGCCGAGACATCAGGATTATCCAGCTCACAGTTCGCCGCACACTGCCAGAATCGGTGCGTCGGCGTCTCGGGCTCCAGCCCGCACCTGGGACACAAAGGGCTAGCTGCGTAGCCAGCCTCGAACAAACGGGATTCAGTCCAATATCCCCCCACCAAGGTGTTCCGCAAGATAGCCTGGGATTCGTAATCCAGGTTCCGACCAAAGTGTTTCAACATGGCCCGAGGGGCGGAAAAATCAACGCCCTCTTGACACCCCGCCCCCAAATAATGCTCCGCAGCTTTGCCCCAAACCACATCAGAACAGGTAGCCTGGAGAGCCCGCCACAGGTAGAACCGAAAGGGGGGAGTCTCAACATAGAGGGAGGTACCGTACTCATCCCGCCATTCACAAGGAGAGGCGGGGACCCACTCAAGGTCAAAAAAGGGTGGCGACGGTAGCCATCGCAGGTCCTTTGACCCGCCTCCAACGGCAATTCGCAGGAATGCCCAGAAACAAGTCCACCGCCGCCACCCAAACATTCTGGACCCGCATGCGGTCCTCAGGTGGCAATTCACACCACGGATCAGCAAAGCTCAGCAGGTGCTCGTGCCTCAATCGGAAGATGGGGTCCTCCGCGCTGCTACAGACCAACGACAAGACCGTGGTGGAACAGGACCCAGGGGTCCACCAACCCGAACACTGGGCCGCTTGGCCCCTCACAGTTTGCAACTGGTGAGGGGGCATCCCCATCAGTTGATGGCCCCAGTTCCCAACCGCCAAAACACCAGGTTTGCACAGCTTGGAGGCCCTCTTATAAATGCGGGAAAGGAAAGACACCTTACACGCACGACGCCGCGCTTCAAGCCTCCGCCGCTTCACTTCAAGAATCCTCCGCCGTCTTCCAGCCGTGGTACATGACCCCAAATCCCTCGTTTCAGCACGATACCGAATTGGAAGCCGCAAGGCCTGAAGACTATCAGCAAGGTGGGCGCCTACTGCAGGGGAGGAACAGACGAGGGCGCTCTTGCCACTGAGCGCCAGGCCCAGCTTGTCGACCTCATGCGCGAACAGCGTCGCAGCCGGCAGGACATGGGCAAGGAGCCCCTGCTCCGTGCCAGCCAGATTCTGGGCAATATCACCAACATAGGCCCGCGAGACCACTCGAGACATTTCACCATTCACTTGGTAATGCGCGGCCTCCAGGGCCTCGTAAACGTAGATTTTAACCCACGGCATGCTCAGGGAACAACCAGGTAAAACCCCCCTCCCCGCGGACACCACGCGGGAGACGTTACCTTCAACCTCCAACATACGGGGGGCCGTATGGATGAGCACCCCAAGATACAACAGGTGGGGTGGGCATTCCATGCGCAGGGCCAATCGGATGAGCAACCGAGGGCTCACCGCATCGAAAACTTCGTAAGATCCCAATGGGTCGCAACAGAGATCGCCCCTTCATGTCTGGCACACTCGTGGTACAACTCCCGAACAAGCGCCGCTCGGAGAGCCGACGATCCTCTGACCGCCGTGTCCCAGAACGCCGTGTGGTCAGCAGTCCACGCATCGATATCCCCCCCCCCCCCCGGATTTTGGCGCAGAGACGGCGCAGGGTGGGGCGCTTGCAGACGGGACGCTCATCAATCTGAGACTTCGGCAACAACGCAATCAAACCGAGCAAGATTTGAGCTGGCCAAGCCATACTCCGCTCGCACAGGGAGTAAAGGGAGGCCAGGGCGTGGAGGGCCTCGGCAGGGAGCTCAGCCACCGCCCGAGGTCCCCACCCATCGACGCCGACAGCCGTTGTCGCCGAGAAAAAATTGCACGCTTGAATGCATGGGGCGGTAATGGGGGGAAGGTCACCAACATGCTTAAGAGCCACCGCACGGAGGTCAGACATGGCACACCCAGCCTCAATATCACGTCCTCCGACACAGACCAAAATCCGCCCCACAAACGGGCCCGACATTCCATCATCTCTTCAGGTAACTGCTTGACACCGTCAGGGGGGGGGGGGGGGGGGTAAAATATTCAACCACACTCCGATTGTCACGCTTCAACCAAGAATGCACCCCCTTGGCACCATGTGGGATGGCGCGCAGCAGCCAGGCCTTAAGGCCTTTGGAAGACGCCGCCTTAGCTGCCGTCCAAGCACGCTTCAAAACCTCGGGGGTGAAGTCAACAAGGCGATCCACCATATCAGGATCCCCCAGCGCAGCAACGGTGACCTGATCGGTCCACCAGGGGGAAGGCTGAGCTGGTGGCAGCACCTCGGAAAACTCCCCGACGCGGCTAACCATGTCCATGATCAGCCCGTAAAGGCGGCTCTCGGTGGATTGCCGACGCAACAACGTGCGAAGCTCAAATAGCTTGGCAGAGAACCGAGACCAACACGCCAACGCCGGACAACGAAAGGATGTGCCCCTGCCACCTTTATGCGTGATCGTCGATGTAACCAATTTCAATGCATCCCCTCTCCCCATGTACGCATGCTCCTCCTCCTCATCGATGGCGGCACAGGCGCGCGAAAGAAACAGACGCTCGGTAGCACGCGACCAAAGGGAATACTGCACAGATATCTGATCATCAAGGTGCTCGACTGCATGCGGGATGAGATGGGCCAACTGCACAGGGCACATACACAACGACACACGGTCAGAGCAAATCTCATGATGAAGGTGACGCCGCCACGGTAAGTCAGGTCCGTGACAAACGGGAATAACTCGAGGGCGTACTCGCCGACAGAGACGCTGAACCAACACTCGGTGAGCCAACTGAATACGAAGTGCACGATGTGTTTTGAAGGGGTATGGTTCGAACACACCGACCTGGGCGAACGGGGCCAAATCCTCCGAGACCAACGCATAATCGATCATCGCCCCTGACACCTGCGAACACGTAAAGTCAACTCCCATCGGGGCCAACACCCGAGCGTGAACAGACTGCGGACCGACCAACATCCAGGGAATCCCGAGAGCACGAACGAACTCGGCGATACCCCGCATTTTGGACAGGTTCCCCCCCGCGACACCCAGGCGCGAGACAAAGTAACACACTCCGACCGCAATGGTCGCTTTCTGAGTCTTGAGTCCGAGAAACATCCAACCAGGGCCCGACCCAATGTCGGGAACAACGCCCGCATGGGCAAGAAAACGTTTAAGATACAGGCGCCTACTGACGACCATCCCGACCCCACTGTGAGTCCCCCCTCCGTCAGTAGGCACACCTGCCTGCAGATGCCCCCCCCCCCCCCCCCCCCCCCCCCCCCCCCCCCCCCCCCCCCCCCCCCCCCCCCCCCCCCCCCCCCCCCCCCCCCCCCCCCCCCCCCCCCCCCCCCCCCCAGCCCATGGCTGCAATCTCTCGCTTCGCGGCAGGCAAGGCAGGCCGCTGCAAGCGGTGCTCGCAGAAGAGGAAGGCATCCACCTCAGGACAGATAGCAGACGCAAAGTCCTTCGCAACCTTGGACCAGCTCGTGACATTACAAAACACAATATTCAGGCCGCCATCTGCAGCAAGCGAATCCTTGGATCGGGGTGGACGGGATCGATGAGGCAGACCAGCGCGAAAGAGAAGCCGCCCCTTCCACAGGCATCGCGACGGCCTGCTTGAGCAGCTCGGTGAACTGGTTGTGGATATGCTCCTTCGTGGTCCGCAGGCGCTTGGAGGTGCGAACTCGAACACGATCACGGATGAGGCTCTCCATGCGCGCCTGCTCCTCAGGGGTGGGCACCTGCTCATGGCCACGCTTGCGCAGTCCCCGCAACTCTTCATCGCCAGCTCCGCCTGCATCGCCAAAGCTGGCGTCGCTGCCAGCATCACTAGCAGCATCGTCATCAGCACTTTGAATGGTGGTCCGCATGGTCACGAACGCCTCCCAGAGGCCCTTCGGCAAACGCTGCTGACTTGCCCATTCGTTCTGCTCGGCTGCCGACATCTGCGAGAAGTCAGGAAGATCCACCTGCATGGGCTCCTGCACTGGAGCGCCCACACCTTCCTCGCCGCCATCAGGCACACCAGCAGGAGCGGCGCCGCCATCGCCAGCACCACCAGCAGCCGCGCCGCCACGCGCCGCGCCGCCACGCGCCGCGCCGCGCCAGGGAGCGGCCGCCCGCGGCGCTGCAGGGGCCCCAGCGGGGGGCGCAACCCGCTGGGCCTGGCGCGCCGCCTCAGCGCGCGCCTCAGCAGCCTTCGCCGCCTTCCAGGCCTCGGGGTCGAATGCCTGCAGCTCGGCGTCGGCATCACGGCGGGCCTTCTGAGCAGCATCATGCTCCTCCTCCGCAGCGTGCAAGGCGTTCGTCGCCTCGTCGAGTTGCTCCCGTACACGTTGAGCCTTGCTCCTCTTCTGTTCCACTTCCTGGCACGCAAGCCGAACCTGCCGAGCAGCATCCTCGACCACTCGGGCCAAGCGGGTCCGCTCGGTGTTCGCCGCGGTGTCGAGCTGGGCAGGCGTGAGGACTGCCGCGGGAGGCGCAGGCTCCTCCGCCAAGTCGCCCAGGGACTCGCGGAGGTCAGGCCGCGCCGCCAGGAGAGTGGCGGCGGCGGCGCGCAGCTGCGCATCAGGCTGCCCAGCAACAGCAGCACCCGCTGGGGCGCCTTCATGGCCTCCCCCTCCACCAACGTTGGATTCGAGGTAGTAGCCGCCGCACTTGGAGCACACCTCGTGACCACGGCTCGCCCACTCCCAGTGACTGCAGGAAGCACACACATTGTATTTCCGCTGGCGCAGACGGCGCCGCGGAGCTCGCTTGTCGTCCCGTGAACCATCAGGCTGAAACACCCAGCTCCCTGGCTCGCCACGATAGCTGCCAGTCCGCAGACCAGCACCCCCGCGACGCCAAGGGGGCTCAGGCGCCATGGCCACGGGCGACTCCGATATGTAGGAATGATGCCAAACGGGAGCCTTCGCTCCGCCTCGAAAGCAGGCTACGGAAGCCCCACAGCTAATCGCTGGTTCTCAGGCGTCCATAGCCCTTCACAACGTTTAGCCTTGAGCCAACATGGTTACGGGGAGGAGGAGAAGGAGGAGGAGGAGGAGAAGGAGGAGGAGGAGGGGGAGGAGGGGGAGGAGGGGGTGGAAGGAGGAGGGGGATGATGATGTGATGATGATGATGATGGTGATGATGATGATGATGACGATGATGCTGATGATGATGATGATGATGGAAGGAGAGAGGAGGAGGGGAGGAGGAGGAGGAGGAGGGAGGAGGAGAGTGGGGAGGGGAGGAGGAGGAGAGGGAAGAGAGGAGGAGGAGGAGGAGGAGGAGGAGGAGGATCGGGGATCGAGGATGCATGGGAGTTCGCGGTCGACCTCGCCGCCGCGACCCCGATCAAAGGAGCAACGCGATGAGCGTACCTTCTGGTTTGCTGTCGGACGTTTTCTGGCGGTGGGAGGGGAAGCCGTCGTTGTGACGCTCTACGCCCGAGGACTCCACCGAGGCAGTGGCTCTGCGAGGTTGCCCAGCAGCGTGATTGAGACCCTGGGATACGCCCTTCATGCACGGCTCCAAATCAGCACCTCAATACTCCCGAAGGGCAAATGCCAAAAATGAGCCGGCACTGGTTGACACAAGTAAAACAACTGCGCCACCTGACTGCGCCCCGCGGTCTCTTGCCACGGCTTGAATACGTATTTGAACACACACACACATGAACCACCAGTAGCTTGGATAACAAGGTGGCAACTATGGATCCCAACACTGATGGTTGAACCCTCCAAGCCCAGCTTGAAGCAATTTCGCATAAACTCCCTGGGCGGTTGTGGGAGACTATGGCACTGCAGTTGATGATGCCAGTTCCCAGCATGTCTAACCCGCCTGGCGCGCTGAGCATGCATGGCAGAACCTCCCGTTCCGTCTTCAAAAGCCCAGCTAGATACCCTCCCCTGCGGCTGTGGGAGATTTCAGCACCGTAGCAGATGAAACCACGTTCCAGCACCGTGCCTGCTGGAGTTGGCCACAGGTCCAGCATCACTTGATGACGAACGACGGGGATCCCAACAGCTGCACTCCGATGCCAGCCCTGGAAGAGTACACGATGAGCACCAGCGACTTTCGCATGTCCCCTGACACCCCCTCAAGTTGCAGGCCCTGGTCCACTGCAGCTTAGCCCACAACAGCCAGGACGGTACTCGCGCTGGTGTGGCACCAAGCTCCCGTCGCCGAGTGAGCCAAAACGGGCGGGGGATGCTGACTTGGGCCGAGAATTGAGAGGAGGATGGGGAGGAGGGGAGGGGGAGGGGAAGGAGCAGGAGGAGGAGGAGGAGGAGGAGGAGGAGGAGGAGAAGGGGGAGGAGGAGGGGGAGGAAGGAGGAGGAGGGGGACGAGGGGGAAAGGGAGGAGGGGGAGAAGGACGGGGAGGAGGAGGAGGAGGAGGAGGAGGAGGAGGAGGAGGGGGAGGAAGGGGAGGCGGCGGAGGAGGAGGAGGAGGAGGAGGAGGACTTCCTCATCCTACCTTCTCCCCCGTCCTACATAAGTGCATAGGGTAGTGGTGGTGGAACATTTGCCCATCAGGAGCGACGATCAAGAACTAGACAAGCGCGTTCCACTACTCGCAGAGTAGCTGCTCGCAAACGGACTGAATCCGCCGAGGTGGATTCACGATCCGTGACATTGAGGAGGCCATGCTTTGTTTCGGACGTTTGCGAGTAGGCACTTTGCGAGTCGTGGAACACGCTCAGTGAAAAACGGGTCTTACGCGAGACGACACAGCGACCTCATGCGGCGGCTTGCGCGGACCGCCGGCGCGGCACGCCACATTGGAAGCGAGGGCGTTCACGCGCGACCTCACGCGGGCAGCTTGCGCACCAATGTCGGCGCAGACGACCCCGTTTTTTGGCGTCGCGCACCTGGGGCAGGTAGAGCTGCTCCTCGAGGTCGGCCTTGAGGCTCAGGCCCGTCTGGTTGACGTACTCCCCGTCGCAGGTGTCCCTGCTCGCGTTGGTGAGGTCGAAGAGCTCGCACTGGTGCAGCCAGAGCTTCATCGAGAACGATCCGAACGGATGGTCCATCGTGGGCTCCTTGCTGAGCGCCGTGCCCAGCGCAGCGTCGAAATGGTCTCGCCAGGTCGAGTAGTTGAGGTGCACTATGACACCCTCGTCCTGGGGCGCGACGCGAGTGGTCCAACCGTGCTCCTGGAAGACGTAGTTCCAAGTGCCTCCATAGTGGAGGCTCACCTGCTGGTAGTCGTTCGCATTGTCGATCTGCAAGTCGTAATCCTGACCGCTCACCACAGGAACAGCCCAGCCGTAAAGAAGCTGTGTAGTGAAGACGATGTCGCTCTTTGAAATGTTCGTCTGCACGGCCAACGAGTTGTAGTCCAACTGCCAAGGCTGCTGGTTGTTCACCAAGAGCCGGCGCATGCGCAGGGATCCGTCGTGCTTGCCGCAAACGATCCCACCGGTGTGCTGGCTGGAGACATGACACAGGCCGTCGAACTCGTTGAAGGGCGTGTGCATCGCGACGAAGCCGTTCGGGAACCCGGTGAGCGATCCATCGAGGTCGTGGAAAATGCCCGATATGTCAGAACTGCTAAACGTGCGGACGTTAGAATTGTACCACTCCAGCCTCTCGAAACGCATGGTGCACATGGTTTTGAAGCATCCGTACAAAGCTGGCGTGCTGAAGAAGTTGACGACTTTCATACCCGAGACGAAGAAGTTCTCGTTGTCCTTCGGCGCGCGTATGCCGAGGCCAGTCCCTCTGGACCACTGGGCCATGGGATCGACGCTGCCGACGAGCAGCAAGTCCAAGTAGAATGGCGCGGTTTGGAGCCCGGAAGACAAGTGGTTCATAAAGTGGCCAGTGCCGCACTCGAGAAATCTGTGGTCGATGTGGTGAATGTTTCCCGTGCCATAGTAGAACATGCCGGTCGAGCAGCGGAAGGCGGTGAACGTCTGGAAGGTGTTCAGTGTGGGCGGGGCGTGCGGGGGCTTCAAGTGCCTGGGCGCTCGCTGGAGGGAGAAGGGAGAAGATGGAGAGCGGGAAGGTCGAGGGATGACGGGGGGAAAAGGACATCGAGGAATACAGGGCAATCGACGGAGACTTGGCAGGAGGTCAGGGGGAGGTCAGGAAGAGCGGGGAGTGGGGCCACAGGGGGGGAGAGTGTCGGGGGATACAAGGCAATAAACGGAGGCGCGGCAAGAAGTCAGGAGGGGGGCATGGAGGGCGG
The DNA here is from genome assembly GCA_963575745.1 of Prorocentrum cordatum. Lineage (NCBI taxonomy): Eukaryota > Dinophyceae > Prorocentrales > Prorocentraceae > Prorocentrum > Prorocentrum cordatum. Next base: position 94,741 of record CAUYUJ010016493.1, on the reverse strand, counting down.
GAAGTGGAGGTCACGGGAAAATGAGCGGGGGTCATGAAAAACGAGAGGAAGGGTCAAGAAGAAAAGGGGGGCATGTGGGGCAAGAAACGGAGGTGCGGGAAACGGAAGGGGGGGCATACGTGGCAGGATGGAGGGAAGGGGTAATTAGAGGATAATGGGTGGTGTGCGGGGCAGGGCGTGGGGCGCGGGAAAATTGGGTAGAGGTTTACGGTCCGGGAGGTGAGGATACGGGGGACGAGGTGGCGGATGAAGTTGGAGCGAGTCAATTGGGCACATGAGTTGGAAACGTGGGTCTGCGAAGTCGAGAAATAAGATCTTCGAGGCAGGAGATGGGGGCGCACGATACATAAGTGGAGCTACATACGCACAAACGATTCATGATAGCCACCAGTGAACGAAGCATGGGGGGCATACGGAACCTGATCTTGGGCTGGGGATATGTGGCCCATGACGAAAGCAGGCTCTGCGGGGCGAGCGGGAGTACTGGAGCAGAGAGAGAGAGAGAGAGAGATACACAGGAGCACCAGCCGAAGCCGCAGGCGTGCGCGGAGTTGTTGAAGAACGTCAGGTCCGTCTGCTGGCTGGCCACGCCCTCCAGTTTCCTGACGCGCCAGCCGCGGGCGGCGCTGACGGCGAGGTTCGAGCGGTGCCAGCCCGTGAACCCAGGCAGCCAGAAGCCCGCTGGGGTGTCGTCGTCGTCCAGCAGCAGGTGGTGCGGGAGCGGCGCCACCGCGAGGTTGTGCTCGAAGAGGGCGTAATGTTCCTGGCCAGTCTCGGTGAAGAACATGTGGCCGCGCACGTGGTAGGCCACGTTGTGCTGCACCGTGGCGTAGTCCGTGCTGTGGACCACCACGGCCCGCTGGAAGGTGTCGTGGTACGAGTTGTTCCGCAGGTAGGCGATGTCCATGACGTCGACGTTGCGGCCCGACGAGAGCACGTGCCAATGCGAGGAATACCTTCCCAAGTTCGCTGCCTGCCCCGTCCTGAACAGCTCGGTGTTCTCAATGCGCAGCTCTCCGCCCATGAATGCGCCGACGTGGGCGCCGAACATGTAGGCGTTCCCGTGCCTCTCAGAGGCGTCGTCGCCCTGCACCTTCACGTTGCGCGTCAGCAGCCCGACGGCGGCCCGGAGGTCGGTCGGCGTGGTGTTGTCGTGGAAGTACCACTCACCGATGTGCTCGTGCTGCAGAGGCTCCTCAACCTCCAGGGCAAAGCCGTCCTGGCTCACCGACCTCACGGTGAGCACCTCGTCGGCAACGTTCAGCTGCGACGTCGTCAAGATCACCTTGGCGCCCACGTCCCAATCGACGGGCTCCTCCAGTAGCAGCACGGTGCTCCCCACCGGCGCGGTGGCCACAAGCCTCGTCCACGACGTCTGTGGGCGGCCGTGCAGGTCGAGCTTGCCGACGGACCTGACCCCGCACACGTTCGAGACCGCCGTGAAGCCGGCGCTCGTGAGGCGGAGGCCCTGCGTGGAGCAGCCCGTGTGCAGCCCGCCCAGGTTCGTGACCGCGAGCATCTTGGACCCAACGAACGGCAACTCGATCGTCCACCACCGGTCGCCGTGGAGCGTGATCGTTGCCCTCTGCAGGAAGGGGTCCGCCTCGGTGCCGACGGAGAAAGTTCCGCCGGCCACCCAGATGTACGTGGCGTTGAAGGCGAGGTCCTTCCGGTCGAACTCCAGCACGCCGCTGACGATGACAAGGAACAGCTTCGGTGAGTCCACGTCCAACAAAATAGCCTGGCCCTCTGGCACGATGACGGAGTCCCCATCGAACGGCGGCTCGGAGTCGAGCCAACTGCGCACGTCGCTCCACCTGTCGATGTATCGAAAGGTGGTCTCGTTCCCGGCGCCTACGATGGTGGCGTAGCCTTTCCCGGCTACCCACACCGATGTAGACGCTGGGTTGATGCCTCTGTCACGCACTGCGGTCAAGCACTCCGCGTGCGTGTCGTTAACAAAAGTGACCTCGCAGGCGTACCCGTTGAGTAGCACCCTGATGAGCGCGGGGTCAGAAGTGGGAGCGTCGCTCATGTATGGCGTTAGAGCAGAGCCACGCAGCGTCACAAGCGTGCCTCCTCTCGCGGACCCGCTTGTCGGCGACAGCGACGTCAGCAGAGGAGTGCGCTCGAACTCGTGCAAGAGCTCCACAGAGGTGGGGGCGGGCACGCTGGCCTCTGAAGCCAGCGGGTGCACAACGTGCCCGATGGAAATATTGCAAGTGCCAGAGTCATCTGCGTCCAACAGCACCCCGCTGAAGCGCGCACCGCGCATCAACTCCCCCTGGGTATTGCAAATGCTGGGCAGCAGCCGCACGCGGAACGCCTGCGCCACCACCCCCTCTGTGCCAAACACGTTCCAGCCCTGTGCGATGGTTTGCCCAGTGACGACGGCCTCTGTGAGGCTGGCCACGGCGGTCCACTCGGAGCCGTCAGAGAGATTCCTCACCTCGAAAATGGTCTCGATGGCCAGTTCCCGCTGGTTGGGGTCGGTCGGGGGGAATATGCTCACGGTCTGGAGGCGCGCCACCTGGTACGTGGGCAGCTCGAAAGCGAACCAGCACTCCTGGCGGTTGTGCCAGCTCAAGTCGTAGTAGAAGTTGATCTCGTGGTCTACAGAGGATGTGAATGTGCTGTTCGCCAGGGCGACCTCGTTCTCGTCACTGGCGCCCTGGTCGGTGTAGAAGGAGCGGGCATAAGGCGCCAAGTCCTCAGCGGGGAAAGCGCCGGGGTACACACCTGCCAGATCTGCACTTCTGAGCTCCGGCGTCTCACACCGCAGGCTGCTGCTGTTGGTAGCCTCCAACATCTGGCAGCGCCTGCCGCAGACGAGGACCTCAGTCTGGTCCAGGTCGAGCCCGAAGTGCTGGCCCCGCAACGTCAGCTCGATCCCGCCTCTCAGCCCCGCGCGCAAAGTGCCGTCCGTGCCGGCGGGCAGCACGACGCCCTGCACTTCGACCTCGGAGACGGTTGGGGCCATCTCCAGCATCTCTGGCGCCATGGAGGACCAGCCCGCGATCGGGTGCCATACGCGTACACTCCAAGAGCCACCAGGCACGTCCCGGGCGACACAGCGCACTTGGGCGTCGCTCCAGGACGTGGGGATGCACTGTAGGTTGGCCGTCGGGTCGCGGTGCACGCCGAGCGCGACGACCCCTGGCGCGCTGCCGAAGCTCACACCGTCGACGAGCAACTGCACCTCGGCCGCAGCCGACGCGATCGTGGTCGCCAACGCCGCGGGGGAGGACCCTGCGCTCAAATACTCGAACTGTAGCTGGGGCCCGGCGCCGCTCTGCAGAGGCTTCAACGCCGTCTCTGGAACTACCACGGTCACCTCCCCTGTGTCAGGCCCAGCGTAGCTAAACACGAGATTAGAACCGCCCGTGGTCTGCACGTACCTGACCTCGATGTCATGGTCGCCCTCTTCCAAGTAGGCCACCCTGCCGCTGACCTCCAAAGTCGAGTGGACACCCTTGTTGTCCACAACCAGGGCGTCGTCTACCCACAGGGCACTTCCGTCGTCTGAGAGCAGCGAAAAGACGTAGGCGCCTGGGGTGGCGATGGTCAAGTAGCCCCGCCAGCGCACGCCGAAGTACGTCGTGGCACCGAGGCCAAGCGCTGTGCCCACGTCGCTCTCGAAGTTCAGGACTGGTGTGGTCCCCGACGAGTCTGGCGAGTGGCCACCGAAGTCGTCGACTGCCACATAAGAGCCGAACAGGTAGAAGTCGGCGGAAAGGCCCGCGCCCGTCCCCGACGGTCCCACGACGACGCGCACATCGTGCGCTCCCTCGACACCCCCAGGGGCAGGCGGGGACCAGCACCGCAGCTCGCCAAAGGAGGCCGCGGACACCGGGCAGACCCGCGAGCCGATCGTGACGAGGTTCTCCTCCAGCACGGAGCTGAAGCCAGCTCCCAGAATGGTCAGCTCCGTGCCTCCGTGGAAAGAGCCGTTTTCTGGGCTCAGCCCGAAGAGGTGCAGCTGCTGCTCGAAGCGGAAGTCGGTGCCAAGGTACGGGGAGCCGTGCAGGGCGTACCCCTCCGGGTCTGCGAGCACGTGGACGGGCACCTCCGACGCTGGGAACTCGCAGAGCGGCACCTGCAGCACCGTCTGCGTGAGGTTGAGTCCCCCGAGGCCGAACAAATCTCCCTGGGACAGCTCGTAGTCGCCAGGCTCCACCCTCCAGGACGAGACCGGGCACTGCACGTCGCCGAAGAGCACCTTCATCTTGCTGCCGTCCAGTTGGCCTTCGAGGGTCACTGTGACGTTGGTGCCATTGGTCCCGTTGAGCGGCGTCACGCCCAGCAACTTCGGCGTCGCGGCCTGGGAGTACAGAACGCTACAACCCTCCGCCGAGACGCAGCGCGCTGTGACACCGTTGAGCGTCAGCCTGACAGCAGCGACGGTGTCCTGAAACCTCGTGGTGGTCGCAGTGGTGGTGCTCGTCTCGGACGTGGACGTCTGCGTGGTGCTCGTTAGCGTAGATGTTTGTGTTGTGATCACGCTCCTGCTCTCCGAGGAACTCGTCTCGGTTGTGCTGGTCAAGGTGGAAGTCTCCGAGGTGCTGTGGGGTGATGTCGTGCTGGTCTCAGTGATCGCGGTAAGGGTTGAGGTCGCTGTCTCCGAGGTGGTGTGCTCTGTGCTTGAGGACGTCAGGCTGCTGGCGGTTGTGCTGGTCAGCGTGCTTGTGCTGCTGGTCGGCGTGCTGCTGCTCGTCTGCGTGACGCTGCTGCTCGTGGCGCTCGTCGTCTCCGTGGCCGCCGCCATGCGCCTGGCCGCGCTCGGTGGCCCTCGGCCAGCAGGATCTGTGGCCACCGCCGCCTCCCATCCTGCCGAGGGGCCGGAGAACGCATGCGGGGGCGGGGTGGCCGCCAGCCTGGCCAAGCCCTTGGCCATGGAGTGCTCGGCGCCCATGGAGCGCACCCTGCCCATGCTCATGACCGACTTGGCGAGGCAGTGGCCCTTTGTCTTTGGCGACCGGTCGCGTGCGCAGTCGATCTTGCGGCCGTGTGCTCCGCCCGCGCTGGCCCCAGCTGAGGCCAGCCTGCGCCCAAGGACGGTGCCAACGTGATAAGCGCTGAAGATGTAATCGTCTGGAGCCGCCGCAGAGTCAATCTGGCACCGGAGCTCGACATCATTGCCCGAGAGCACGACGCAGGTGTGCTCGGTCCCATCTGGCAAGTCCAAGAACACTTCCTGCTTCCACGGGTCGGTGGGGTGGAAGCCGGACCCCGTCAGCGTGATGACGCCTCCGCCTGCGATGGAGGCGTAGCTGGGGCTGACACTGGCCACCTCGAACACGGACGTGAAGGATGCCGATGAGTCGACAGCTGCACGCCCCATCTCCTCGACCCAGACAGTGGGCTGCACCGTCGAGTTCGAGGGCGGCGCAGGTACAGAGCGCTGCAGCCAGCACCCGACGTGCGAGGCGTTGTGCTCCTCGACGACGCAGGGCCGGCCGCCGAAGGTGACGACCGGGGGCGCGCCCCCCCCGCCGAGGAGCTGACCTGACAGGACCAGCTCCACGGTCAGTGCGGCCGAGTGCTGCTCGGGCGAGACGGCGCTCACGGCCGGGGTGCTGTTCCTAGAATACACAAACGTCCCGACCGACACCGGGGTGGGCCTAAGCAGCACGATCTCCGCCTCCACCTGCTCCGGCGCATCCCCGAGAGAGGTGCCGTTCAGCGCGTCTGGCGTGAGGCAGACGACACTGCCGCCGCCCAGCGACGCAGTGGCGAGGGGCGAGGTACCCGCCTCGGCGCAGGCCGCGCCACCGACAGTGATCCCCGCGCACGGCGTGCCGGCGAGGCCGTCACCCGTCAGCGTGAAGGGCGTGCCACCTGCCAGTGAGCCCACCAGGGGCGCGATATCCTCCACGGTGGGCAGGTATGTCACGTTGGGCGCCAGCGACGGGTCTGCTGAGCCCTGCGTGGCGGAGAGCAGCCGCACCTGGTGCACGCCGGCCGTGCCGTTTGACAATGAGCAGTTGAGGACCCTCTCCCCTGCGCTCAGATTCCACCAGTCGGTGTCGCTCCAGTTCTCTGTCACGTCCGCCAGTCCAGCACAAGCCAGCCAGGATCCAAGGTAGACGGTGGCATCGGTGGTGTTGGTGATGTTGGCGATAATGGCGGTCAACGTGCTGCCGCCCTGCACGGTGCTGGGATACACGGTGAGAAGGACTGGAGTCAGCGCCTCCGCGTAGTAGAATGCAGGCGCATCCTCGGTCTCGGTAGCGCTGACCACACCGAAAGTCTCCACAGTCACCACCATCGCCCCGCTGTCTACCGGACGAGGCATCTCAAAGAGATCCATAGGGACTCGCTCCATCATCACAGCGTCAGCGTCGCCATGCTCGACTGTCACCACAGTGACGCTGTACACGGCCGGACCATCCGGGTCTGGCACCCCGACGAAATTGCTGAGGTCCAGCTCCAGCAAGCCTACATCCCCCAACGGCTTCCGGAAACGTATGAAAATCCGCCACCGTGCCGTAGGCACTGAGTGGAGAGCCAGGCGCTCCCGACAGTGCCCGCACGACTTCTCCAGAGGCCTCGGGAGCGCGGCTGGGAGTCTCATACTCGAACATGATATAAGATGGTCTCAGGGGCCCTGGGCAGTTTTGGAGGCTGGCGGGGCTGACCCACGATATCCAACTCGGTGACAAACAATACGTTTGTTGTTGTACTAGTTTTGCGCACCTGGCCTCTGGGCCTCAGAAGCGAGCAAAGCGGCCCAAGAGGCCCCTACGATCGCCTCAAGCCTGTCTAAAGAGTGGCCGAAGAGGGGGAACACACACTGACATAGTCCTCCATCCGAAGATGACCCCCCCCCAGGCCCCCCAGAGGCCCAGAGGCCACCAGAAGGCAGCCGAGGAAGCCTCCAAGAGGCCCTCAGAAGGCCTCCCAGGTGACCCCAAGAGGCCCGTGTGAAGTGAAACTGCGGCAGGCGCCCTTTGGCCTTGCCGCAGGCTCCTCGGCCCTTGGCTGGGGCGTGCGCTGTCAGCCTGCTCTGAGGCCGCCGTGGCAGTGCAGCCCTGCCGCTCGGCGCCCGGGCAGAGCCTCAGCCCGAAGACCACCCACCGCCACCGGCGGAAGAGCGGGCACCGACCAGATCGCCGCCGCCACCCCAAGAGGCCTCTCGGAGGCCTCTGGTCAACGACCCAGACACGCCGGCGGGACGGGCCGAAGGCCGCCAGATATCCCAGGCCTCCTCCGAGGTCCAGCCCCACATCGACGGCCATGCCTCGATCTCGACTGTGCTGCTGTCGAGCCCCATCCTGGACATGCCGTAGACGGCGGTCCAAATATCGCCCCGAGGGTCCACCTGGTCGCTCCACGCGCCGCCGTAACCCAAGCGGATGGTGCCAGAGGGGCCAGGGGTCCCTGCGACCAGCAGTCCCGCGGTGGCTTCCGCGCTTCCCGCTAGCAGGGCGGGTACAGAGAGAGACATAAACATTGCCGTGCCCTGGGGCAATACGCACCCGGCAGTCACCTCGAAGGTCCGATTCACGGTGTAGGCGTCTGGATACCACTCGGTCGCGGAGACGACTAAGCTGTCCCTGCAGGACAACAGATAGACCCCGGTGTCGCCGATAGTCATGCCTGTGAGGGCAGTTTGCACCTCGGCTGCGGAGTAGTCCGCGCTAAGGGTCAGGTACTCCACCGCGCCCCAACCAGGGTTCGCGACGGCGAGCCTGTAGGTGCCCCCGGCGGTGGCGTTGCCAAGCTGGATGTAGTGCTTCTCGCGGAGTACGCCCGTGCTCCTGTACCTCACGCGCTGCAGCGCCATGGCAGGCTGCGCTCTAATCGCCTCCTCTGCCGCCTCTTGGCCCAGCGCGGTGCCGTCCGCTTTTAACGCGTTGCTCAAGCCACTCACCTTCATTCCGAATCTGTACCAGTCCGATCCGGTCCCCTCGGTGTGCGTCAGTCGGAAGGCGTAGCGCTCCCCAGCTGCCAGGCGGACGGGCTCGGAGACCTGCTGATTCAGCTGCCCATCTGCCGCGTGGTAGAACCATGCGTGAGGATTGTACTCGGCGTACCAGCCCTGCGTAACCCAGCTCGGGCAGGTCGCCACGGGCTGGAGGGTGTCGAAGGAGCTGTTCCGCCCCAGCTCAACTACCACCACGTCGTCCCCCGCAACGTAGAATGTGTAGTCCGCCGTGAGTGGGGGCACGAAGAAGCCCTCCGCTACAAACTGGTAGTCGTGGCCGCCGCTGTCAGAAGACAGGAAGACGGCATGAACGCAAACTTCTGGAGGTCCGCGCGGATTTCTCAGATCGGCAGTGGACCCCCCTGGCGGCGCCTCCGGCGCCGCCCCTAGCGCACTCCGTTCGCCATTGACAGGGGGCAAAACGCCGATCTCGGAAACTCGCGCGGACCTCCGAAAGCTTACGCTTACGCCGCTTTCACTCCTTCGAGCTGTGCCCCCACATGGACGTGCGCCCCACCCAGTCGATCCGCCCGCCCTTCAGCACTCCGCCGTCGAGCCGCGCGCCTCCCGTGAACGACGTCCACGTGAGCCCGCGCGGCATCCGAGCGCTCAGCACCGCGGGGTGGAGCGAGCGGTCTCCGAGCACGCACTTCAGCTGGCTGGCGGTCGCGGCGGTAACCTCGCAGGGGACACCGCCGACGCTGACCTTGGGGTGGCCTCGGAATCCCCAACGACCTCGCCGCGCGGTCCGCCGTGCCACGGTCTGAGGCATCCCGGACGCCCCCGTCACCCGAGACGTCCTCGGAGGACGAGCAGGGTCCCAACACCGAATCCCCACCGACTCGCCACGCGGTGTGGTGCCCACACCGTCTGGGGGCCCCGGCTCCTCGCGGGCACGGCTGGGAACGGGGAGAGCCCCTGCTCAGCGTGTCGCGGCGGCGGCCCCCAGCGACACACCATGCCCTGCAAGCGGACAGCGCGTCTCTCCGCCTCGCGGGGCTGGAGGCGGGACGAGGCTCGGGACGCTGGCGCTCGGGGGCCGCGACGTGGACAGCGGGTCGAGTCCGAGCGGCGGCGCGACACGCTGAGCCGAAGTTCCTGGCCGTAAGAAGCAAGAGCTGTGAAGCCACACGGAAGGGCGATGAAACAAGATTCAACCAGGTGTGAAGCCGCGCTGGGCCGGACGAAACTACATCAGTCTGCAGCAGAACCAAGGGAGTACGGGGGCTGATGTTCCATTCAACCTCCCATAGCTGCAACCGAACTGACCTGGTTGTCCGCTGGGGTTTCAGAGAAGGAGGAGCCGTAGATTGTGAGCAGGTTGCCACCGTGAATGCCGCCGACAGTAGGCTCGATGCTGTTCACCTGTGGGTACACCGTGAAGTGGTACGGCCGCCCCGTTGAGAGATCCACGGTGCCGTAGAACTGGGAGCCCCACGAGGCGATGCTCGAGCTCAGCCAAGGCACAATCCCGCCGGAGCCATAACTGTCTGTCGACCCGCTGACGTCGCTGCTCGAGAGGGGAAAGCATGCGCCTTGAGTGCACGCCCCATCCTCGTGATCCAACATGTTCAAACGCCAGGAGACGTTGTACAGGCCTGGGGGTGCCATCTCGTCCTTAGGAATCTGGCATGATACCGTCTTCTCGTCCCATCGGCGCCTGCGGTTCCATGTCCGCTCAAGCGGCCAGACTTCGTTATCAGTCGCGCAGAGGGCTTCCCCGATCGATATACGCACGTGGCCAGCTGAGTCAAAGTCCAGGGGCATGATCCCCATGAACCGTAGCACGTCGCCCCCGGTACCTGCCCATGATTCCGCGAAATGCAAAAACGGAGTCTGCGACGTCTGATACTGGAAGGCGCTGGACATCTGCACGATCCCCGCGTCCCCGAGGCCACTGAATTGCCGCACGGTCACAGTCAACCAGCCAGAGTTCTCGTGGGACGTGTAGGGCTCCGTTAGGCAGACAATCTGCGAGCCGCCAGAGTAATGCTGAATGATGTTGCAGGGGATCGAACCGACGTAGACGTCCTGAGCATCCCACGGGTTCGCCTCGGTTGGGTACAGGAACCCCGACCCAGAGATCACGAGATACGTGCCGCCATACGTTGATCCAGACCTCGGGAAGACCTCACCTGCCACGAGGGAAAGGGTGTCCTGAAGGAACAGTGAACTCTGGACCCCTGGGCCCCCCCCAGGTACCCTCTCTTAATGTTGAGCCGTGTTCCTCAGGACCCCTTGCCTGCGGGAGCACAAGAAAGGTACAGACACCGCGTTACTCCCCAGACTTCTCCAGGTGCGCAGGACTTCGAGGAGAATCCAGCCCTGGCGATGAGGGCTCTCCAGGATAAGCAGCAGTGCCGGTACCCTTTTTTCATCGTCTCACCTCCACCCCACCCCGAGATCCGACGCTGCCCCAAAAACTGCAACGCCGTGAGGAATATGATGGGCCTGTCTTCCACCACCACTACCATGGGTAGCACGGGTCCTTGTCCTCCTCCTCCTTCTCCCCCTCCTCCTCCTTTTCCTCCTCTCCCCCCTCCTACCCATGGTAGTGGTGGTGGTGGAAAATCGGCTCATCAGAACCACGACCAGAGCCAAGGACCCCATCTTCCTGCGGCATTTCCCTCGCCGGATGGGTCCGTGACGGCCCCGAAGTCCGCAACTGGGCGACAACGCGCGGCGAGCAAGCATTGCCTCGCCCGGATCTCGGGGCGGTGCCTCTTCCCCCCGCGTCGGCTCACTGATGGATACGCCGCTCGCGCGCAGCAGCAGGCCGGCGCACAGCTGCAGCAGCGCCTCTCGGGGGCGTCCCAAGAGGGGTTCGCGAGCCATGGCCCGACGCATGTGCACGGACGAGGGGGCGACCTTGGGACGCACCCCAAGAAGAAGAGGAGCCATCAAATCTGGGGAGTTGCAAGCCATGACACAGCCAAGCTGCTGGAGTAAGAAGCGCTGAAGATGTCGAATCCGTGTCGAATCCATGTCGGCCTCGCTGGATCTGTGTCGAATCCGTGTCGAATCCGCGTCGAATCTACGCCTCATCCGCGTGGAACTCGCATCGAGCCCGCGTCGGGCACAAGAAAAACCACCAATGTTTGGGACACGCGAGGTCCCCCGAAGACGCAACGGAAAGGAACACTCCCAGCTGGGGTCGAAGGATCGCGCCGCATCGACCTCCGGCGACGCATCGGCGATGCATCGGCGACGTCGGCAATGCATCGGCGACGCCGGCGCGGAGAATTCGGGCCCCGCATCGAGCCGCATCGGCGATGCATCGGCGATGCGGCGCGATCCTCCGACCCCATCTGGACAAGCGCGGTCCACTACTCGCAAAGTAGCCGCTCGCAAATGGCCTGACTCCCATAGAGGAAGACATGCTTTTTGTTCGGACGTCTGCGGGCAGGCACTTTGCGAGTACAGTAGGGGCCCGACCACAAGAAACCTTCCACAAGGAACCCGACCCTGAGACCCCAGGACGTCCATCGATTTCTGGTGTGGGAACGTCACGCCTTCCATCGCAAAACCATCGAAACCCAAGAAGCCCAGGGCACCCTGGAGGCAAGCAAGGTGTTTCTTAGCATGGGCCCCCACTGTATCGGGAGCGGCCAAGAGGGGGGTGTCCAAGAGGGGGGGTGCAAATCATGACCGGCGGCATGTGCGCGGCCCAGCGGGGGGGCCAGGGCCGCAGTGGAATACGAAGAGGCGCCCTGAGATCTGGGGAAATATCATGGCCCCCGCCATGATATCCACCCCCCCCCTAGTCATCAACCCCCTCTTTTCCGCCCCCGACTGCAGCGGAACGCGCTCGGTGACCATCTGGGAGGCCTACAGAGCCCCCGAGCCTCCCCGCCGCGCGGCGGCGAGGGCCTCCGGGGCAGCATCGGCCGAAGCCCGCGCGGGGCGCGGCCGCGAGGCCGGCGGCGCGCCCCTCCGCGGGCGGGGTGGCCCGCGGCCTAAGGGCCCCCCGCGGCCGCGCTGCCCTCCGCGCTCCGGGGACGGACCTCCTTAGCCAAAACGGCCACGCCGACGGCGACGACGACGACGACAACGGCGACGGCGCCGACGGCGACGGCGACGGCGACGACGTCGTCGACGGCGACGGCGACGTCGACGACGACGACGACGGGGACGACGGCGACGACGGCGACGACCACAGCGACGACGATGACGACGATGACGGCGACGGCGAAAGCGACGGCGACGGCGACGACGACGACAAGGACGACGACAAGGACGACGACAAGGACGCCTTGGCCAAACCATTGTACGAGCGACGAGCGTGTAGTCCCTTGAGCAATCCCCCTGGCTGGGGACGAAAATTTCGCTGAGGTCGCGCCATGCTGTGTTTTGGTACCCTCCTTCAAGCCGCCCTGCGCTGTGCGTCCTCGTCGCTGCAAGTCGTGATGAAGAAAAACGTTGCGCGGGTCCAGGGGGCAACATGTCATGCTTTATCAGCTCCCTGCGACGGCACAGGATGCGATTGCAGGCCACGCCGCAACGAGCAGCTCTCATGAGCGTGGATCCATGATTCCCTGGTCTGCGTCCGCTGTTGGCTGGGGGGCCTGTCTGGGTAATACGTCGATCTTGGCATGAAATACCCAGTCCTAGGTCCATGCGGTAATGCGCTGCGTTGCATCTCATATCCACATGAGCCAAAGGAAATAGTGAAACCGAAGGTCAGTCCATCGAGCGGTGGTGGCTCGTGCACCAGACGCTTGCCAAATGACAGGCTGATACGGGACTCGTCCAGCACGGGCAGCTACAAAGGTGAGACACTATAGGCTCGGACGTTTTTCTCCGAACGCCACGCCGACGCCCCAACACCTCTCGACAGAGAACCGAAGGCTTCGGTGCCCAACCATGTTCGCATCAGCGGACTCGCGGTTCGCACGTCCCCCTTGAACTTCGTAATGGGCGTCCGCCTGCGGCCACCCCCCCCCTCTCCCTGGGGGTGGTCCACCCCGTTCGTTAGAAGTTTATGCAGGAGAGTGGATGGAGCCTGGCCTGGGCGATTCTGCCTTGGACGTCCTCAAATCTACGCGGATTGGCCCCAGATTTGGCGCACATCCACAACGCGCTGTGAATCGGCATGGGCGCGTGTGGCGGCGTTCGGAGAAAACCTTTTCCGAGCCCGTAAGCTACGCGCGACGATCTCCCAACCGACACCACGCACTGAATGAGCCGTGCGAACATCCTTACGTTGTTCATTGCGGGCGGCGAAACAAGCACGTATGCAGAATGTGGTGGACTGTGAAATCAAAAAAAGGTCCACCACAGTTCAAGGACACTGAACATCACTGGAATGGATGGTCGAAGGGACGGGTAAGAAATCCTAAAGAGTTACACGTGTGTACATCTATATATATATATATACACTAGAACCACTCGCGCGCTTCGCGCGCGCTTAGGTTCTAGCGCAGGCCAGGACAGCGTTACAGCACAGTGGGATCCTCCGCCTCCCCACTTTCGGAAACGAGAGACGGGAGACGGAAAGGGGCAGGAATGATGAGCCAGGGGGAAGGAGTCCACCGACGAACCCCGCTTGCCAGGTGTGAAAAGGCATGTGAAAGATTTGGCGCTCCCCCTCCCCAGGGGTTCGAAATTGGATTGCAAGGGGGGGGTGCTCCGGGGGGGGGGGGGGGCAAACGAGCTCCTCAACGCACCCCCTAGGCTTCCGGAGCTCTCAGAGATCCGCAAGAAGGCCCAAGACAGCCCAAACCCAGCGTCAACACAGCCGAAGGGAGCGTCGGAACGATCGTGCGATCGACAGTGACAAGAGCAGTGAGATCGATCGCGAGATCGATAATGAGATTGATTGAGTGAGATCGGTTGCAATCCATAGTGGTAGCGGTAGCGAGGTCGACAGTGAGATCGATCGTGAAATCAATTGAGTGAGATCGGTAGTGAGATCGATCGTGAGATCGATACTGACATTGATAGTGAGATTAGTGAGATCGACAGTGCGATCGATAGTAAGACCGGTTGTTATCGGAGGTGAGGGGGTAAGATCGAAGTGGAACGGAGAGCCCCCCACCGGGAAATCGGTTTCGGTTTCGTGTTCGTGTCGTGCGTGCGGGCGAGGCGAAGCTGCGTGGGCGGGCGAGAGGAATTCACTCTGCTGTCGCTAGGGGTCCGCCAACACAAATGTTTCCCCCCCCGGCCTTGTCAAGCGGGGGCCCGCATTGTCCCGTCGGTGGCTCGCCATTGTCCCGTCGGTGTCCCGTCGGTGTCCTGTCGTGAGATCGAAAGTGAGATCGACTGTGAGACCGATCGTGAGATCGATAGTGAGATCGATAGTGAGATCGATAGTGAGATCGATAGTGAGACCGCATGTGAGATCGATTGTGAGATCGATTGAGATCGATAGTGAGACCGAATGTCGGTTGCCCGCCGTTGTCCCGTCGGTGTCCCGTTGGTGTCCTGCCGTGAGATCGATAGAGAGATCGACTGTGAGACCAATCGTGAGATCGATAGTGAGATCGATAGTGAGATCGATAGTGAGATCGATAGTGAGATCGATAGTGGGACCGAATGTGAGATCGATTGTGATATCGATTGAGATCGATAGTGAGACCGAATGTGAGATCGATAGTGAGATATATTGTGAGATCCATAGTCTGATAGTGGGATCGATAGTGAGATCGATAGTGAGATCGATTGTGAGACCGAATGTGAGACCGAATGTTGGATCGATACTGAAATTGATAGTGAGATCGATAGAGAGATCGATCGTGAAATTGATAGTGACACCGAAAGTGAGATCGATTGTGAGATCGAATGTGAGATCGATAGTGGGATCGATAGTGAGATCGATTGTGAGATCGATTGTGAGATCGATAGTGAGATCGATTGTGAGATCGATAGTGAGACCGATTATGAGATCGATTCAAAGGTCGATAGTGAGACAAATTGTGAGATCGATTGTGAGATTGATTATGATATCGATCGTCAGTTCCATAGTGAGACCGAATGTGAGATCGATAGTGAGATCGATAGTGAGATCGATTGTGGGGTCGATGGTAAGATCGACTGTGAGATCGATAGTGAGATCGATAGTGAGATCGATAGTGCGGTCGATAATGAGATCGATGGTGATATCGATAGTGAGATCGATTGTGAGACCGGATGTGAGACCGAATGTTGGATCGATTGTGAGATCGATAGTGAGATCGATAGTGAGATCGATCGTGAAATTGATAGTGACACCGAAAGTGAAATCGATTGTGAGATCGAATGTGAGACCGATAGTGGGATCGATAGTGAGATCGAGTGTGCGATCGATTGTGAGATCGATAGTGAGATCGATTGTGAGATCGATAGTGAGACCTATTATGAGATCGATTGAAAGATCGATAGTGAGACCGATTGTGAGATCGATTGTGAGATTGATTGTGATATCGATCGTCAGTTCCATAGTGAGACCGAATGTGAGATCGGTAGTGAGATCGATAGTGAGATCGATTGTGGGGTAGATGGTAAGATCGATAGTGAGATCGATAGTGAGATCGATAGTGCGGTCGATAGTGAGATCGATTATGAGACCGAATGTGGGATCGATGGTGCGATCGATAGTGAGATCGATAATGAGACCGAATGCGAGACCGACAGGGCGATCGATTGTGAGATCGATAGTGAAACGGAATGTGAGATCGATAGTGATATCGATAGTGAGATCGACTGAATCAGATCGATATTGTGATCGGTTGTGAGACCGATTGTAACATCGATAGTGAGATCGATCGAGTGATATCGATAGTGAGATCGATAGTGGGATCGATCGCGAGATGTATTGAGTGACGCGTTGGTTCCTCCTCCCCCCTCACCTCCTTATCACCCGAAGGGTGGTCGTATAGGTATGAATGCTGAGATCGATCGTGAGATCGACAGTGAGATCAACAGTTAGATCGATAATGGGATCGACTGTGAGATGATCTATCGTGAGATTAGTGGGATCGATACTGGAATCGATTGTGCGATCGATTGAGTAAGATCGATTTGGTGATTTCGGTTGAAAGTGAGATCCATTGAGCGAGATCGATTGTGATATCGATTGAATGAGACGTTGGTTCTTTCCCCCCCACACAACCTCCTTATCACCCGAAGGGTGGTTGTATGAGTCAGAGGCTGGGGGGCGAGATCGAAGCGGATCGGACAGCCCCCCACAAGAAAATCGCTTTCGGGCGAGGCGGAGCTGCGAGGGAGGGCGAGAGGACTGACCCCGCTGTCACTGGGGCGGGCCACGACAGTTGTCCGAACATCCCTCGATTGGCGGGCGGTGGCCGGGTTGTCCCGCCGTGGTGTCCACCGTTGTGTCCACCGTGGTGTCCCGCCGGTGTTCCGTCGATGTCTCGTTGGTGTCCCGTCGCTGTCCCGTAGGTGTCCCGGCGGGGTTCCGATGGTGTCTCGTCGGTGTCCCGTCGCTATCCCGTCGGTGTCCCGCCGCTGTCCCGTCGGTGTCCCATCGGTGTCCCGTCGGTGTTCCGTCGGTGTCCCGTCGGTGTCCCGTCGGTGTCCCTTCGGTGTCACGTCGGGGTCCCGTCAGTGTCCCGTCGGTGTGCCGTAATTAGACTGTGCGTGAGATCGATAGTGCGATCGATAGTGTGACCGAATGTGATGTCGATCGTGAAATCGATAGTGGGACTGATCATCACAAGACGTCTCGCCGCTTGGGCCCCACCGCCAGCCCAAACGGCGAGCATAAATCAGGCGTAGCTCCGCACGCATTCGAATGCCCACACTTCGCCCTCCTACTACTCGCATTCCCCCCCGTCCTCCTCCCCATCCTGATCGTCGTCGTGATCCTCCTACTCGTCCTCCTCCTCATCATCCTCCTCGTCTTCCTCGTCTTCCTCCTGCTGCAGCTCCTCCTCGTCGTCCTCGTCTAGGGCCTCGTCCTCGTTTCTCATCTTCCTCCTCCTGCTCATCCTCCTTCTCCTGGCACCTCGGCGACCGAGAATAAAACCGTCTCCTATCGGTTGCGCCCTAAGTCACGCCCTCGGCGGCCGAGAATCAAACCGTCTCCTATCGATTGCGCCATAAACTGCCAGCGGCGGCCGAAAACACAACTGTCTCTCATCGGTTGCGCCATAGGCTGCGCCCTCGGCGGCCGAAAATAAAACCGTCTCCTATCGGTTGCGCCATAAATTGCGCCATCGGCGGCCGAGAATAAAACCGTCTCCTATCGGTTGCCCCATAGGTTGCGCCCTCGGCGGCCGAGAATCAAACCGCTTCCTATCGGTTGCGCTGTCGGTTATGCCCTCAACGGCCGAGAATAGAACCGTCTCCTATCGGTTGCGAGAATGAAACGGGCTCCTATCGCTTGCGCCATAGGTTGCGCCATCGGCGGCTGAGAAGAAAACGGTCTCCGATCAGTTGCGCCATAAATTGCGCCCTCTGCGGCCGAGAATACAACAGTCTCCCATCGGTTGCGCCCTAGGTTGCGCCGTCGACGGCCGAGAATGGAACCGTCTCCTATCGGTTGCGCCATAGGTTGCGCCATCGGCAGCCTATGATAAAACCTTCGCCTATCGGTTGCGCCATTGGCGGCCGAGAATCAAAACCGTCGCGTAACGGGTGTCACCACTCTGATCGGTTCAATTAAGGTCAGTTCAGTTCAGCTCGGCTCAGTTCCGTTCAGTCAGTTTACCTTGCGAGAAACAATTTAGGGCTACGCCCGACATGCGATCTATAGTAAGATCGATAATGAGATCGATACAAATATCTATAATGAGATCGATTGTACTATTAATCATGAAATCGATGGAGACATTGGTAGTGAGATCGACCGTGCGATCGATTAAATGAGACGTACGTTCATACGCCCGAACCCTCTCCTCTTATCACCCGAAGCGTGGTCGTGTAATTATGTACGTAACACCCCGCAATTGCGGATGAGAGTGAGGGGGCGGGCGCGGGCGACGCGGGCGTCGAGCCCGCAGACCTCGTGGCCTTAACCTTCCCTGTCGATGGCGCCCTTCTCCTCCTCCTCCTCCTCCTGCTCCTCCTCCTCCTCTTTCTCGTGATTTGCGTGCTCTGACAAGTTCAGCGCGAAGGGGATCGCTGGTGGGCCACCCGGAACGAATGCAAAAACAGCCCGCCGCAGGCGCCGAATTTTTGGCTTGTTCAGTGAACGTAGTTTGGGTCGCGGGTGTGTCGCGGTGTCTCCACCTCCACCTGGAAGGAATTCAAAAACGGCCCGCCGCAGGCGCCGAACACTTTTTATTTGCACACTGAACGCGGTTTGGGTCGCAGGTTCTCCAGCTGGAACGAATGCAAAAGAACCTCGCCGCAAGCGCCGAAATTTTGGCTTGTTCCGTGAACGTAGTTTGGGTCGCGGGTGGGTCGCAGGCTCTCCACCTCCACCTGGAAGAAGGAATTCAAAAACAGCCCGCCGCAGGCGCCGAAAATTTTGATTTCTACACTAAACGCGGTTTGGGTCGCGGGTGGGTCGCAGGTTCTCCACCTCGAACGAATTCAAAAGAAGCCCGAAAATTTTGGGTGGGTCGCGGGGTGGGTCGCGGGTGGGTCGCGGTGTGACGGGGATGGGTCGCGGGCGCGGTTTCGGTCGCGGGTGGGTCGCAGGTTCTCCACCTGGAACGAATGCAAAAGAAACCCGCCGCAGGCGCCGAAAATTTTGGGTGGGTCGCGGGGTGGGTCGCGGGTGGGTCGCGGGTTGGTCGCGGGTGGGTCGCGGGTGGGTCTCGGGGTGGGTCGCGGGTGGGTCGCGGGTGGGTCGCCGGTGGGTCGCGGGTGGGTCGCCGGGGGTCTCGGGGTGGGTCGCGGGCGGGTCGCGGGGTGGGTCGCGGGTGGGTCGCGGGTGGGTCACGGGTGGGTCGCGGGGTGGGTCGCGGGTGGGTTGCGGGGTGGGTCGCGGGTGGGTCGCGGGTGGGTCGCGGGATGGAGCGCGGGGGGGTCTCGGTCGCGGGGCGGGTCGCGGGCGGGACGACGACAACAAACAACATACAACATACGACATACAATAAACAGCACACAACAAACAACAAACAACCAACAAACAACAAACAACAAACAACAAACAACAACCAACAAGCAACAAGCAACAACCAACAAACAACAACCAACAACAACACCAACAACAACAACAGCAACAACAGCAACAACAGCAACAGCAACTACAACAGCAGCAACAACAACAAACAACAATAACAACAAGAATCCGCATCGCGGAATTCCACTTCAGCCACGCACCCAGGGACAGTGAATGACCGTTCGGTTCAGCCCCCTCACTCTGACGATATGGCGCGGCTGCAACTGCCTCCCAGGTGAGGGCTGTCGTTGCCCAGGTTGGGTCCTGCGGCTGCTCATCGCGCTGAAGAAAAAAAGACCCGACTGAACCAGCAAGGCATCTCGCTCCACGGTGCACGTGTCGCGATGTCCGCCCTCAGTCGCAGCAGCGTCCAGAGAAGCACGGGGCATGCAGACATAACCGACGGTCTGACACTTAGTTCGGACCACAATAAAAAGCGACTCCACACGTAAGGCGTATCAGGAGTCTCGCGAGCCACTAAAAGGGGAACATTTCGCCCTCGGCGGCCGAGAATAAAACCGTTTCTTAGCGGTTGCGCCATAGGCTTCGCCCTCGGGGGCCGAGAATACAACCGTCTCTTATCGGTTGCGCCATAGGTTTCGGCCTCAGCGGCTGAGAATAAAACCGCCTCCTACCGGTTGCACCATAGGCTTCGCCCTCGGCGGCCGAGAATAGAACCGTCTCCTAGCGGTTGCGCTATAAGTTGCGCACTCGGCGGCCGAGAATAAAACCGTCTCCCATCGGATACGCCATAGGTTACGCCCTTGGCGGCTGAGAATGAAGCCGTCCCCTATCGGTTGCGCCATAACATGCGCCATCGGCGGCCGAAAATAAGACCGTCTCCTATCGATTGCGCCATAAACTGCCAGCGGCGGCCGAAACACACAATCGTCTCTCATCGGTTGCGCCATAGGCTGTGCCCTCGGCGGCCGAAAATAAAACCGTCTCCTATCGGTTGCGCCCAAAATTTCGCCATCGGCGGCCGAAAATACAATCGTCTCCCATCGGTTGCCCCATAGGCTGCGCCCTCGGCGGCCAAAAATCAAACCGCTTCCTATCGGTTGTGCCATAAGTTGCGCCATCGGCGGCCGAGAATAAAACCGTCTCCTATCGGTTGCCCCATAGGTTGCGCCCTCGGCGGCCGAGAATCAAACCGCTTCCTATCGGTTGCGCTGTCGGTTATGCCCTCAACGGCCGAGAATAGAACCGTCTCCTATCGGTTGCGCCATAGGTTACGCCATCAGTGGCGTAAGATGGAACCGTCTCCTATCGGTTACGCCATAGGCTGCGCCCTTGGCGGCCGAGAATAAAAACCGTCTCGTAACAGTTGCGGCCAGTCTGGTGAGTTCAAGTAAGTTCAGTTCTGTTCAGCTCAGTTCAGTTAAATCAGTTTACCTCGCGAGAAACGAATTCGGGCTACGCCCGAATGAGATCGATAGTGAGATCGATAATGAGATCGGTAGGAAGATCTGCCATGAGATCGAGGGTACTACTAATCATGAAATCGATGGTGACATTGATGGTGAGATCGATCGTGTGATCGATTAAATAAGACGTGCGTTCATACCCCCCAAACCCGCTTATCACCCGAAGCGTGGTCGTGTAAGTATGTACGATATGGCGCGGCTGCAACTGCATCCCAGGTGAGGGCTATCGTTGCCCAGGTTGGGGCTTGCGGCTGCATGCCGCGCTGTGCGGAAAAAAGACCCGATTGAATCAGCAAGGCATCTCGCTCCACGGTGCACGTATCGCGATGTCCGCCCGCAGTCGCAGCAGCGTCCAGAGAAGCACGGGGCATGCAGACATAACCGACGGCCTGACACTTAGTTCGGACCGCAGTAAAAAGCGACTCCACACGTAAGGCGTATCAGGAGTCTCGCGAGCCAGCATAGCGAGAAAGGGAGAACGAGGACAGGGAATACGGAAGGCAGGAATGGAACATGAAGATGGGGGAGGTGCAACTAGTTATATACTTGTACTGCTCTGGGGTGTTATGGAACATCAAATAGATCTATGGCCTGGAGCACCGTGGACGCAGCAAGGCCGCAAGATCATGGGGATGCCCTTTTCCATCTTAACACGGCGCTTCCTCCCCAGCCCTTGCTGCCCCTCCTTCCCCCTGCCCCTGCTCGCGCCGCATCTCCGCCTCCTTCCCTCGCGGCCAACCCCGCTTCTCCTGCTGATCATGGTCGGGGGGATTCCCGTCCTTCCTGCATGCATCGCTCCTCCCCGCCGCTCTCCTCGGCCTCCCGCTGTGATTCTCTGAAGGCCGCCAGGATCCTCTTGTGCCATCCTGTTCGCAGAACTCCCAGGACCCTCCGAGCAGAGAACCGAGCAGAACCGATCTGCGAAGGCCCGTAGGGCCTGAGAGTTACGGTGACATCGCTGGGTGTGAAAACATGGCAACGACGGGACCTCGGGTAAAAACGTGGGGCGCCCTGGGCCAGGATCACACTTCAGCCGAGCGTCGTTGCCACTGCAGCTCGTGATTGCACACGATCTGCATGAGTTGCTGCAGGTGTGCAGGGTTTCGTGAGACTGTGCTGCGGACCGTAGCCACCGAGGCTCAAGTCTAGAAGTCGCAAGACACAATTGCACAATCGCAACTTGAGAGCTCAGTGGTATCATCGCACCCCCCCGGAGGACGACGCGGATCGAAGAAGAAAGAACAGCATAAACATAAACATTTGGAACTCCGCGCGGATCTCTTGGGTCCGCGCCGGACCCTCCTCCCAGGCGCGCGGAGCGCGCCAGGGGCGGCGCCGGAGGCGCCGCCAGGGGGGCCCGAGCGCAGATCCAAGAAATCCGCGCGCAGCGCCAAAAGTTTATGTTTAGGTCGGGCGTGTCCTCCTACAGGCGCATTTTGCATGAAAAATTGAGAATAACCAAAACTTAAACAAGACATGCAAGCAAATACCAACAAAAAACGTCACCATACTATTGTTTGGCTACTTCTTCCTCCTATGGAGGGATGGGCCCGACTTAAGTCTATGCTTATGCCGTTTTTCCTTCGTCGAGCGGAGGGCGTTCCCGGCGGCGTCCACGGCTTCGACGCCGCCTCGCCGAACGACCGGGTGGCCGACACCGGCGGCCCCGCGGGCTCGGGCTGCGCACGGTGCTCGGGCGGCTCGGGCTCGGCCAGGTCCTCGAGCGAGGACGACGCGGATCGAAGAAGAAAGAACGGCATAAACATTAGCTTTTGGCGCTCCGCGCGGATCTCTTGGATCCGCCCCAGACCCCCCTCCCAGGCGCGCGGAGCGCGCCAGGGGCGGCGCCAGAGGCGCCGCCAGGGGGGCCCGAGCGCAGATCCAAGAAATCCGCGCGCAGCGCCAAAAGTTTATGTTTAGGTCGGGCGTGTCCTCCTACAGGAGCATTTTGCATGAAACAATGAACAGAATCAAAAAAGCAACACATGCAAACAAATACTAAAAAAATCGCCCACCATACCACTGTTTGACTACTGTTAATTACCTATACGACCACCCTTCGGGTGATAAGGAGGTTCGGGGGGGGGGAGGAACCAACGTCTCACTCGATCGGTCTCACCATCGATCTCAGTATCGGTCTCGCTCGATCGATCTCCCTCGATCGATCTGACAATCGATCTCACTCGATCTATCTCACAATTGATCTGACTATCGATCTCACAATCGATCTCACAATCGACTTCACAATCGATATCACAGTCGGTCTCACTATCGATCTCACTATCGATATCACAACCGCTCTCACAATCAACGTCATCATCATCATCAACAACATCAACATCAGCATCATCATCATCACCAACATCAGCATAATCGGGACACCGTCCTCATCATCAACACCAACATCATCATCATCATCATCATCATCATCATCATCACGGTCATCAACATCATCGGGACACCACCATCATCATCATCACCATCATCACAATCATCATCATCAACATCATCATCATCAGCAGCATCGGGACACAGTCATCGTCATCATCATCATCAGCAGCATCATTATCGGGACACCATCATGATCACCATCGTTATCATCATCATCATCATCATCGTCATCATCATCGGGACACCATCATCATCATCATCATCATCATCTCATCCTGATTATCGACATCATCATCATCAGCATCATCAACATCATCATCAGCATCATCATCATCGTCATCACCGGGGCACCATCATCATCATTACCAACATCAGCATCAACAACATCATCATCATCATCACCATCGGGACGCCATCATCATCAACAACATCATCATCATCATCACAATCATAATAATCATCATCATCGGGACGCCATAATCATCATCAACCTCATCATCCACATCATCATCATCGGGACACAATCCTAATCAGCATCATCAACATCAACATCATCATACTCATCATCATCATTGGGACACCCTCATCGTCATCATCATGATCATCAACATAAGCATCATGATCATCATCATCCTCATCATCGGGACACCATCAGCATCATCATCATCGTCATCATCATCATCATCGACATCATAATCATCATCATCATCATCATCATCATCATCGGGACACCGTCATCATCATATCATCATCATCATCATCATCATCGTCCTCATCATCATCATCATCATCATCATCATCTGCATCACCATCATCATCATCGGGACACCATCATCATCAGCATCATCATCAGCATCACCATCACCATCATCATCATCATCATCATCATCATCATCATCATCTCATCATCATCATCATCATCATCATCATCATCATCATCATCATCATCATCATCATCATCATCATCATCGCGGGACACCGCGGGACACCGGCGGGACACCGCGGGGCACCGCGGGACACCGCGGGACACCGCGGGACACCGGCGGGACACCGCGGGCAACCGGCCGCCCGGAAGGGAATCATTTGGTCTGGCCGCGCCTCAGCCACACGGGACTTTCGCGGGACACCGGCGGGACACCGCGGGCCACCGCGACCGCCCGGAAGGGAGACATTTGGTCCGGCCGCGCCTCAGCCACAGGAGACTTTTTCTCGCCCGCCCACGCAGCTTCGCCTCGCCCGCACGCACGGCACGCACGAACACGAAACCGAAATCGATTTCCCGGCAGGGGGGCTCTCCCTTCCACTTCGATCTCACCCCCTCACCTCCGATTCCTCCTGTACAGGGATGGGCCCGACTTAAGTCTATGCTTATGCCGTTTTTCCTTCGTCGAGCGGAGGGCGTTCCCGGCGGCGTCCACGGCTTCGACGCCGCCTCGCCGAACGACCGGGTGGCCGACACCGGCGGCCCCGCGGGCTCGGGCTGCGCACGGTGCTCGGGCGGCTCGGGCTCGGCCAGGTCCTCGAGCGAGGAAGACGCGGATCGAAGAAGAAAGAACGGCATAAACATTAACTTTTGGCGCTCCGCGCGGAATTCTTGGATCCGCGCCAGACCCCCCTCCCAGGCGCGCGGAGCGCGCCAGGGGCGGCGCCAGAGGCGCCGCCAGGGGGGCCCGAGCGCAGATCCAAGAAATCCGCGCGCAGCGCCAAAAGTTTATGTTTATGTCGGGCGTGTCCTCCTACAGGCGCATTTTGCATGATGACAAAATAATCCAAAAATAAACAACACGTGCAAACACATACTAACAAAAATCGCCCCCCATACTATTTCTTGACTACTCTTGAATCTTCCTCCTGTACGGGGACAGGCCCGACTTAAGTTCATGCTTATGCCGTTTTTCCTTCGTCGAGCGGAGGGCGTTCCCGGCGGCGTCCACGGCTTCGACGCCGCCTCGCCGAACGACCGGGTGGCCGACACCGGCGGCCCCGCGGGCTCGGGCTGCGCACAGTGCTCGGGCGGCTCGGGCTCGGCCAGGTCCTCGAGCGAGGAAGACGCGGATCGAAGAAGAAAGAACGGCATAAACATTAACTTTTGGCGCTCCGCGCGGATCTCTTGAATCCGCGACAGACCCCCCTCCCAGGCGCGCGGAGCGCGCCAGGGGCGGCGCCGGAGGCGCCGCCAGGGGGGCCCGAGCGCAGATCTAAGAAATCCGCGCGCAGCGCCAAAAGTTTATGTTTAGGTCGGGCGTGTCCTCCTACAGGCGGACCTTGCACGAAGAATAAGCAGGTCAAACATAAACAACGCATGCAACAGCATAATGAAAAGATCCCCCCCATACTATTGTTTGTCTACTCTCGAGTATTCCTCCTGTGCAGGGATAGGCCCGACTTAAGTTTATGCTTATGCCGTTTTTCCTTCGTCGAGCGGAGGGCGTCCCCGGCGGCGTCAAAGGGTTTGACGCCACCTCGCCGAATGACCGGGTGGCCGACACCGGCGGCCCCGCGGGCTCGGGCTGCGCACAGTGCTCGGGCGGCTCGGGCTCGGCCAGGTCCTCGAGCGAGGGGGGGAGTAGAATCCTCCCCAATTTCCAAATCCTCCCCGCCTCCTGCTATGCCTGGCTTTGCTTGCGTTGCACTGCTTTTCGTTGCTTTGCATCGCACTGTACTTCACTTCGTTGCTTTGCATTTCAATGCACTGCTCTTCATGGATTTGCCTCACATTGCATTTCTCTGCGTTACTTTGCTTTGTTTTGCACTGCTTTGCAACACACAGACTGCGCCGCACAGTTAGCACCACCCAGATTGCACCACAGTGACTGCACCACCTAGACTGCGCCGCCTCTATTGCAAAAGATCACTGTTTCGGGTCTACGGTGTATAACATACATATTCACGTACCAAAAAAAACGATTAGCCAGCGTGAACCGCGAACAGTGTATTTCTAGCAATATATGTTGTGCAATCTATGTTGTGCAACCTACGTGGAGCAATCTATGTGGTACGATTACTGATGAGCAATCTATGTGGGTAAATTGTTGTTGTGCTATGCATGTAGTGCATTATACGCTGTGCAACCAATGGTGTGCAATATACTTTGTGCAGCATGGAATTTGCAGTGTAGGTGGTCTA
This sequence comes from Prorocentrum cordatum, assembly GCA_963575745.1. NCBI lineage: Eukaryota > Dinophyceae > Prorocentrales > Prorocentraceae > Prorocentrum > Prorocentrum cordatum. The sequence goes on along the minus strand of CAUYUJ010016493.1, from coordinate 68,820 downwards.
ATACGTGGTGCAATATATGTAGTGCAATCTACGGTGCGCAACATATGTGGAGCAATCGGTCTGGTGCAACATATGCGGTGCAGTCGACGCGGTGCAAGATATGTGTGCGATCTATGTTGCGCAATATACGTGTTGCTCAAGTGGAGCGAACAATCTAACACATTGTATGAGGTGCAACATATGTGATGCGCAATCTATGTTGTGCAACCTATGTGGAGCAAACGATGTGGTGAAACCTTACTGTGCGACCTATGTTGTGCAATCGATGTGGTTCATATGTATATATATATATACATATGCGATGCAGTCCTTGTTGCGGCGACAAAGCGGCGACGGCGGCCACGTAGCAGCCTGACCGCTGACCGACGGTCAGGCCCAGTTCCACACAAGAGAAGTCGAACAACCCTAAGTGCGAGCATTGTTTGCGGAATAAAAGAACAGGTCGGATGGGGCCCCTAGATAGGGGACCCGATGGGCCGGCGAGGTGGCCGAGTGGGAGTATCTACCAATAGAGATCAAGGATACGAACGGGTATAGTCTTAGGAGGAGCAGTGCGGAACAGGGAGAAGCATGATGAGGTGGAGGAGGGGAAACAGAGGATAGAGGAGACTGGGGTAAGACAAGCTAATCTGGCGCGCCGACTGCGGTGTTCTAGAAGGGCTGGAACCCCAAAGGGCGGTTGTATGAATGAACGCATCGATTTTCCTGCGCAGCCGGACTACTGCCTGCGTGCACAGGGGGAAGAGAACAGGGTGGGGAGGCGGATGAGCAAAGGAGTCTATGAAGAGGAGGTGGATGAGGGAGGAATAGGAAGAAGAGAAGGAGGATCAGCAGGAATAGTAGGACCAGAAGAATCAGGCTAAGGCGGAGGGGACAAGAGAGGAACGTATCCGACGGGGACAAATTAAGAAAGGTTGCCCGCGATAGGGCGAGATCGCCACTCTGAAAAACGGGAGCACATCACTGGTCGCGCCATGTGGCCATGCTGCAGCGGAAACACATCCTCGAAAGGACCGGAAACAGTCCGAGGAAACAAACCCGCTAAGACATATCACATGAATGGAGGAGGAAGAGGGCGGAGGAGGGTGAATGAGGACGGGGGGAAGCGCGATGCGCCTGAGCAGGGCAAGAAGGAACGGGCAGGTGGAGTAGAAAGAGCGAAGGAGGTGGGCGAGGAAAACGAGGAATGGAGGGAAATATGGAAAAGCCAGGGGGTAGGGAGGGAAGAGTGAGTGAGCGAGAACACTCGCAATGCGAGTCGAAACGACGCCTACGGACGCCTGCGAGCTAGCTCCTCGGCTTTGCTGAGAGCCTTCGGCCAACGATCGGACTCGATCCGATGCAAATAATCAGCTCGATTCGCATTCGTACGCCTGAGACAGACCTGCCCCAAACATCTGATGACGCTACTGGCATACTACCCATACTGTAAACAAAACCAGAGGCCCATGGAACGATGCAAACGCATAGAACGACTGCTGTGTGCCCAGCGCCCCCCTACATGCAATCTAACCCCCGACGGCAACGTGGCAAAACGGCCATCCACAAAGGCAGGTAAAACAAAACACGAAGAACAAATCCATTCGGACACGGTGGCTAAAGTAGCAGAACTACAGCACACCATACAACGCTTGCCTGAATCATCGGCACACAGAAGGTGCACAGAAGGTGCAGGAGGTGGCGGCACCTCGCAATTAACCTCCTTTTCTTCGGCAAGCCACTCTCACGAACCAACAAATTCTCGGCATCCAAGGAATCGATGGTGGCACGACTCATGCGCGTTCTGACATGGTAAACATGTTTGTCCAGCAAGTAAACGCGTGCCCGCTCTCGCTCGGGCACTCGGCGGCGCTTGGCAGCAGCGCCTGCGACGAGGTCCACAGCAGTGTTGCCGAGGATAAACTGCCATGGTGCCTTGCCTGCCACCACCTGCTGCGATGACAGGTGTGAGCTGGCGAACAACACAACAAACTCGGAGTCGCGCCTGGCAGCGACTGCGACCCCGACCCATGCCACAAGTCGGCGTCCTCGCCGGCTGGCGACACAAACCAGCGGGCGCACCATCCGTCGGCAACGCCACTGTTGTCGGTGACACAATAGACAAACCCCCGTGACATCTGGATCGCGATGAGCAATGCATACAGCTCGCCCCGCGGCGCACTCTGCCGCGCGCCTGGGAGACCCCCCGGCACCGCTCCTAGAATCGCGAACGGAGCCAAGGAAGCAGCGCAAACCACCGCCAAGCCAACCCGCCTGAAACGGTCGTCGGCGGACTCGGCGCCGCCGCTCGCGTCGGCAAACAGCCGCGGCGGGGCCCGCTCAGCGCCGACCCCGGACGTGCTGTTATCCGAGCTGCTCGCCGCGGCGCCTGACACATGCCGCTCCTCCTGCTCCAGCGGCGGGGTCGCTGCTGTCCACGGGATTGGTAGCAAACCCCGCAACCAGAAGCGCTCCTCGCTCTCGCGCCTGCTGGAGGCACTGCGAATGTTCGTGCGCCAACCGCCCACGCTCTGGGAGCAGCTCGAGATCCTATGAAACATGGTCTCGTCCTGATCGCCGCACCTCGGGCATAGGCGCGATAGCCAGAGCGCCCTTGCCCCCGCGGCGTCGACGCGCCGAGCCCTTGGCCAGCTCCCCCCGGTGACCACCATGCCGAGCACCTCCGCCATGCGGCGGCCCCTCGGCATGCCCTCGAACTGCTGGTATGGCCTGCGCAGCGACATCATGTCCACGCCGTGCTCCACGCCTGCGCCACAGGAATGCCAGCTAGCCTTCCTCCACAATGTGGCCGAAATTGAAGCCCTCATATATCGCGCCAAGCCTGCGGGCGCGTCGACGTCCACGAACCCCGACCAGACCGCGTCGGAAGAGACTGCCGCTCGATGGCATCGCCAGACTCTGCGTTCGGCATCGCCCAACACGGCGCGGATCTAGGATCCCAACCATTGTCAAACAACAAAGACACAATCGCCGAGAGTGGCCCTCCGATATGGCGTGCACGACGATTCGGCGCAACATTCCTGAGGTGGGCGACAACCGCTGGCCACGTGCCGCGCACTCCAGCCCGCAACGACGGCACCTGCTGCCATTTGCGGAACCAAACGCGTATGCACTCCTCGCGCATGCGCAGCGCTGGGCCACCTGGAGCCTTCAGCCCGATGAGCGTCGCGCGACAACTCCCTCGGGCCGTCGACCCCACTGCTGCGCCCAGCCTGTGGCGATACGCTGTGAGCTGCATGCTGAACACGCCGTGGACCTGGTCGGCGTAATAGGACCCTGCTGCCTGAGCCCCAAGCCTCTCCAGCTTGGATGTGGCCCGAGTCCGTCGGCCTGCTGCTTTGTGCCTCCTCACATTCGCGCGCGTCCTACTATACTTCTAAAACCGAGCGCGTCGAGTCGACCTCGCACGCGCCCTGCCGTTGCCCAAATCAGACCCAAGGTATGCTTCCGTACGCTGTGCCTTGACCACAAAACCTGCTCGTCGTAATGCACATGGCACTTTGACTGCATCCCTGAAAAAACGAACATCGCACCTCGCCCTTCCGCGCAACGCGCAACCGAAGCCGAGACAGGCCATCGCGCGCGCCACGCAAGCGTTGGACCAAATCGCGCACCGCAGAAGTACGCGAACCAACCGCCCGCCGCGAAAGATCACCCACCCACGCCCTGCGGCCCATCCTTGGACGAGCCGCGCAAATCTGCTGGAAAATGGAATGCACAACAATGCGGGTAAAGCGGGTCCCGGATCGCAGCCCCTGCACGAGAGATTGGGCAGGGATCAGCGGCAACGTCCAGGCGCCTCTCTGCCCCAACGCGCGCACTGACATACACTGGAGCGCCTCTGGACGTAGTGCAGCCGCTGGAAAGCCCAACTTGACGCCGTCTGGCAGCGGAACCTGCCATTGGATACAATAGCAGAAAGACCCGGTGTCCAGCAGGCCGTGCCCCGACGGCACGCTGGGAACCTGCCCGACCTCCTCCTGTAGCGTCCTGATGACGCCTCTCGTAGCGCTGCCTTCCCCTGCAACGCAGCGCCCCAATGGGCCGCCGTCGCCTCGCTCCAGTCGCCCACCACTGGTTCGCGGATGAGCGACCAGACTCTGGCGAACATCGCGAGCAAGCCTATGATGCGATCGCACCCGCCCGTCTTCGGCAGGGGCCTGCCGAGCACGACCAGCACCTGGTGGGGCCAGACGACCTGATCCTCGCACACCATGTACAGCTGCGCCAGCTCCTCCAACGCCGCTGGCGGCAGCCTCTCAAAGTCAATCGGTGGCGCCTGATCAGCTCCCATCCCTGCTCGAGACGCATGCGACGCGCTGCAGCGCGCACCATCTATACCGTGATATCTGGTAACATCTCCAGCTGAGCCCTTTCCCTTGGCCTGCCGACAACGCTCACGAACCTCATCGGCATCCTCCCTAGTGGGACATCATAACTTGCGCCATTTGCCCGCCTTGTGATCGATGTTGTCCCTGGAGTTAATCAAAGTGGTACCACCCAGCTTCACTTCCATCGCCACCAGCGGGTCCTCCATGATTCCTTTCGTGGGGCTTGCCCAGTGCTGGGGCAGTCCCCCTTCAATTCGCCGAGCTCACGAAGTGGCGATGCAATCGCACGCCGTTGGCACCGACTTGCCACTCTCTCCGCGCCCCCAGCAAAACTGTCGATCTCGCTTTTGTCCGCCAGCTAGGTCTTCTTGAACAAGATCTGCCAGCGCCTCCACGAAGGATCACCTCTAGCCTGCCCCGACACTCGCAGCCCCGTGTGCGCCTGCTCTGGGCAGTATGATTCAACTTCTCCGATTGCTGCCAACAGATATTATCGCTGCTTGCGCCCGTTCTGGCGCTTGGGGCGCCGTCCCAGACGGCAAAGTAGCGCGTGTTCTCTGGCGAGCCATCCTGCTATCAGATCGCGCGATGCTGCTGCGCGGTGTCGGACACAGTGGTGGACGACGCTCTCTTTGAAATTGGGACAGTGCTGCGACTGATCCCAGACGTGTCCTGACAAACGTGGTGCTCCTGCAGCGAGGTTCCCACAGATCGCGCCCGCGAAGAATGCGGCGAGCTGACGGCCTGAGCAGCGCCCTGATTCATAAGCCGAAAGGCTACGGAGAAGAGGACAGCGGTGCGAGGGGCACACTGCACGGCAGAAGTAAATCCCACGTCAACACGACACTTGCTCCAGAACTCCTCTGGCATGTGAAACGCAACGGTTGACTCATTACTTGGTGCTCTCTCGCGGCTTGCTGGGATCGCCGAAGCGGGGGGCGGGGGCTGGGCACTTCAAACTAAACGACCAGGGAGATCGACACCCGCCCTGAGCACACGTCCCATCCGGGAGGACGCAAGAGCTCGACTCGCAGCTAGACGCGGGATCGACCTTCCCTGAATTCCCCCAATTATTCAACTGGGCAGACGCGCGGGCCTCATGCACCTCCGGAAGTGGACGAGTGGCGGCGACAAACTCCGTCTCGTGAGCCCAAAGATCCTCCTCGTCTTGGTAGGGGTCCTCCGCGTGGCTGGGCTCGAGATGCTCCCAGGGCCCCCCGTCGGGATCCGCGTCGAGGTCCTCCGGGCCCCCCACGCTGTGACCATTCTCGTCACACTTGCCTTTTATTTTATCAAGGTCTGAAATACTCATAAAAACACCGTTTGCGAGTCAACTTTATATGTGCTTGTCTCTCCGCTTGTTCCTGCCGCGCCAAGCTGGACTTCGATCAGGGGCAAGGCGCCGACACGTGTCGGGCTGCCTGCGGCAAAAGACGGTCCACCTCGAGGAGCCTCGTGAGAAGCTGCGCCCCTGACGAGCACAACTTGACATGCAACCCAGCATGAGGCTTCCATGGAAAGGACAACGCGCCTGAGACTGAAACGATGTAGCTCCTGGCCGACTGGAAGCAAATCCGATGCTCGATTACGGAGCCCGAGGTGTCCGCGTCGCAGGCGAAAACAAGGTTGTCCGCCTCCACAAGACACGGCCCCCCGATCAGACGGCCCAAAAAACGTGATCGCCGCATGGCGGACGACTTAACGTTCCAGTCGCCGATGACTACGCAGGGAAACTGGAAGGAATTGAACATGGCTCCCAGCCTCTGAAAGCTGCCGACACTGCTGCTGCTAAACTGCATGCTGGGGTGGCCGTAGAAAAAAAAAACTACGATGGCGCAGTAGCCCCGCATGTGGGCGATGACTGCCTGGAACCCGTCGAGCATCGACTGACCTGGCGCCCGCAGTCTCATGGCCGTGGACTTGATGAAGATATTTTGGAGCTGCAGATGTTGCTGTGCAAGAAACCATTCGCCACCTTTACATGCGCGATGTACCATGGCTGCACTGACTTGCTTCTGACTCTGCTTCGATCTCGCATGATTTGCAAACACATGAAGTCATGCCCCTCTGGCCTTCGTACCCCGAAGCTGAAAACTGAGACTCCACAGCGTGAGTCTCGCAAATGCCATAGAATTCGTGGTTCGACTTCCCGATGCACTCCCATGCTTTGTGCGACATCATGGTGACATTCGGGAACTAGAACGAGCACAATGTCCTCCCCTCCTGATCGTCGCGATTAGGTCGAGCACCTCCGTGCTGGCTCCCCCCCCTGACCCCTGCCGGGCCCGGTCGAATGTCGTCGGCGTCGTCGTCTATGGCGGGGCCCCCGTCAGCCGCCGTGATGTTCTTGCCAGCGTGGCTGCCATTGCCCTTGCCCTCGCCCTCGCCCATAGACTTGCCCACCGCCGACTCCTGCTCGTCGCGCTCAGCGCGCTGGGCCGCGAACTTCGCCGCTGACAGCCTGGCCGCGACCTGGTCGAGGCGCTGCTTCTCCGTTTGCTCTGAATCGGCGAGGGCCGCGGCCTCGGCGACGCTGGCGGGCTCGGTCTCCATCGCCGTCGGGGCGGCGTCGGGGGCGGAGCCGCTGCCGCCGCCGGCGCCACCTCCACTGCTGCCGCCTCCATGCGCCGTCTGCTCCTTGACCGACTTCTTTATCTTCTTGGCCAAGCGGTCGCCCACCACTTTGCGCGCCGCGGCGGCCTTGCCCAGCGCGATCTGGACGTCGGCCTCCGCGACGCTCAGAGCGCTCTGGAGCCCCTGCAGTTGAGAGTGGGCGCGCCGCAACTCCGCCCTCTCAGCCTCTTCGCACTCCACCAGCTCGTCGAGCCCCTTGAAGAGCTCTTCGTTCCACGTGGCCTTGAACTTCGGTTGAGCGGCGCCTCCAGCTGCTGAGTCCGCGGCGGTCGCGGCGGAAGAGATGCCCTCCGCGCGCGCCAGCGCCTCTGTGGCAGCCATATTAGCCTTCTCCGCCTTCGCCAGGACCTTGGCAGCCTGGGCCTTATTCCCGACCGCCGTCGCCAAGTTGTCCTGGAGTCGGACCGCGGCAGCAACTGTGCGTGAATGCATATGAGCGGCGTCGCGCCACGCTCCAGCGGCGCGCCTGGCCGCCTCAGCCCCCATGCCAGGGGCGATGGCCTCAGAGGCGTCCGCCCCCTGGAGCTTGACCAGCCCGGCCGAGGCCATGGGTTCGAGGGCCGCCGACTCCGTCTTCGCGGCCACCTGCTGCAATAGCTGATTCAACTCATCCTCCCTGACATGCTTCCCGGCCGTCGACTGGCTGGCGCCCTTGCCATTCGCCGAGGTCTTCGGCGCGAGCGGGCGAACATTGCGAATGCAAAGGAGGCAGCGCGGCCCGTTGGACTGGAGCCGATGGCCCCAATGGAACTCGCGGCAATCCTCGGCCCCCGGCGGCGGCCGTGGCGCCTGAAACTGCGCTCCCTGTCTCTAGTCAACGCCGGCGAGAATCCAACTGGAGCTCTCTGGGCGCGGTCCCCCCAGCATTGCGCGGGGGCGCAGGAGAGCGCCTCTAGGCGGGCCCCCCCGCCCTCGAACCTGAATTGCCTGAGGAATTAGGGGGGGGGGGCTGAGGAATTAGGGGGGGGGGGGCGGGGGGGGGGGGGCGGCCGAGGGGGGCGGCGGAAGGGGGAGAGGACGAGCAGGAGGACGAAGGAAGGAGCATGGAGACGTCATGAGGGGGGGCGATGATGAATGCGCACGCAAGGGAGGGCGCCGCCCTCCTCCTCCTTTTCCTTTTTCTGTCACTCCCCTGTTTCCTCCCGGCTCCCCGCCCGCCCCCCGCCCCGCCAAGCCCCTTTTTTTCTCGCGTCCTGCGCGGCCGCGGGGCCGCGCGCACCTCCCCACACAGCGACCCCTTCCCCCTCCTCTCAGGCGCTCGTCTGCCGCGGCGCGCGGCCAGCACGTGTCTACGATCTCCCTCTCAAGGTGCTTTGCTTCGTCCTTGGTGCAGCGTAGTATGAGCTTGGTGATGCAGGGGGGGGGGGGGGCAGGTGCGTCTGCTCTCTCCGCGCCCGGTGGAATCTGGCGGATATCGAGCCCAGCAGTGCCCGCTGGAGGACGCGGGCCCAGAGTGACCGCGAGCACTGGAACCCGAACGCGGTCTGGAATGCACACTGCGTGGGCGGGATGGGCAGCTGAAGCAGCACGCGGAGAGGATGATGCGTGAGCGAACACATGATTGACACGAATACTCGCGCAGTCGTGTCGCTCAGTTCCGCCGCGTTCACGTATGATACTTGTACGATCACCTCCAACTTGCATGCGCATATCTTGACTTGGGGGCGCGGCAAAGACCGGCTCGTTTCGTTGCAGACTGGCGTTCGTATTAGACCTCGTAAACGACCCTTTCGGCTTCGCCGCGCTGCTCAGATTCATTTGCCACCCGCGCTTCATGTGCGACCTGGTGCATCTGAGCTACGACCCGGCTGCCTCCATGCACTGCTGCTGGTTGCATATGTTCTCCCTTCGCCCGCATGTAGCTCAAACGAATGATCGCGCATAGGGAGATGGTGCCGCAGCTGCCTGCGTGGATGGACCACATGTTCAGCATCTCCCGGGGTGGGCGCCAATTCCCCGCCTGGCCCGATGTGACTTCCATGATCTCGGGCAACGACATGACGGGGTCGCGCGAACACGGGTTAGCGATCCCATGGATTTGGCGCGCGGTCGCCAAATTCATGGATCAGGGGAGGTCCCCTCCCCAAAATGCGGCCCATGCCGCCTCGTTCGGCGGCGGAAATCAGCGATTCCCCATGGAAGCGAGACCCGTCGCTAAGCCGCGCCCCCTTGATCCACGTTCGCGATCGCCTGAGACATCAGGGGTGGTAACCACGTCGGCGTCGTCATAGCACGGCCCCCCCTACGCTTCTCGCTCACCCGCGCACTGCTGCCAGGCCAATGCCGTTGTCCTCGAAGCGGGCCGCGTCCGCGCTAAAAGGGGCCCCTCTCGTCGTCGCCCTTCCAGGACGGGCGCGGAGGTCATCTCGTCGCTGGGCGACCCCCTGCGACAGGCGCTGCTGCCGCGAGGATCTCTCTGAGAAGAAATGGGAGATATCAGACGGCGACCGGCTGCTGCAGAAGGGGCCCGACCGCAAGAAACGTCTCGCAGGGAACACGACCCTGAGACCCCAGGGCGCCCATCGATTTTTGGCATAGGAACGCCGCTCTCCCCGTCGCAAAACCATCGAAACCCAAGAAAAAACAACGCGCATTGGAGGCCGGCGGGGTGTTTATTGGCATGGGTCTCCACTGTGTCCATATTCTATTGGCTGCGATGTGAGGCGCCGCTGTTCAGTCGCAGGGGCGACGCCTCGCGCGCGTGGACTGGGCGGCCCGGCGCGTTCCAGCGATGCGTGAACAACTTCGTTGGGCTCGACTTCCCCGCGCCATTCGCTGGGCAACTGCTCCTCGGGAGCGGGCAATCTGGACCCACGCGAGGAAGCATGGCGACAGGCCGCCCCTGAGAGAGCTGCGTTTGCACAACGAGCTGCTTCGGTGTGGATTTGGACCCCGGAGCAGTGGCCCCAGTAGCAGGTGGGCTTCCAGGAGATAAGTGGCGGGTCGATGCGCCTGGACGCGTCAGGGCAGAGCGCCTCGGACATGTTCCCTGCGCTTGATGGGGCGAAGAAAAAGGGATGAAGCAGACGTCGACTGGATCTTCAACTCCGCCATCGCCCGCGTCGCCCGCGCCCAGGGCGGGCATTCTATGATCGACACTCTGGACGGCGACGCGCGAGACAATGAGGATCCAGATGCGGGGGGCGCTGGCCCCATAGCCTGAGTGCGAAGCCCTTGCCCGATGAGCGCGCCATCCTATGCTTGCCGCCAGCAGCGATATGGCAGCAACAGCTGCAGGCGGCGGGCGAGCGCAACACCTGCACGCCTCGAATCGTCGTTGTTTGCGGTCGTCATCTGCAAGACAGGCAAAGGCTGAAGTCCGACCGAAGTGCTGAGGCCTCCCGCCCAGTCCGTCGCCAAATGTTCCTCTATCGGCCTCCGCCCTCCTGTGCCCTCTGCCCTTCGCGTCCTCCTGTGATGTGTGTGTGTGTCCTCTGTGTTCTCGCATTTCCTCTCCCTCGCGTTCATCCTGCGCTCGCGCGTGCGCGCGTGCGAATGTGCGCGCGCGCGTGCGAGCCGAGGCGTCGCACCTATCACTCTTCGGACTCGTGCCTTTGAGCACTTCGTGTTCGGGGTGTCTTCGTCGGGCCCCTCGGCCCTACTTAAAGTTTTCCATGGCGCCCCCTGATTGGATGACCAGTCGCGGCGGCGTGCCGACCGATAACTCGCTTGCGGGGCCCCTCCCCCGTCCAAGCGCACAGCGGGCGGTTGCAAGTCGCCGAAGGGTGCAGAGTTGACCGGGCGCTGCTGAATTCCGCCGCCACCACCGCCACCGCAACCTCCCCCGCTCTCCACCCTGCCTCCTCCATCTCCCCTATTCTCCCCATCTATCCCTCTCACCCCCCCTCCCGCTTCTTCTGCTCATGCTGCCGCCGCTGCCCGCTCGCCCACCTGCTTCTCTTGCGCGCGCTAGAACAGAGCGCGCTCGCGCGCGTGACGTCGGAACCTTCCACCTCCTCCGCCTCTTCCATCTTCCCCACCTCCCCCTCTTCCTCCTCCTCCTCCTCCGACGGCGACGGCGGCGACGTCGACGACGACGACGACGGCTTCGAAGATGTCTTTGACAGACGCCGCCGGCGACGTGGCGCCAGATCGCGGCGCCCTCGTTTGGAGAGATTCTAGGGCCAACGAACCTTTCCGCCCCCCGAATCCGGAATGGGGGGGGGGGGCGGGGGAATGTCTAGCCGCGTGGTGGACTGCGGTCTGGGCGCGAGCCTTGCAATCAAATGGCGGGGCAACGGAGGCCGCTCTAACTAGAGCGGTCAAGAGGAAGACGGGGGGGGATGGGGGGGGGTGGGGGGGGGCGCGACGAGGAGGAGGAGGGGAAGGGCGAGAGGAGGGCGAGTGCAACGGTGGAGGGAGCGCAGAAGATTCAGAGGGATGGCGCGCAAGAGAGAGGCGGGGGGGGGAAGGGGCAAGGGTTGCACGCGACAGGGGCGCCGGTGTCCATGGGGGCGTCGCCGGCCTCGGCAACCATGGCCAAACGATAATGCGATGCCGACGTTCCATCGCTTGCTACCTGTCGGCGCTGGCCCCCGCCTGCCGCGCCCAGGGCCCACCAGAGCCAGTAAACGTACTCGGGGCACCACGGTGTCAATCAATTACGGTGCATACCTCGACGCGCGTGTACCATTCACTCTGTCGATCCCCCCGCGGGCCCGAGGGGGGCAAAAAGCTTGCCTGGCTCCAGGCGGCCTGCACTGACCCAACCCATGGCCCTACAGGAAGTCACGTCAAACAACAGCAAACTGGGCAGCGCGAGCAACTCAAGAGCCGACTGGGATATCTACTACTGAACTTCGAACGCCTGCCTGCCTGGGGCACTGGGCCTTGCGTTTGCAAGCTTTGTTAACGATGGCCTCGGGCGCGCCCTGTAAAGGCCGGGGCACATCCTTCTGTTTCGCGGGCAACTCAATCGCCCCATCTTCCTGTTGGCCACCACTGAGAGTGAACGACGCGTTGAGATAGGCAGGAGCCGTCGCAACCTTGGAGCCCTCGTTGAATACATTTTCAGAGAGCACAGAGGTCAGAAGGCTGAGCGTCTTTGCGTCATCTCGCATGGCCGTCTCCCCGTGAGCCGCGCCCAGGCTGAGACCGAGGCGGTGCAGCTCCACGAACTTCGCAGAGTGCTTGTCCTTGTTGTTTGCCCACGCTTTGAATTTCGTCATCGCGGCAGCCCTGCCGAACGTCTTGTCGTCCAGGGCGTCGTCGTAGTGCAGTGCGAGCGCCCGAACCTGCTTCGCCGTCGTCTGGACTAGGTCCGCGAGCTCGGCCCAGAGGATTCTCTACGCGCACCCGAGTACCCGCGCGGCGTCATCAGCCCAAGCTTTCGCATGGCTCCAGGTGGCGGCCCACGGCGTGGGCGGATCGCGCCCGTCGCCCGCGGACGCGGCAGCGTTCTCCCCGGAGAGAGTGGACTGGGGCTCTGCGACATCGCGGTTGAGCACCTGCACCATCCTCGCGGTGCCAGCTTTCAGATTGACCTCACTGATCTGTAACGCACCTGTGCCGGGGTACGTCGCCAGCAGGGATGCGAAAAGCTGCGCCGCCTCGTTGAGGCGGACATGCACCTGCAGCATCGCGATGAGAATTGGGAGTGCGAGGCCAATGGCCTTGCCGCCAGCAGCGAGACGAACATCCCTCGGCGCCGGGCAGGCGGGCCGGGGGTCGCAGCCTGCTGCGCCGGCCCCCGCGAGTTCCTTGAACGGCCTGAAGGTCGAAGCCGCGGGGGGCTCAGCCAGGGGGTCGGCGGGGTTAATGACCCGCATGGCCTGGGCCGCGCCTTCATAAACATGGGAAGAGCGAAACAACCCGTCGACGGGCTTCACTGCGTCATCCGCGGGCTCAACTTTGATGGCCGATAAGCCGTGCAGCCCAAGAAGGAGATCCTGGGAGACCTGGGCCCTGCTCGTCGTAGCCCGCTCGACCAGCGCCTTCGCGCGCGGAGTGCGGAGGGCCATGGCGCATGTGGGACTTGCTGCGTCAGCGGGGTCGATGCCGTCAAGGTTTGCGTCGGCGCGCCGCCGTCCAGGATCGCCGGCGAGCCCCGAACTGTGTCCTGCACAGCGCGGCGCAAGATGCTGTTGTCCCCGATGCCGGCCCAGGCGGCGTCCTTCGCGATGCACTCAAGGAGCTCGGCGACCAGGGCGTCCGCCGCGCCCATGGCCAGCGTCGCCCTCTGGGTGCCCCTCGCGACGCTGTCGTCGCTGATGAACGCTTCCGCCAGGCTCTTCAACTGCAGAGCCATCTCGCCCAGGGGCGCGCACTCGTTCCTCACCCCATCGGGGTAGATGTGCCGAGCGAAGGGGTCGAAGGTGGATGCGAGGTCGACGCTGATGACGAGATCGGCGTTGACCGCGTCATCCATGATTGACCGAACGCAAGACTGCGCGTCGGCGCGCAACCCCTCGGCGCGCATCTCGCCCCACATGGGCATGTCCTCCGCGAGATGCCCGGAGGCCTCTTCGAGAGGCCCTGCCACCAAAACGCTCTTCACTGGGCTGGAACCCGTGACCTCGCAAAGCCGACCTTCGCCGAAGTAGCGGGCATGCGCGAGTCAAGGGTCGACCGGCCACTTCTTCGCAAGCTGAAGCTTCGAGTCGCCGATGTTGCCCCGTGCGCTCGCGGCGGAGAACTCGTCGATGGCGCGATCCACGCGGCGCCTCGCGCCCCATGTTCGAGGCGGCAAAGGCGCCCCAGAAGAGTGGCAGAGGCCACCCTTCTGGAACCTACCCCTCGCTCGGGCTGCCTTCGCTGGCGCCGCGGCTGGGGGCGACCGGGCGCCGCGGACCGCCTCGCTGAGCGAGGGGCGCATGGTCGTAGCATCGGACGAGCCACTGTCGCCCGCCGCCTTCCCCCGCGCCTCCAGCGCCGCCGACCTCGCGCCCGCGAGGTCGTCGAGATGCGGCTGGACATCGAACGCGGTCTCACCCGCAGGCTTGGTCAACTTGGCCGAGGTCGCGAAGCCGCTGGGCAAGACCTGCCGCGGCCGGACGTCGAGGGCCAAGCCATGGGGTTCCACGAAGGCGCCCTCCGCGCCAATCCACGCGCGCCCCGCGCCAGCGTCAGTCGACATCGCGAGGCAGCCCCGCGCGCCGACGGGGCCCGCGCCGGCCTGATCCTTCGGCGCCTTTGAGAAGTGACCTTGGAGACGACGAGCTTGGAAGATGCGCGGCCGTCAATGTCTTTGCGCCGAAGAATCTCCTGCGCGCCCAGGGCGCTGTAGATGCTCGAAATCATGGCGCGCTTGCCCCGCGCCATCCTGAACTCGCGGAAGCTGGCAATGCGCGCCGTGATTGTCGGGGCGCGACGTGTCGTCCTCCGCGCCAGTGGTGGGAAGCACATTGCAATGCGTTGCAATGTCCCCATTGATCATGGTGAACGCGCTCTCTTTCAGCAGCGTCGCCCAATCCTCAGCACCAAACTTCCGCAAAGGCAGTTCGGGCATCAACGGGCCCCCCGGCTTTTCGCAGCTGCTTGCTCACCCGAGGTCTGCGTGCTCACCCGAGGTGCTTCCTGGACCTGGCCCACGGGGGCAATAGCCGTGCTCGTTGCTGTTGGGCTCGCCGCCTGCGCGCCGAAACCCTCGAGGAGTTCAATGTCCTCGGCGCGCGTGCAACGGAGCTTCGGATGCAGCGGCGCGTGGCCATCGAGGCACGGCCCATCCATCATCTCCATCGCGTCATGCTCTATGACGGGCGCGCTGGCGGGGGTGGCGCCGCGGGCAGGCTGGCGCCAGCCCGAAAGTTGCCCCCGGCATCGACGTTCACCAAGTGACGAGAGATTTCACCAACGTTGAGCTCGAGTCCCGCACGGTTGGCCACGACGTCTGCCAGAAGGCGCACTTGCGGCGCCGCGCGCGCCCCGAGCCAACCGCGCAAGATCTTCAGCAGGGCGGCGCGCTGCGCCAGAGCAGCATGCGCGGCGTTCTTGCCATCGGACTCCTGCCTCAAGCTGGTGATTGCAATGGGCTCCAGCTGGTGGTGGCGGGCGACGTCGATCTTCTTGAGCTCGTCAACGTACATTGCGAGCGCGCGGTTGTGCGAATGGAGGCTGTGCCGGGCTTTGCAGCAATCCGCGCGCCATTTCCCCCGATCGTTCTGGTCGGACCAACGGCGCGGGTCTCCAGGAAGGCGTTCGCAACCTGGGCACGGGCGCTTCTCAGTCTTTCCAGCTTTCTCGGCCTTCTTCCTGAGGGGTTCGTCGGCCCGGGCGCCAGCGACGTCGGCGGAGGCCCCCGCCGTCGACGACCCGACGCCGCAGGTCAGCGAGTCGCCCAAAGAACAGCCGCTCGCACTGGCACTGCCCGGCGCGGCAATGGGCGCGATCGAGAGCGATGTCAACGACGGCGGAGGACTCGCCGTATCATGTGCCCCATGTCATGATCGAGTCGAGGGCATCAAGCGCGCCCATTACTGTCCTGACCGCGGCAGTCGCCAAGTGTCGCGGGCGCCGACGACTCGCGAGCGACGCGCCGCATGAACCAAAAATGGCTACAGAGGGCTGCCGGCAACGGCCCCGCTGAAACGGACTCCACTGGCAGCAGCGCGCATTTTACCTATGCGTGACCTTTTCCCGCGCAAACGAGCGCGCCCCACGGGTCGGTTGGGCGGGGGGGGATAGTTGAGGGCCCGAGCGCACGCAATGCGCCCCCCAGTGGGGGGCTGGATGATGTAGCCGAAAATTCTGACGATTGATGACCGTCGGTGAATCGCAAACTTGGGTTAGGAAAGGACGGGGCGAGGCAGCGGTCGAGGGCGGTAGAACAGCAAGAGGGGCGCCTCCGCATTCAATTGCGGGGCAGGGGGGGGGGGCTTCTCACAAACGCGCGCCGAAGGCGCGCGAGAGGACCGGGAGTTGAGAACAGTCGGGATGCGAAGGAGAAGGGGCACAGCGCGTTGCACGCGCGCTGGCAGAGGGGGAGGCGAGCGCACGCGCCCTCGCAGAAACGACCTGGAGGCGCGAGGCCTGGCGCGGGGCGGACATCAATAATGGACGAATGCAGGTTCGGACCGTCTGAGTTATACGAAGGCTGGGCCGCGCCGCCCGCCCTGGCGGCGGCGCCGCCCGCGCGGCGAGCCAGCAGCTCTGCCCAGCATGCCCAGAAGGCCTCGCCAAGCCCTCCGGGCGAGGAAAAATCGGCAACTCTCGGGCGCGCGGCCCAAGGCGCGGCCCAAGTCGCAAACAAAAAGAGAGAGGATGGAGAACGGGCCCAAGTCGCTGGAGAGGACCCGCGGCACACGCTGGGTTTTGCGATGGGCGTTGCGTGCCGCGTGCCACCGAGCGTCCACCCACAGGGGCCCTCATTATTTTCCCCGCCCACGCCCTCTTCCGTCTCCTCTTCTGCTCGCACGCGCAGGGGGAAGGCTTCCGCGGCTAGCGGGCGCGCGGGCGCTGATTCCCCCCTCAGATTTTCTGCGCAAGGCCTCCCTCGACTTTCAACCTTCGCCCAAGCGGGGGCCCGCCTGGCCCTCGCCCCCCGCGGCCCCCTGCGCGCGCCCCCTAGGTAGCCCCTGGCGCCCCGCAACAGGGGGGATTTCCGCGCGCGGCAAATGGGCCGGTTCGCCCGCGCCCCCCGAGGGGGGGCGCGCAGAAAATGCAAGGCGTTTTGCTGCAGGGCCACGGGGGGGGAGGGGGGGGCACGGACAAAAAGCGAATGTCCCTGCGGGCCAGGAACGGGCCGCAGAAACAACCAACAAGAAATCCGCGGGGCCAAGGGGGGCGCGCAAACAAAGAAAGCGTTCTCCTGCCAGAAAAAGCGCGCGCCCTTTTTCCGCGCCCACGCCGCGTCGCTCGGGTGCCTCGGGGGCAGCCCCCCCAGGGGGGGGCCGCGCGCGCGTTCTCGCCACGGCGGCCGCGGGGGGGGGGGGGGGGGGGCAGGCGGGGCCGCGCCGAGCGGGGGGGGGCGGTGGGCGACGAGAACTGCACCACGGACGGCGGCAGTGGCGAGCGCCAGCTAAGCTACAGGCAGACCCCCGCCCTTTCTGGGCGCAACGCCCCCTGACGTCCTCAAGCAACGGCGCAGGCGTTGCAGGTGGACCCCCCCTCTTTTGCCGCGCCCCCCCGGCGTCCTCAGGAAACGGCGCGTGCGTCGCAGGCAGACCCCCCCCCCTTTGGGTGCAACGCCCTCCTTGGGAAGATATGGCGAACGTGGGGGGGGGGGGGGGGGTAGATGCCCCATGCAACCGGGCGAGGTTTCGCTGCAGTCTTGGGGTCAGGAAGAGGAGGAGGGGGACAAGGGGGATAGATAGGCACGGCGTGGAAGGCGGAAGAGAAGGCTGAGCAGGAGTGGGAAGCTGACGGGGAGGAGGGACGGGTGATGATGAACTGTCCTTCTGAAACTGCATTGCTGCACTGCTGGTGGCTAGCGAGCTAGGAGGGCGGCTTCGGGCGTCAATCACCCTTGTCCCTGCAGCAACTGCGCAATCGCCAGTGCGAGATCCCTGGGCGCATCACACCATCCTTCTCATCCTCGCCACTCCTCTCTCCTCATCATTCTCTCAAGCAGCGTGCGCCCCTCGCCCACGTGGTCACCCGGGGCACTCTGGCGTTGATGCGCGCGCAAGCTTAATCCACGTGGCGCAGTGAAAGCTTGAATTACCAGCCGCCGCCCAAACCATCACACTCCTCACTGAAAACATCATCCCACGCGAACCTGCGCTCCACGGCGAGAGCTCGCTTTTCTGCTTGCTGCGATAACTTCGCGATCTGGAATCTTGCCAGACAGGAGCCACCTTAACAAAATGGTGTCGGACACCAGCCTCAGTGGCTTCGCGATGGGACGCGCAAGGTGGAGTTTGCACGACGTCGAGCATGATCTGAGCATTAATGGCTTCGGCTTCGGCCAGGCCGCGAGCCTGCCAACGATGGGCGCACTGCCCCAAGCCCCGACAGGGCAGCGTGCATCCCCATGCGCTGATACAGTAGCTGCATCAACTGCTGCGAGCTCAGACGGCACCGCTGGCTCAACAGGATTATTCCTTGTGCGCGGACGTGGAGGCGGGACCTCGGCGACGGGCGCCCCTGGCGGGTCGCCAGCTCCGACCCCCGCAGACCCCGCCGCGCCTGTTGCGCCGTCGTCGCCAGCAGGCTGCCCAGCAGCGCGATGCCCATTAAGACCCTCCTGATCATCTGGCTGTTCTTGCACCTCTTCAGGCCTATCGCCCAACTCATCATCATGTCTCCTCCAACATGCACGCCGCGGTGCTCGGGGCAGGGCAGACCGAGGCCGAACCATAACCCGCGGCCGTCGGCCCTTGTCCGATGGTGGACATGGGCGCCGCGGTTGCCTCCGACGCGGAATCGGCGAATGGGTTGCCCGGATCGAAGATGGACGGGGAAACTCTGCAACCCACTGGCTCTTTCAAAGGAGGCGCAGAGCCGGGGCCATCCCCAACCGCGCGCATATCGAGCAAACAATCGATACCTGGCAACACCCATTCTAGCACTCGGCAAGACCACTCCGCGGCATTGGCGATGTCAATGCACTCCTTCGCCACCTCGTCCGGCGTGAACAACTTGAGACAGCGCCACTTCCGCGATGCGCCCATGCGAGGGTAAGCAACGCACATCTTCACATCAAAAGGCGCATCAGCAAATACGCGCAATGCACATGCTGTCCGCTCCGCGCCCACACGGTGGCACGGCGCAAAATACGGCGCCCCCGGCTGCCATCGACAGTCCGACGCCACCATTATGCGATCAACAGGTGGCATGGGCGGCCCGCGGCAACCGACGGGGACATCCCTACCCTGCAACGCAACCGCACCAACTGGTTGGCGCTTATGGCGTCGCCCTTGAAGTGCCCCGCGAGCCCCCTGACCCTGGCCGAGGGCGCCTCGAGCTCAACCCTCGCTTCAGAGGTCATGCCGCGCAGTCTGCAAACGTCCTTCTTCAGGACCCAGCAACCGCGTGCATGTGGGTATGGGGCAAGCTGGTCACGCGAACAAGTGCAAGGATTCACTCCGTCCGAACGAACTTCAACGTCAAAGTCATCGCGCGCCCTGTCGTGGCAAGGTGGCCCTCTCCATGCATGCCTGCTGCAACGGGCCTGCTCGGCGGGGCGATGAAACCCGCAGCGCCCGCCGCGCCCCAGCGGGGCCTGAACTTCCCCCTTTCCGCGCCATCGGCCCCCGTCGCCGAGGCCGGGGCCGCGGCGCTCTCTCGGCGGCGGCGGCGGCCGCCACCAGCGCTGGAAAGTAGCCCCCATGCGTTGCGCCCCTCGTCGCACAGTGCACCCCGTTCTGCCTGGGCCAGCGTCGCGACGCGCGCCTGGCCGCCCATGTCGAGCGCCCGCCCTGGCGCGCGCATCGCTTTGTGCAAAGTCTCCTTCGCGTTGCGCAGCCTCAAGTGCGGGTTGCCTTTTGCAGCGCCGCTGCCGCGGATGGCGGGCTGCCCCGTGCTCGGCGCGCGCGGCGATCCGGCCCTCGACGCCGCCGCCGACATCTGCGACGGGCGCCGCCCCCTCGCCCCTGCGGCGCTCGCCGAGCCAGACGATCTTCTCGACGCGGACAGCCTGGGCGCCGCCGCGCTCGACGCGCGCGCGTGGCTGAGCGGCGCAGAATCCGATTGCATGCCAGAGCGCAACTCCTCGCCGACGTCGGAGACAGGGCCGCTCGCCGAAGTCGAGCGCGGGCGCGTTCGACAGAGCCGACGCTGATCCTCGAATGCTCCGACGCGCTCTTGACTAAGGAAACGCCGCGGCGCTGCCGGTCGGAGGGGTCGTTGAATTTGGATCGCCACTGCCGGCCCCTCCAAGGCGCGCGCTCGAGGTCCTCGTCGAAGCAGGCGGCGCGCGCCGAGCGGCCTTCCTCGGCGGCGCCGTCGTTGCAGATGTGGGCCAGGGGGGAATGGGGGTCGGCGCAATGCGCGATCCACGACGCCGAACAGGCCACTGAGCAAATGCAGCAGCTGCCTCCTCGCGCGAAGCCCCGCGCCGACGCCGCCGAAATCGCAGCGCGCGAGCCCCGCCAACTTCGGCGCCAGGTTCCCGACCGAGAACTCGGCGAGTCCCGACGTCCGCGACCGCCCCCGCGAAAGCGAAGAGAATGCTGATCACGGCAGCAACAACGACATCCACCGATTCGGCTCGCGACCGACAGCATGGGCCGCCGACTTCGCAGAGCATCGCGGTCGCCTCCTGGGACACCGCCGCTGCGCAGAAGTAGTGGACCAGTCGGCCGCGACTCGGGCCGCGGTCTTGAGATGAGTCCACCGCGCTCAAGAAGTCTCTGATGTACTGTGGCAATGGCTTCGCGATCTTTACGCCGCCCTTGAAGACTCTGTGCGCGTGAGTACCCTCTTCGCCCGCAGCCTCAGCCCCGTTCCCCGCGGCCCCGAACAAATGCTTGATGGCGCGGTCAGCCCGGTCGACTCGGGACGCTGGGCGCAGGCAACGCCTCGCGCCCAAATTGCATTGGGCATTCTTCTCGACCTCCACCTGCAAATCCTTCTTGAACGTGCCGTCCCGAAGCAGCTTGGCAAAACTCCCGGCGTGAGTGCCCTTGAGCTTTGCCTCGTTGCACCTTGTCTTTGAAATGCAACCCATGAACCTTGCAGCGCTCGCAATGCACATGCAGCCTTGGGATTGCCATCTGTTCGAGCACGTAGAACAACTGAAACACGAATATATCGTTACTTGGCGCCCTGTCCATGCACAACGCGATGACGAACGAATCTGCGTTGTTACAAAGGCAGCGAAGGTGTTTTACATTGCTAAATGGGGAGGTAAAAACACATGCAGAAGCCTGCGAAGAGATTGGGGGCACTGATTTGCCAAATCCTCAGCGCAGGTATCCAACGCGGGCTCACTATCGCTGATGACGAGCCATTATCGACCTGCACACAAACAGCACACCACGCGACTTGGTTCATCACCTGTGTGATGGACTGCTCGCGGTTGCTCAGGATATTTCGGCAGAGGGTGTCTGCTCAATTTCGCATTCGCACTGTACTTTGTGAAGCTTCGTCCCACTGGCTAGCGTACACATGGGTGCTCTCTGTGAACAAAGGTTGGCGCTGTGTAAGACGCGCACGTGATAGTATGCCCTGGCCGAACCGATATATATATATATATATATACACACACATATATATATATATATATATATATATATATATATATATATGCATAGAAAAAGTGATCTCGGACGTCGCAGACTGGAAATACTTGGCCACCCCATCGCTCACAATCTCCCGCAGCGCTGTAGCTGACTGGCACGCGACGGCAGCCTAGTGCGCACGGTGGCCTTTCGGCGTAGGCCGACATGCGAGCTGGAAACAACAGACAACAAATGGCCTCCTGTTTTGGCGTCAAGTTGTAAGACGTGGGCATGCGGATAATTCCGACAACGGCGTGGTGGCGTGGACAGCCGTCTACGCGCCGCGCCGGCGCTACACCTCCCTCACTGCTGTTGCTTTTCGTTCTGCGGCATTCATCTTGTTCACCTGAACCATGTGCACGCACGGCCCCCGATATGTATGCATGCGCATGCCGTCGTGTGATATATCCTGCTGCCACTAGGTGCTGGAAGTCGTCCAACTCCTCGTCATGTCGGTCGTCTCTGATGCACATGGGCGGGTCGTGAGATGTCTCTGGGCTGGCCCCTGGATTTGCAATTGCCATGATACCCAGGAGGTCGTCCATTGCAGCAGATCGGGTGGCACGAACAGGACACAAGCAGCGACGCGAGAGCCAGCCAACATAGCCACGGGCGGAATCTGCGCGAGTCTGTTTACAACGGGTATCGGTCCTGTGCGCCCCCGCCCCCGACTGAATTGTTGCTTGAATGGGGTTCGAATCAGATGGCCCAAGCTGTGTGACTGCCCCTATCGAAACACGATTCGTGCACACACAAGGGCTCGGGGCCCCAGCCCCGCCTGCCGAAACAAGGTCAGGAGAGAGGGGGTCGGGTTAGGGATATCATATGATGAGCCAGATTGGTTGGGAACGCGGCGGTGAGGGAGGACGGGGGAAAGAGGGTAGGATATCCTCATTGCGTTGTGGGGGGAAGTGTGGAGAACGTGTTTTTTTGGGGGGGGGCGTTGTCCTCTGGTCCTTTTTGAAGGAAGCTTGTAGGGACCGTCCCGTCGTACAACGACGGCGGACGCTTGGCCGCCCACCAGATTATGTTGATCGTCCCTCTCCTCCTCCTTGCCCTCCTTATCCTCAGCGTCCTCTTCCGCCTCTTCTCTCCCCCGCACGTCTCCACAGAGAAACGCCGCTCGACGAGTACGCACGTTGTCGACCCCAGCACGCCTTCCCCATACCATGTTTATTATATTGCACAGCTGTGCTCTCGAGCTCGGATATATTTATTTTCGTCGTGGTTCGTGGTTCGTGGCGGTTCGTCCCCCTCGGCCCCTCCCCTGAGCCTGAGCCCCAGCTCCCCTGGGCCACCCACCCTTCGGAGGCTTGCTCCGTCCAGGCGTCCCAAGGCAGCCCCCCTGGGCCGCGGACATCCTTATTTTCGTCGTGATTCGTGGTTCGTCGTGGTTCGCCCCCCCCGGCCCCTCTCCTGAGCCTGAGCCCCAGTTCCCCTGGGCCACCCACCCTTGGGAGTCTTCCTCCGTCCAGGCTTCCCAGGGCAGCCCCCCTGGGCCGCGGAACCCTTTATTTGGTCGTGGTTTGTGGTGATTCGTCCTTCTGCTCCCCCTCCCCCCCCGGGCTGCGGACATCTTTATTTTCGCCGTGGTTCGTGGTTCGTCGTGGTTCGTCGTGGTTCGTCCCCCTCGGCCCCTCCCCTGAGCCTGAGCCCCAGCTCCCCTGGGCCACCCCCTCTTGGGAGCCGTCCTCCGTCCAGGCTTCCCAGGGCAGCCCCCCTGGGCCTCGGAATCCTTTCTCTTTGGTAGTGGTTTATGGTGGTTCGTCCCTCCTTTGTGCAAGAGCCAGGGCAGGCGTGCCACTTGTTCTGCGTCGCACCCCCCCCCCCGCGTCCCCAGCGCCAGAGTGGGACCCCCGCGCCGTGGCTGTCTGCCCCGAGCCCCCCCGCGTCCCCAGCGTCCCAGCGGGAGCCCCGCCCACTGCCCCTTCCGCCACGAATGCTTTATTCCGCGTCGCGACGCACACAACCTCCCCCACCTCCCTCCCCGCGTCCCCAATGCCACAATGGGGGCTCCGCCCCGTGCCCCCTCCGCCCCGACATTGTTATTCCGCGTCGCGACGCACACCACCTCCCCCCCTCCCCCTCCCGTCCTCAGCGCCCCAGTTGGACCCCCGCCCCGTGGCCCTCTGCCCCAAGCCCCGCCCAGTGCCCCCTCCGCCCCGACCATTTTAATCCGCGTCGCGACGCACACCACCTCCCCCCCTCCTCTCCGCGCCCCCAGCGCCCCAGTGGGACCTCCACCCCGTGCCCCCTCCGCTCCGAGCACCTTATTCCGCGTCGCGACGCACACCATCTGCCCCCCCCCCCCCCCCCCTCCCGACCTGGGATTTGGGCCCCGTTGCTGGCTCTCCCCCCCTCCTCCTCCACCTCCTCCTCCTCCTCCTCCTCCTCCTCCTCCTCCTCCTCCTCCTCCTCCTCCTCCTCCCCCTTCCTCTTTGTGCAAGAGCCATGGCACATTAAGGCTCCTCCAGCACGGGCCAGGATCTGTCCAAGTCGTCTTCGGCCAGCGACGTGCCCGTGCGCGACGACCGGCGGCTGCGCGTCACAGCGCTGCGGTAGCCAGCCCACTGCGCCATGCCGGGGGGCTGCTCCTCTTCGGGCGGGCCTTCGGGAGGGAGGAGGCGGGGAGGGGGTGGAGGAGGAGGAGGAGGGGGAAGAGGAGGAGGAGAGGAGGAGGAGGAGGAGGGAGGAGGAGGAGGAGAGGAGGAGAGGAGGAGGAGGAGGAGGAGGAGGAGGAGGAGGAGGGGGAGGACATGGAGGAGGAGCAGGAGGAGGAGGAGGAGGAGGAGGAAGGGGGGGGGGGGCGGGAGGGCCTAGCCATCGCTCGGACGTCCGTGTCCCGTGTAGTTTTCGATGTCGAGAACATTACCCGCGCATTGTTCTTCGATGTCTGGATTTCTTGAATCGTCAAAGTGCCCCCGTGACCATTTTCCGCGTGTATGTTTCGAGAAGGATCCGCAATATCCTCCTCAAGGGTCCTCGCCGAGAAACAAAGAATGCCCCCCGAGCGATGCCGAGGACGGCAGGGCGGGGGAGAGGGGGAGAGAGGGGTGGGGAGGCAAAGCATGCGGGGATGCTGGGCGGGAAGAAGGAAGAAAAACAGCGTACGTAGGCTCTTCTTTCTCCTCCTCCTCCTCCTCCTCCTCCTCCTCCTCCTCCTCCTTCTGCTCCTCCCCCTCGTCCCCCTCCTCCTCCTCCTCCTCCTTCTCCTCCTCCTCCTCCTCCTCCTCCTCCTCCTTCTCCTCCTCCTCCTCCTCCCCCTCCTCCTCCCGCTCCTCCTCGTCCTCCCCCTCCTCCTCCTCCTCCTCCTCCTCCTCCTCCGCCTCCTCCTCCTCCTCCTCCTCCTCCTCCTCCTCGGACGTCCGTGTCTTCTTAGATAAGAAATGGAGAACTAATAGGAGGAGGAGTGGGAGCAGGGCGGCGACGAGGAAAGAGCGGGCCCTCGAGGAGGAGAGGGTGTGGGGGGGGATTGCGGGAGGAGGGGTGAAACGGGAAGGGGGGAGGGAGGAAGAGGAGCAGTAAGGAGGAAGAAATCACATACTCTTTGCCCTCGCGGGCTCTCAACTTGTTCCGTTTCTCTCTGCACCTCCTGTGCTGCTTATGTCGTCACCCAGGCGGTTCTACTGTTTTTTGTTATGCCACCATGTGCCGCATGAGCGCTACAGCTCTGTTGCTCAGCTAAAAAGAGGAGGAGGAACAGGAAGAGGGAGAAAGGGAGCAATGGGAGCAATGCAGAGAGCGTGCAAGTGAATCACGAGCACACCTCGAACTACGGAAAACGGAAACCGACCACTTTGGGACGAAAGTGGTCGGTTTTGTGCTGAGAGAAGAAAAGGAAGGCGCAAACCACCCCCATTTACGCATTGAGCTCGGGCTCCTGCGGGGGGGCCGCAGGGACCTCGAGCTCGGAGAAGACGAGCGGGCCGAGGGGCATGCCCGTCTTGGGGTGCAGGCCCCGACGGACCTGCTCGAGCATCGCCGTGATGGCCCCGTCCCCCCCACTCCCCGCCCCCGCCGACCCCGTCCCCGACCTCTTGCACGTGCGAGACAGGCCGGCCGACAGCCTATTGGGGCGCACCGTGTGCGCCCCGCACTTCCCACAAATCAGCACACGATCTAGGGCCTGGACCTGGTGTCCTGGCCCGACCTCCTGGGGATCGCAAGCCCTGGGCGCCAGCGACTTCAGCGACGAGGTAGTCGAGGCCTGCCGCCAGCAGGTTCGACCACGAATCGCGCCGCCCGAGAAGGCCACGAAATCGTGATCGGTCGGTCGCCGAGGCCGTCGGGGCCGAATCGCGGCCTTCGGAGGCGCTCGGAGGAACGGGGTGGAGAGGCGGGCCACACGCTCGGCCGCCCAGGCCAGACACCGCATCGTGTCCTGGGCCCGAAGCAGAGAAAATCTGCGGACCTTGACCACGGGGGTGGACCCAAGGAAATCGGCCGCAGCAATCTTGGCGAAAACATCCGCCCACATGTTTCCGAAAAAATCTCAATGGGCTCCTGGGGCGCCACGCAAGCATCAAACCCCTCAAGGACCGCGCGGTGGGCCTTCGCCCAGACAAAACAGACAAACGCAGGACTGACAGGGTCGTTCCTATACAGCTCATGCATGCTCCGCCAGATGGCCGCGCGAGGCGCCCTGGCAGACGCACGACGCCGCTCCCAGGCATTCCCCTCGACCTGCAGCTGCAAATGATCGGTTACGTGCGTGATGGGCCTTTGGGCCCTTTGCAGGGCCTTGAAACCAGCCGCCCGCCCGGCCCTGGGCACCGCCTGGATGGGGCCCCCGACGCTCCCGAACACAGCTTTGCACGGCCACAGGTCGGGAGTCAAGGCCACGACGGCCCACCCGCGGCGCCTCTCCTCAGGGAAATCATGTTCAAGACCCGATCCGTCACCGTGCAGCTTCGACGGCCACGGCAATCCGACCGCTCCCCACTCGCGCTCGGGCTGAGCGCGCGCAGGCAGAGGCCCGAAGGCAGGCCTCAGAGGCAGCGCGTAGAGCACGTCCAAGGCCGAGAAATCCTGCGCCTGGCCCCCGTCCTGCCACGGGGCTGCCTCCAGGGGGTCCTTCCTCATCCTGGCTACGTTCTCAGGGTACGGCTCCGTCTCCTCATGCTCCTGCTGCTGGTGCAAGACCTTGCGCCCGAAGAGCTCGCGCGCCAGGTCCGCGCTGGCGTCGCCGCAGAACTCGCGCGTGCTGTCGTCCGCGTAGCCCGCCGCCCTGCGGCGCACTGGAGACCAAAAGACGTTGGACTGCAGCTTGGCCAGGGCCCCTGAGTGGCCAGGCGCCAAGGGGGCGTGGCCCTGACGAAGCCCACGTAGCCACGCGTGCTGCCGCCTGCCTTCGCCATCGGCGGGAGGCGCCTCAGGGAGCTGGTCGAGGATGCGGTTGCTCTGCCAGCGGCCCAGGCTGCGATGCAGGAAGAACAGCACCTCGCTCGGGCTATTCTGCAGCAAGCTGATGTGCAATCCCTCGCCGTCGACCAGGATGGTAGAGCTCGCCATGTTCCAGTTGACCCTCCTGAGCGTTAGCAACGGCGCCGACGGCGGGCCCTGCGCACTGGCCCAGGTGACGCGAGTGTCACGGTCATCCTAAGCATCTCGCAGGCTCATCCAGGCCCGCTGCAGACGGGAGAGCGCCACGCGCCCGTCCCAGACCCACGCCGCGCCACAACACTGCAGGCGGCGTAAAAAATATGGTCGAAGTTCCACTTCTGGGCCGCCAGGTACAGCGTCAGGGATCCCGACCCCCCGTAGCCGCTGAAGACGCCAGCCATGTTCCTCATCATCTGCTGCAGCTCCGCGTCGCTGATGCCGCCGACCGTGGCGCCATGCCCCACTGAGGGCAGGGCGCCCGTGGCCCACAGACGAGCCGCACGCTGTCGCCCAGCGCCACGCTGCAACGCACGCACACTGGCCTTCTTGCCATGCATCAGCTCCACAGGGTCCTTCTGCACGGCTCTGGTGGCCGCTGCCCCTGACAGATCATGCCCAAGGTGCCGCGCGTGCCGCTTGCCAGTGATCTTCAGCAGACTGGCGTACTTCCTGAAGTGGTAGCTGGTGCGCCTGGAGGTCGTGAGGTGACCCGACTTGCCCATCTGCAGCGCAAGTCCCAGGGGCCAGGCAGCCCTGCAGAAAGCACGGGTAGCAATCGCCATCTCACGAACTCCACGTGGATCGCTGCCAACCCAGCACAACGCCACATCGTCCACCAAGTCCCCAGGTTGGACCTGAGGGGCGACCGACATCGCCTGGCGAGTACTTCTAGGCAGCAACACCATCAACATAGTCGTAGCGTGGGTGCAACCCGCCAAGATGCCCTGACAGGCCTTACGCGCCACAGAGTACGACGAACACGAATACACAGAACGTAGCTGCTGGTACATCTGCACAAGCATGAAGGCCATTCGCATGGGATATCCACTGGCCCTGCACTCCAACAGGATGGCCTCGTGCCTGACCAGCTCGTAGCACTTGAGCATGTCCAGCAGCACTATGATGGCATTGTCACCGCACAGGGATGCCATCTCCTTGGTGAGGGCCAAGTCAAAGGCCGCGTCACTCGACGACTTGCCACCAGTGTGGCACCATGGCACCACACCTCGGGCAATGCATGGGCCTGCCCCCATGCTGCCGAGACAGGCCTGACCCGCCCCCAAATCCTGACCAGCGTGTTCATCAGCACGACCAGGTGCCCCCCACCACTCGGCTTAGGGAGCCGCGCGAGTTTTGAGATATGTCTCCCGTCCGGCCACGCCAGGAGAGACTCGCGCTGCTCGAAGAGGCGCGCCATGGCCGTCAGCGCCCCGAAGGAGAGGTGTTACATGGCCCGGGGCGCGATGTTGATCTGCCCAACGCCTGTCTGCCAAGAGAAACAACGAAAGGCCTCGAGCACGCTATCAGCCCCAAGCCGTGGTAGCTGCCCCCAGGTATCAGCATCCGCAGGTCGGCGGACCACGCCGTCGCCATGCCGCGCCCAGAAACTGCCCCAGAACTCCAGCTTGCGGTCGGCCAGCACGCGCCCGCGCTGCAGCCCATTGCCCCCGTCCACAATCTCCTGGAGCGCCCTCGGCTTCAGGAGGCGGCGCGCTCCCTTTGCACCAGACGCGAAAGCCGTCTGCGCCCGCTGCGTCCAGCTCAGCGCCGCCGCCTTCTCGTGCCTGGCCTCCGCAGCTTGGGGAACGCTGCGGACGCGGTCGGCCTGCCGCTCGAAGTCGCCCTGCGCCATGGCCAGCAAGCCGCGCGAGAAGAAGCCGACAGCCTCGGAGTCGAGGTGCGGCCAGACGCCCTTCCTGCGCCAGATCCCCAAGAAAAAGTTCTCGCACTCCAGCAAGTGGCTCGCCGCCTTGGCGCGCAAATTGGCCCACGAGAGCCCCTTGCCTGCAACCCGTGAGGACTGGCGTTGCTCGTATCCAGCCTGCGAACCAAGCCTGGGCACGAAACCATGCAACGCAACTCGCACTCGGCGCAGGTGGCGGGCCCGGCGCGCTGCCAGCGCCCACGCCTGGTTGGTAGCTGACCTCCCGCCCCAAGCACCCTTCACCACAGGCTGGAAGCTCACCAGCTCGAAGGGCGGGGGCCCTAGCACCGTGGAAAAACCCGCTGCCTCGTTCACGAGGTCGCAGCGGCCCTGCAGCTCGTTCTCAATGCCACTCAGCACGACGTCCCAGGCTCGGGCGATGCCCTCGCTGCCAGTCGCGCACGGGATGGCCACCATGATCGGATCCCAATCAGAGGGAGGCCTCGCGCACCCAGGTGCAGGCGGCCTGCGAATGCCACGAGGCTCGGCAAGCCTCCTGACCTTAGCATCAAAGGCCTTCGCGGTGAACTCCATGGTCACGGGCAGGCGCGGCCACGTCTCCGCGCCCACCACCACAGGTGGCCGAAGGCGAGGTAGAAGACGGCAGGAAACCATGAACATGTCAATGGTGCGGCCAGGAAGGCTCTGCACGCATGTGGGCTCCCTCGGCGCCAGCACCGCCCCGTTGGCCGACTGCGGCCAGGACAACGAGCCCAGCTTGCCCACCTCCATGTTGAAGTCGCCACCGACGACCCAAGGGGCGCCCATCGCCTCCAGCGACCTGACGTACTGGTACAGCTTGTACAACATGGCCAGGTTCTCGGGCGAGAGCTGCGCGTCCACGATGAAATAGCACGACAACATGACGGAGCCGCCCTTCACACCCGCGTGGATGTGGGCCGCCATCATCCGGCCCTCCTCGAGCACGTGGCTGTCGAGGCCAGGCGGTTTGGTCACGACCGCGCGCAGCGGGGCCAACACCGCCACGCCGCCTTTGCTGCCTACACCTTGCCCTGGCAACGCGGGTTCCCATACTCCATGGTACCCTGATGCTCTGACCTTATTCTGCAGACGCGCCAGGGCGCCTCCTCAACCTTAGCATGATGCTCCTGCACGGCAATGCGCAAACTGGAGCATGTGGGCAGGAAGCCGACGAGCGGGCCACCCGAAGACACATTCACTGTAGTGATACTTGAAAACGACGCCGTGGTTCCAGTAACAAAGAACAAACAACAAGCAAGACACCGACCAAGCAAGCTAGGCAGGGCTGATCCTTGGCTTCTTGACCTTAGCACCCCAACGCATGATGATTTCCTCCAGCCTGTGTTTCTCGCCACCTGCCGCGACGACCTCTTCCATGAACTCAACATCTTCAGAAAACGCTGCTGACTGTGGTGTACTGGGGGCTGGCACAGGCTGCGGCTGCTGAGGCTGCTCCTCCTGCGACTTTGCCTCTGCCTCAGCCGCCGCCTGCTCTTTCTGGGCAGCCAGCCTCGCGTTCTCCTCCTGCTGCAACCTCCGCAACTCCTGGAAGCTGGCCGTGAGGCTGCCCGCCAGCTGGCGCTCGGCGCCCAGGCTCTGGAGGAGGACGCCGGGGCCTTCCAACGTGGCCCCCACGCCTTTGATCGGCTCATCAAGCGCCGCCTTCTCACCTGGAGTCGTTACTTGCCCTTGTAGCTTCTTGCGCTCCTGGTCCAGCTCCTCCATGCTAGCGTCGATTGCCGCCAGCTTGTCACGAGTGAACCGCTCCTTCTCCTGTAAAACACGAATCTGCGACTGCAGGCTGTCCACCTTGTGCTGCTGGTCGTCCCGCAACCGTTGATGCTTGGTGAACTGGGCCCCCATCTCCCGCAATATCTGCCCCAGTGGCCGCGACGCCGCCACCTTGGCCCGAAGCTCGGCCTGCTCAGCCAGCAGCTGTTTGCGGGTGGCCACGACCGATGGCTCCGAGATGCCCCTGAGCTTGCTGATGAGTTCGTCCACCTCGCGCAACCTGTCCTTGGCGACAGAGTCGGAGTCGTCCCCGTCCGCCGAGGGCTCCATCTGCACGTCTTCCCCGCCAGGCGGCTGCTTCTGCACCGCTGCCAGCCGCTTGTTGGCCGCAGCGAGCTCGGCCTTGAGCTAGGCCACCTTGACGGAGTCTGACCAGTAGTCGTAGCCACCACCGCCCTGGCCGCCCTTCTTCCTCTGGGAGGGTGTGGTCGGCTTGCGCACTCCATCGAAGACCAACCCCTTGCCGAGTTTGCACTTCGCGCACTGCCTCGCGTCTGCGTGGTTCCACCAGGGCCTCCCAGCGGGCCCGCAGCAGCTCTTGCAGAACCATGGCAGCGCCTGCTCCGAGCGGTAGTGCGGCGGAGGCATGAGAGGGACGCGCCAAGGCAGGGCGGGCCCTCTCGACTCTCGCTCTGGGGCTGACTAGGGAAAAGTTTGAAGACTGGCCGCGGACTAGCGGTATACACGTGTTCCGCTGTTGAACAAAGCATCTTCAGCCTAAATGGCTACGGAGGAAAAGGGAGAAAGGATAATGAAGGAAGGCGGAGGAGGAGGGAAGCGAAGGGGGACATCGAATTGGATCTGGATTCGGCGCTGGTCGACGCAAGACCAGACCGGAGAATGGCATAGGCGCGTCTAGCACCTGCGCCTCGCCTTTGGCGGTGGCTGGGGTGTAATATGCCATTCGTTGAAAACGTCGGTGCCAATGACACCGCATACATAACAACCGTGTAGGCACCAGATGTCGACCGTGGCAGATTGTTCTCGTAACGCTCCTGCAGCACGAATCTGGAACAGGGGGGGAGGGGGCGCATAACATGTGCAATTAGTTATCAAGGCAGAGCTTATCGAGCAGCTTCGCGTCGCCTTTGGCGGGGCCAGGGCGCATTATGTGAATCATGCGCTGCCAATAGTTTGGTTGTGTGCGTTTGATGTACAACCGCACGTTCTTGACGCAGGCCCTGGGCTCGCTGGCCTTGGCTTAGCCGAGCGCACGGGCTGCATTTGAGACCGAGCTGTAGACATCAGGTCAGGCGATCTGGATCCTAGGCGAACGTTGGTTTGCAGCAGCTGCGCTAAAATGTAATGCTGGCCAGTGCAAGCCTCAGTTCAAGAGGGCCCATCATATTAGCAACGTGGATAGCATACGGTGCAGCTCGAGACGTTTAGAATTACAAACGTCCGCCTGTGAAGGCCGTGCCCCACAGGCTACCTGAAGCCGCGCCCTCAGGGACTTGGGTGACTGTGGGACCTGGCATGAGGCGACCATCGGCCGAGAAGCTGGGCGGGCGCGGCTGCGGCTGAGAAAGGGGCGGTGGGAGGGAAGGGGGGGACAGAGGAGGAAGAGAAACCTCCCTCAGCCGAATTGGCCCGTCCCCTGGCGCTATGCCGAGCCTGGCCTATACTGGCCCGAACTATCGTCGCAATACCTTAGCTGTAGACAGACCTGCCTGCCCTCCTGGGGCCCGCTCTATGATCTTGAGCGCCGCCTCCGTTCCAATTGCGGGGTTTTGGCGAGGCAAGGGAACATTCTAGGGCTCTAGCGACGAAGTTGAAATACGTGTTCTAAGCTGTAGCCATGTTTGCCTGCGCATTCAGCTCGCCATTGAAGGGTGGGAGTGCGAATCGTCTCCTATCTTGGCTGGGGAAAAATAGGACGACGGGACGGGGAGGGGTGAGGAGCGGGAGGAGATGAGCGCAACCAAATAGAGCGGGGAGGAGGGGGGAAGAAGGGATGGGAGGAGGATGGGAGGGGTGTAAGAGGGGGATGAGGATGACGACCTCCAGGAACTTCTGACGGTCGCGGCGATGATGGCACCGCGCCCACCTCTTTGAACTGATCTGGGTCCTGCCCTTGTCCAACGTGGTTGCAGAGCTTCTGCGTGACCGCACTCTGCGTGTTCTTGGGCGAAGCGACATCGAAGATCCCGCAGAACTCCGAAACCTCGCCCTTTCTCCTGGTAGCCCGCGCGAGGACTACGCCACACATCCCACCAACACAGATGACCCCCAGAACAAACATCAAAACAATGGCGACGTTGACGGTCTCCTCTTCGTCTTCTTTGTGCGACAAGGTGGTGCTGCCCAACGCGGTGGTGGTGATCGCCTGTATGACGCCGATTGCACCAGTCTGGACTGTCACGATGCCAGGCACGGCCTGCACGGCCTGCAACACCGCGTCGGCGAGAGAGTCGAATGAGCCCAAGTTGTCGGCTACTGTGGCCGCAGAAATTGTATCCGGAATTGTGACAAGGGCCGAGACGATCACGGAGCCGTCGTACACTGTCACATGCACATCGCTAGACGCGATGCCTTGGCCTGCTTGCGCTGCAACTGCCTCC
The DNA here is from genome assembly GCA_963575745.1 of Prorocentrum cordatum. NCBI lineage: Eukaryota > Dinophyceae > Prorocentrales > Prorocentraceae > Prorocentrum > Prorocentrum cordatum. Next base: position 36,116 of record CAUYUJ010016493.1, on the reverse strand, counting down.
GCGCACGCCAGCTTGAACGACTCCATGATGGACGAATTGGCCAGCAACGAGTCGTAGTCCACGTTCTGCACCAACATTGCAACAGTCTGGGTATGGGCAGTGTTACTAAAGGCGGTCGTGGTCGATGTCACTCTTGCAGCTTGCGTAGCACTCGTGGTCGAGGTTGCACTTGTGGTGTGCACGGTCGTGGTAGAAGACGCGCTGATAGTCTTGCTGGTGTCGGACGTGGAAGTGCTGGTCGCGCTGGAGGACGATGTGGTCGTGCCTGTCTCGGTGGGGGTAGTCGCGCTTGAAGTCGATGTTGTTGTGCCTGTCTCGGTGCGAGTGGTCGCGGAGGTCCCTGTGGCGCTGCTGGTCGCCGAAAGCGTGGAGGCGGTGCTCGTGTGAACCGTGGTAGTGGAGGTGGCGGATGTGGTCTCCGTGGCGGAAGTTGTATGAACAGAAGTTGTTGTGCTGACCGTCGTGGAAGCAGAAGTGGCAGTCGACGTTGTGCCGCTGGTAAGCGAGAGCGTACTCGTCTCAGTGGTATTGGTCTGCGTCGTTGTGGTGGTGGTCGTGCTCGTCGACGTCGCCATTTCCAGGGTCGGCTCCGAGACCTCAACCAGAACATCCTCGACGTCGGCGCCCAACGCCATGGTGGCCTCGCCGCTGGCCACTTTCTCTTGGAACTTGGTAGCGATCTCCTGGAGCGCGGCCAACGACTCCACGTTCCATGAGACTCCAAGATCGACCTCGCTCGAACCATTCGTCGAATTTGTTTCATTCGTCGAATTGGTTTCATTTGTTGAATTGGAGGCATTGACCGCATCGACCGGCACGGCTTCCTCTTCTGCGATCTGAACCGTGAGGGACAAGCCTGAGGCTGCAGAGGTCCCGTTCTCGTCGGCGGTGTCGTTGGAAATGTTCGCAGCTACGAGGCGACGTAGCCGACGGGCTCTGACCTGCACCGAGACCACCTTGATCCGGGATGGGTCGATCTGGAGGAGCAACGCCAAATTGTCAATAAAGCTTGAACTGTCGAACTGCTGCGCGGGGATCGAGACAGTGAGGGAGAGCTGCACGACCTGAATCATCTTTAACATGATCCACCCGCCTCCCCGAGTCGCCTCCGTCCCGCTGTGTATGCCGCCGTGCATCACCAGATAGAAGCGGCGCGCGTGGGGGTCGAAGGCGTGCGAGCCGTGGGGGTCGGAGAGCACGGGCAGCCGAGCCTCGGCTCGCGAGGTGCTCTCGGCCGACTCCGCCTCGGACCCCGGCTCCGCCTCGGACTCCGGCTCCGCCTCGGACTCCGGCTCCGACTCGGACTCCGGCTCCGCCTCGGACTCTGGCTCCGCCTCGGCCTCCGGCTCCGCCTCGGACTCTGGCTCCGCCTCGGACTCCGGCTCCGACTCGGGCTCTGGCTCCGACTCGGGATCTGCCACCGGGGTCGCGGTGGAGCACGTCGCGCAGGCGATGCTGGTGTCGAACTCATCCCCGAGCAGCACGCCGTCCACGTACACCTGCAGCTGGAAGGGCTGGGTCAGGAAGATGTCCAGGCGTACCGAGGCCGGGATCTCGCTGAAGTAGAACAGCCGGTGGTGCTTTGGGGGCGAGGCGAACATTGTCAAGTTGTAGCGGTCGCTGGGCCGGAGCAGCCAGTACCGGTCCTGGTCGGGCGGGTCCGGGATGCAGCCGTCGTCGTACGGGCCAGATGACCACGTTGACCGCTCGTCCGACTCGCGCCAGGCCTTGAACCTGCTGAAGACCGCAGGGATATTGACGTCATAAGCTTCCCACCAGAGCACCCGCGGCTTGAGATCTGGACAAGCGAAGTGGCCAGGCCGTTCTTCGCAGGAGCTCGTCGCGAGGTCGGGGTTCAGGCTCGTCACCGCTGAGCCTTCGGCCCCGACGCCCAGCAGGCTCCCGTCCATGTCCAGCAAAGCCGCCTGCAGGACGCCGTCGCACGCTCCGTCGCACTGGACGCGATTCCACGAAGCAGCCCCGGACCAGTCGGCCAGGTCGATGCGGGCGTCGTCGGAAACCGTGCTCAGCCAGACGACATCGGAGAAGCGATTCGGGTGAAACATGTCGATCCCCGTGGGATTGTTCGTGAAAGCCACAGAGGGTGTGCCGCAGTCGTCGCTGCTGAAGTGCCCGAAGGTGGGCGACGTCCAGATCACCTCCGAATAGCGCGAGCCGTGGCTGCCGAGGCGGTGCTCCCAAGGCATCACGCACAACTTCTGCGGAGTGTTGGGTGGCCGGCACACGGGGACTTGGCCGCCAACCTCGCACAACTTCCCGATGCCGTTGACGACGTGCGAGAGGAAACCGACCCGCCTGAACACGGAACCCACCACGGAGTTGCACCCAAATCCCACCATGTCCGACCTACCGTAGGCGCGGCAGCCGATGGACGCATCGCACGTGGAAGCCGCCGTGGAGCCGAAGATGGTCACGTTGTGCATGTAGACACGGTGCTCGTTGTCGTCGCGAGCACGGTTGAAGTGCAGAGAAGTGCCGATGTGATTGTCGGACAGCAGAACGGAATCCATGCGGAAATTCATGGTTTGGTCCACCGTGAGTACGCCGATGTGACTATTCTTCCAGGCCACGGCCCCGCGCAGCGTGGCGCAGTTGCCAGCCCACCAGCCACGCAGGATGAAGAAGCCGGTCATGCAAGCCACGGCCTCATTCATCATATCCTCGTCCAGTGGGGCCAGCCCAGCGTCTCCCTCGACGCAGGCGTCCAAGGAGGGGCGGATCATGAAGCCTGTATCAGCGGATCCGGCGGCGATGTTACCGACGAGGCTCGCCACAGGCACCTCTATGAGGAAGGCAGCGAAGCCGGTGATCCAGACGGTGGCCTCGAGCGGGTGGCGGAGCGTCTCGATAGCCACGTTACCCTGCACCACGACACTGTCCCCGACAGCCGTACTCATGATCCACAGGGCCGTGCGGTACGTCCTGTGGAAGATGTTGCCGCTGAGCGTGAGCCGCTGCACGCCATCACCCACCACCGCGCCCGCCTGCGAGGAGCTGAAGAGGCAGCGCTCCACGCTGCTGCTGTTGCCGGCTCCGATGCTTCCGCCCTGGAACTTGAAGTACAGGGCGGGGTACTCGTGGAAGAACTTGCCCATCGACACGAAGTCTACGGCTCGCATATGCGCAGAGCCCACCCACGTGCCGTCCTGCGAGCCACCGATCATGACGTGACCCCCGTGGTAGTACGCGTCGCTGTCCCCCGTCATGAAGACGACGTTGGAACGGCCCGAGAGCAGCGCCACCGTGGCCTCCAGCCGCACCGTCGGCCAGTGGCCGGCGCCACCCTGCGGGATCTCGCCGCCGAAGTGCCGGATGCTGAGGGGCTGGCTCAGGCGGATCAGCGTGGAGTCCTGCAGGCACGGTCTACAGTCATTGTGCTACCACAAGGAGAGGCACAATGAGGAACGAAGAGGCTTTTCTGGCCACGGCGGGCCTAGGCCACAGACAGGCTCCACGACGCACATCGAAGGCACGGCCCGAGCACCCGAGCCCCTCCTGAACCCAAAGCGGTCCTTATTCCAGCGTCTTGACTGCACACCGCGAAGTGCATGGCAGGGTGCCATGATGTGCCCATCTTCCACCACCAACACTACCATAGGTAGGAGAGGTAGGAGAAGGAGGAGGAGGAGGAGGAGGAGGAGGAGGAGGAGGAGGAGGAGGAGGGGTAGGAGGAGGAGGGGTAGGAGGAGGAGAAGGAGGACGAGGAGGGGAGGAGGAGGAGGAGGAGGCGGAGGAGGAGGAGGAGGAGGAGGGAGGACGAGGAGGGGAGGAGGAGGAGGAGGAGGAGGAGGAGGAGAAGGAGGAGGAGGAGGAACTCCCCATCTTCCCTCCTCCCCCGTCCTATCCATGGCAGCGGTGGTGGATAATCGGCCCACCATGCCAGGGAGCTGGATCTGCACATGACCGGATCCGCATGCGGAGCATGCGGCGGCCACGCGCGCGCACGGGCACGCCTGCGGAGGCCACGCGCACACACGCGGCCACACAAGGGCGGAGCGCTGGAGAGACATGCAGCCACACACGTATCCAGCTCCCCTCTCAGGCCAGTCTCGCCATGGGCATCCAGCTTCCTGGTAGTTGAGGGGGAGGGGAAGGAGGAGGATGAGGAGGAGGAGGGGGAGGAGGGGAGGGGGAGGAAGACAAGCTATGTGCGCTCGCGTCATATCTGACGTCCTACCCCTCCCTCCCATCCCTTATCATGGCGCTGATTTTCTCTATCCGCGGAAGCGTGTCGTAGCGGACCTGTGGCTCCGCGTGCGCGTGCGTAGTGGGTGGTGGTGCGCGTGCGTGCGTGCGTGTGTGCGTGGTTGTGGTTGTGGTTGTGGTTGTGGTTGTGGTTGTGGTTGTGGTTGTGGTTGTGGTTGTGGTGGTGGTGGTGGTGGTGGTGGTGGTGGTGGTGGTGGTGTGTGTGTGTGTGCGTGTGTGCGCGCGTGTGCTGTGGTGTGACGTGGTGTGGCGTCTTGGTGGTTTGGTGGTGGGCCAGGTGCGCGCGTGCGTGATGGCGGTGGTGGTGGTGGCGGTGGTGGTGGTGTGGTGTGTGTGGTGTGTGTGTGTGTGTGTGTGTGTGTGTGTGTGCGTGTGCGTGCGTGCGTGCGTGCGTGCGTGCGTGCGTGCGTGCGTGCGTGCGTGCGTGCGTGCGTGCGTGTGTGTCTGTGTGCGCGCGCGTGTGATGTGGTGTGACGCGGTGTAGCGTGGTGGTGGTGGGTGGGGTAGTGGGGTGGTGTTGGCGGTGCGCGTGCGTGCGTGCGTGCGTGCGTTGGTGGGTGGAAGTGGCGGTGGGCGGGGCGGGGCGCGGTGCGGTGGTGGCGGGCGGATGGGCGCGCGAGAACGAGGCCCGCGCTGGGGGGAGAACGCCATCCTGAACGACGGAGGCAAAACACCGATCCGAAGATGAGACCCACGCTGCAGCGGGAGCACGATTCGGAACGAGCGGGGCCCGAAAACGAGGCCGGCGCCTCAGCGAGAGCAGCATTTTGAAAAAAAATGCAGGCGAAAACCCAACTCCCGGGAATCCTGTGTAAAAAAGCAGGACGCGGGGGGGGGGCGAGCACTCCCAGCACGTCATCAGGGGAAGAGGGAGAGTAGTATTCATATTGAGTAATTGTCGAGGAGGAGGAGGAGGAGGAGGAGGAGGAGGAGGAGAAGCACGCAACAGGCTAGCCTTATGAGCAGGAAACATGCCAAGGATGCGTGCGCGTTCGCTGTAGATCTGCCCTGAAGTCCGACGTGGGGTCGTAGACGGGCTGCCCCTCAATGTTGGCAACCTCCGTATCCGTGGTCGCCGGAGGCTGCGGGTACTCCGTAGCGGAGATACCGATCTCCGCGCCCGCTGGCCACTCGCTCAAGTTGCCTCTCAGCACAATTTCCTGCGCCCCGGCCTCAACGGTGACTTTCAGCTTGGCCCAGAGCGCGCAGCCGATGTCCGATCCGAACGCGGTGAGCGTGCCGAGGACCCCGACCACCTTGTTGACCATGAAGAGGCCCTCGACCATGATCACTGTCTGGTCCGTCTCCCCGCCGTGCAGCGCCACCGTGGCGCTCACGCCGGGAGGTATCGGGTCGTCCGCGGTGCCTGGGGAAACCAACACGTACCGGTACGGCTACTCCCCAGACCTCTCCCGGGGTGCGTTCTGACCAGCATTGCGAGGCGAATCCAGCGGTGGCGACGAGGGCCTCCCAGGAGGCCCGAAAACAAGGGCAAGCGGGCAACGGGTCGCGGTATGTGGGTACCTCTTTCTCCTCCGAGCTCCGATGTCAAGAGTGCCCCAGACCTTCGCTGAGTGGATGTTCAGCCTGCTGCTCACGTTGCGGGAGAACTCTAGCCGCCCCTCCACGACCAGCCACTGCAGCAGCGGCGTCTCGACGTCGAGCAGGACGTGCTCCGAGGCGTTGATCACGACCGTGTCGCCCGCCTCCGGCAGCCGACCAGAGGGCCACCTCGACGCGTCGGACCACGGCCTGATGGGTACGAGGACCACAGGCTCCTTGTCAGGGATCGGCCTACAGTCAACCCGCATCATTAGGACACACGATAAGGATGCAAGCGCCCTGGAATGCCATTTCGACGCTTTTCGAGCGGGGCGCGGCCAGCGAAAATGGCCAATGATCGGCGGACGGGGCAAGGATGCAAGGGCACCCTTGGGAAGGTTGCCCATCCTTACTATGCAGGCTGACAGTACAAAGTGTTTCTCGTGTTCGTTTTGTCGTTGGTGTCCCTCGCTTCGCCGTCGTTCCGCCCCTGCTGCAAAAAACGAAAGCGGCACGAGAGCGGCCGACGGAATCGCCCAAAGACGCAGGTTGGGTCGAGCCCCGCTCCTCGTGGAACGTGGGCGTCGGGCAGCCCTCGCTGGCGGTGCGCGAAAGGGGGGCGGGGCAAGAGGGGCGGGCCTTCTGCAGCAGGCGGGGGGGTGGACGGTTTCCCCCGGAGCCGTAGGCGACCCGAGGAGGAGGAGGAGGAGGAGGAGGAGGAGGAGGAGGAGGAGGAGGAGGAGGAGGAGGGAGGAGGAGGAGGAGGAGGACGAGGAGGAGGAAGAAGAGGAGGAGGAGGAGGAGGAGGAGGGGGAGGAGAGAGGAGGAGGACGGGTCGCCGAGGCCCTACGGAGAAACCCTCCAGGGGGGCGGAGGGGCTCCTGGAAGGGACGGGAGGCTCCCGAGGAAGGCCTCCTCGGCGGGCGGGCCCCCTCCCGAGGCTCCCCCCCCCTCCTCGCGCGCCTCCCGGGGGGCTGGAGCAGGGCGAGCCGAGGCCACGGCGAGCTCGGTCCCCGGGCCCCTCCCGAGGGGGGGGCCCAAGCGCGCAGCAGCAGCTGCCTCCCAGCGCCGTGGCGGCGAAGGGGCGCCCCCGAAGGCCAAGCGCGCGCAGCCGTGGCGCCGAAGGTGCGCCCCATAAGGCAAACTACCGATGTCGCGACTCGCCCTCTGCCGAGACCCCCGATACTGCGAACACACAATCCAACATCGCGAGAACCGTAGACCTAGACCCCATCTTGCTGCGGCAATTGTTCGAGATCGATCCGTGAGGGCTAGGACCATGGCAACATCGCCCGTTGGATCTCGGGGTCCTCTGACGAAATGCTCTCGTTGTGGCCTGAGAGGGGGGGGGGCCCGAAGGCCAACCGCCGCTGTCTCAAACTGGCCCTCCTTTGATCGGGCGTGAACTAGCCAGCCGCAGGGCAAACCCAGCTCAGCCAACTTAGAGCACATGTGCTGCAAGTCCCCAGGGGCCTCTCAAACCCCAGCCCAGCCAATGTGCACGGCCACCTCTGGGGCCGCGAGCGGCTCCCCAGCCCGGCCCAGCCAACCTCCAGCTTTGCCTCGCCGCCGCTCGGACGCGCCCCCTCCCTGCGCACAGTTCGGTGTCGTGCCCGCTTCTGTTGGCCCCAGGGTCGAGGATGCTCCTCGATGGCCCCCGCCGAACAAAAAAAACGCACACGTCCGAGCGATGCCGAGCCGCAGGATCCTGCAGGCTCCAGCGCTCGTGCTGCGACCCGTTTGCGCGGCACCCTGGCGGCGTGCGCCCAAGGATAGCCCCAGAGTCGAATCGAGAAGTCGGATCGGCGATCGACATGAGCCAGATCGGCAGAATTCGGCAGCCGAGTCGGGAGAAGCCGAATCGGCAGAAATCGGCAGGCTAGTAGACCTCCATGGAGGAATCCGCATCCAAGTCTGCATCCGAAGCCGCGTCGAAACGAGCCTGCGCCCTGCTCCGAGAGGAGGCCCGCCGCCCCTGGCGCCCGCTACCCCGCCGCGCGCCACCCGCCTCGTCGGGGCACTCCCGCGCCCAGAACGTCTGCGAGACCGGCGACGGCGAGGCGACGTGCGCGGAGAGGGCCGCGGTAAGGCGGCCGCCCACCTAAGCGGAAATGGAGAAGGAGAAGGAGGAGGAGGAGGAGGAGAAGGAGGAGGGGGAGGAGGAGGGGGAGGAGCAGGAGGAGGAGGAGGAGGAAGAGGAGGAGGAGGAGAAGGAGGAGGAGGAGGAGGAGGAGGAGGAGGAGGAGGAGGAGGAGGAGGAGGAGAGGAGGAGGAGGAGGAGGAGGAGGAGAGGAGGAAGGAGGAGGAGAGCAAAAGGAGGAGGATCAGGAGGAGGATAGGAGGAGGAGGAGGAGGAGGAGGATGAGGAGGAGGAGGAGGAGGAGGGAGGAGGAGGAGAGGAGGAGAGGAGGAGGAGGAGGAGGAGGAGGAGGAGGAGGAGGGGGAGGGGGACAAGCTAGGTGCGCTCGCGTCATATCTGACATCCTACCCCTCCCTCCCATCCCTTACCATGGCATAGATCCCCTCCCTACTCGCACAGTCGGATGTCGAGCAGGGCAATGATCCCGAAAGGGTGCGCGATGCATTGTAGAGCACGGCATGGCATGGAGTAGAAGAGCACCACAAAGCGTAGTATGCCACAGCATGGCGTGGCGTGGCGTAGTGAAGAATTGCATCACAAAGCTTTGCAACGCAAAGCATGGCATCGCACAGCGGCCCCGAACATAACATTGCATAGCATGGCGTTGAAGATCAAAGCGTAGCATGGCATAGCACGACGTGGCACTTAAGCACTGCATATCACGCTTCAGCTGAAGGCATGGCATCGCGCAACGGAACGCAACCTAGCATTGCATTGCATTGCATGCCGTGGCATGGCACGGGAAATGACGCCAGCTCTGCAGCGGGAACACGATTCGGAACGAGCGGAAGCGCGGAAATGAGGCCAACGCTGCAGCGGGAGCACGATTCAGAACGAGCGGAAGCACGGAAATGAGGCCAGCGCTGCAGCGGGAGCACGATTCGGAACGAGCGGGGCCCGAAAATGAGGCCGGCGCCTCAGCGAGAGTAGCATTTTGGAAAACATGCAGGCGAAAACCCAACTCGGGGGAAACCTGTGTATTAAAACAATATACGCGGGGGGGGGGGGGGGGCGAACACTCCCAAGACGTCATCAGGGGGAAGAGGGAGAGTAGTATTCATATTGAGTGATGTGGAGGAGGAGAGAGGAAAGGAAGGAGGAGGAGGGAGAGGAGGAGGAGGAGGAGGAGGAGGAGGAGGAGGAGGGAGGAGCGGAGGAGGAGGAGGAGGAGGAGGAGGAGGAGGAGGAGGAGGAGGAGGAGGAGGAGGAGGAGGAGGAGGAGGAGGGGAGGAGGGGAGGAGAAGGAGGAGGAGGCGGAGGAGGAGGAGGAGGAGGAGAGGAGGGGGAGGAGGAGGAGGGGGAGGAGGAGGAGGAGGAGGAGGAGGAGGAGGAGGAGGAGGAGGAGGAGGAGGGGAGGAGGGGAGGAGGAGGAGGAGGAGGAGGAGGAGGAGGAGGAGGAGGAGGAGGAGGAGGAAGAGGAGAGGAGGAGGAGGGGAAGAGGAGGAGGAGGAGGAGGAGAGGAGGAGGAGGAGGGGAGAGAGAAGGGAGAGAGGAGGAAGGAGGAGGAGGAGGGGAGGAGGAGGAGGAGGAGGAGGAGGGAGGGGAGGAGAAGAGGAGGTGAGGAGGAGGAGGAGGAGAAGAAGAGGAGAACAATAACCAAAAAAAAAGGAAGGAGAAGAACAAGGAGGAGGAGGCGGAGGAGGAGGACTGAGGAAGGAGGAAGGAGGAAGAGGAGGAGGATGAGGAGGAGGATGAGAAGGATGAGGGGGAGAAGAAGGAGGGGAAGGAGGAAGAGGAGGAGGAGGAGGAGGAGGAGCATGAGGAGGGGGAGGGGGAGGGGGAGGATGAGGAGGATGAGGAGGAGGGGGAGGAGGAGGAGAAGGAGGAGGAGGAGGCGGAGGCGGAGGGGGAGGGGGAGGAGGACAAGCTAGGTGCGCTCGCGTCATATCTGACATCCTACCCCTCCCTCCCATCCCTTACCATGGAGCTGATTTTCTCTATCCGCGGAAGCGTGTCGTAGCGGACCTGTGGCTCCGCGCGCGCGTGCGTAGTGGGTGGTGGTGCGCGTGCGTGCGTGCGTGCGTGTGTGCGTGGTTGTGGTGGTGGTGGTGGTGGTGGTGGTGGTGGTGTGTGGTGCTGGTGCTCGTGCTGGTGGTGGTGCTGGTGCTGGTGGTGGTTGTGATGGTGGTGGTGGTGGTGGTGATGGTGGTGGTGGTGGTGGTGGTGGTGGTGGTGGTGGTGGTGGTGGTGGTGCGGCGCGGTGGTGGCGGGCGGATGGGCGCCCGAGAAAGAGGCCCGCGCTGGGGCGAGAACGCCATCCCGAACGACGGAGGCCAAACACCGATCCGAAAATGAGGCCCACGCTGCAGCGGGAGCACGATTCGGGATTCGGGAGCAGAAATTCGGGAGCAGAAATGACGCCGGCGCCTCAGCGAGAGCATCATTGAACAAAAAACGCAAGCGAAAACCCGTTTCCCGGGAATCCTGTGTAAAAAAACAATACGCGGGGGGCGTTCGGCCCGAAAATGACGCCGGCGCCTCAGCGAGAGTCGTTTCCCAGGATTTCCCGGGCATCCTGTGTGTTAAAAAACAGTACGCGGAGAATGCGCGGCCATCACCCGGACGCCATCAGGGGAAGAGGGAGAGTATTTTCATATTGAGTAATTGTGGAGGAGGAGGAGGAGGGGGAGGAGGAGAAGGAGGAGGAGGAGGACCCGGGAGGCAAGGGTGCAAGGGCTACCCCTGGGAGGGATGCCTACCCCTGCTCTGCGGGTCGACCGTGTGGGCTGCACGCTGCCTGCTGCCCCCGGCATCGCCCGGCCGCACGCCGGCCCTTGGCACACACATTGCTCGGCCCTGCCCCAGCGTCCGACGCCGGGCAGCCTCCGGCACGGCGCCCGGCCGCCTCTCGAGGCCACACCGAACATTTTTTGGGCATGGCTAAAAAGGGGGCCTGGGACACACAAATAGATGCACACAAAGAACAGGATTCCCCCTGTTTCCCCACATTTTCTGGGCTGCTGTCTTCCCCCCACTTCCCACAGTTTCCCAAATTTTCTGGGGGGTCGACGATTCCTCGTGTCTGTGTTCCCCACCTAGAATATAGTATGCGTGGAGGCTTGGCAGGTATGTCGGTCACGTGTTTGGGCTTTCGGATCTCCAGGGTGCGCACATTTTCCCGCCCAACTTACCCGTCCCGCGCGGAACCGAGCACATATCTGCTGCATATGTGCACGTGCGCATGGCAGAGGGCGGCACTGGTGCTGCTTGACTGCGTACGGGGTCGTTGGGGGCATGGCTCAGAGGGGCTGGGAGACACCACTCTGGGGATGCCGGCCCATCCTCGCGGGGGCGGGGCACCTTCTCCCCGATTGCACAGCGCGCTCCTCCAGCCCTGTCCGTTGCTCCGGTTCCTCGCTGCTGACCACGGACTCCTCCCGATTCGCCCGCTCCTTTCCTCCCTGCCAAGGTCCTGGAGGTCACGCTTTCGGCCAGGGGGTGCAGAGGAGGATGCCCCACGTGGAGTACAATTTCTGTCCACTCTGCCTCCCCTGCTGGCCATCGCTCGGACGTCCATTCCAAGTGTTTTTTGGGGGGTTCGTGCGTGGTTGTTTCGCCACATGATCAAGGATGCTCCTCGATGGTCCTCGCCGAAGGAAAAATGCGCACGTCCGAGCGATGCCAATCCTGTGTCGCCGCGGGAAACAGTATCGACATGGCGTGCGGAGGCCTCAGTGCGGCCGCGGGGCGAGGCGTCGGTATGGCGTGCGGGAGATCAGGGCAGATGCCTCTGGTCCGCCTCTCGCTCTCCGCGAGCGTCGGCTCGGCGCCGTCCTGCGCTGTCGCAACCTACCCCTCCACGCGCCCATCCCGGCCACGGTAGAACTCCACCCGCCCTGCGGCCCCCCCTGCCCCCACCCTGCGACGCTCCAGACCCCCCCGTTTGGAGGAGGGCGAGTCGAGACAACGACGGCTCAAGATCGGTCCCCGGACCCCGGGTCCGAACGCACCAGTCTTCCCGGCTGCGTCCAGCCGAGACGACGAAGGGCCCCTCACCCCCGACGGCCAAACTAACCGTTGTCTCAACTCGCCCTCCTCCGGAACCCCTTCGTTTTCGATCGCGTGTTCGCCCCACCCCCTTCCCCGCGGACTCAAAGATGGCGTCAGGCCTGCTGGAGGCCCTGTAGGCTCCTCTTGTTTTGTCCTCTCGGACCTGTGCTCCCGAATACCCAGGGCCCACTTTGAATGCGGCCAAAAAATCTGTAGTAAGGACGCGCTGCAAGGACGAAAGACCTTCGGACGGTCCTTTGACGCCTCAACTGAGGCTTTTCTAGCGGCGCACTGCCGACCAAATCTCAGGGCGCAACGGTGCCCTTGGGAAGGCTACCCGTCCTTGCTACGGACTTTCACTGTATCCTCCTCCTCCTCCTCCTCCTCCTCCTCCTCCTCCGTCCTCCTCCGTCCTCCTCCGTCCTCCTCCTCCTCCTCCTCCTCCGTCCTCCTCCGTCCTCCTCCGTCCTCCTCCTCCTCCTCCTCCGTGCTCCTCCTCCTCCGTCCTCCGTCCTCCGTCCTCCGTCCTCCTCCTCCTCCTCCTCCTCCTCCTCCTCCTCCTGCTCCTCTCCTCCTCCTCCTCCTCCTCCTCCTCCTCCTCCTCCTCCTCCTCCTCCCCTCCTCCTCCTCCCCCTTCGTCCCCCCTCCTCCTCCTCTCCTCCTCCTCCTCCTCCTCCTCCTCCTCCTCCTCCTCCTCCTCCTGGGGGGGGAGGGGGGGGGCTCGTCCACCCGGGGGCCATCCTGCCGCCCGCGCGCGCCCGCCCCCGTCCTCGAAGTCGGTGTAGGACTCCAGGAACTCCTGCGGGGGCTAGCCTCAAGTCGGGCACGCCCCACTACGGGCGGAACCTGGCCGAAAAACCATTGTTTACAACAGGGATATGGAGAAACAGTCCATCGACATTTTTCGGGGACTCTTTTTGTTACGCTATGTTTGAACGTTCTCCCTGTAGAAGCACATGCCCGACGTCAGGTCAGCCCCGGCGGGCGGGGGCGCGGCGGCGCGGCGAGCGCGCCGGCGGCGTGCGCGGGCCCCGTGCGCGGCGGGAGCGCGGCGGGGCTGCCGCCCGAGGGCAGCCCCCCCCGGGCGGTGCGGGGGCCGCACCTCGGCGGCTGCGCCTGGCGAGGCCGCCCGATGGCGGCGTGGACGGGACGGCGCGGAGTGGCCATCCATCGGCTGGGGGGCCGTGGGCTTCTCTGCCCGCCGCCTCCTCCTCCTCCTCCTCCTCCTCCTCCCCCTCCTCCTCCTCCCCTCCTCCTCCTCCTCCTCCTCCTCCTCTTCCTCCCCTCCTTCACCTCCTCCTCCTCCTCCTCCTCCTCCTCCCCTTTTCCTGACCTCGGCCGCGAGCGACAGGGGGGCGGTGAGCAGGAGCAGGCCGGATCAGCAGGCGGCGGGGCTTCTCTCAGCAGCGCTGCGGCCTGCCGCGAGGCTCTCCGCGCCTCGTCGGGACAGGCTCCGCAAAAGCAGCTCCAAAGGCCACGGGGGCCCTCCGAGCCTTCGGAGAGGGCTCCAAGCACAAAGCACGAAGCCCGCCCGCACACCATCAAGGGCTCCCGACTTCGCGCTTCGCGCTGCGCGGAGCGCGAAGTGCGAAGCACTCCGCGCTCTCGCGCCGCCTCCCAGGGGAGAAGGAGGAGGCCGAAGAGGCATCGGAGCCGAGCCGCGAGGCGCGCAGCGCGAACAACTTCGCGCCCGCGAGGGCGCCCTTCACCACGGGCACCGCCCAGGGTGCCGCGGGTGCCGGAGCGCCGGAGCGCCGGGGCGTCCGGACGCGGGGCGAGTCCGGAGGGAAGGAGCCGGCCCGCCACGGGCTCGCCGCCGACCACCGTCCCCAGGCCTCCGGGCGGCATGATGCGTTCGATCGCGGCGCTTCCCTTCGCTGCGGCCTCCTGGGGCCTGTCTGAAGGGGCCCAGGGGCACGCAAGTGCATACGCCCAAATCCCAGGATCCCCCCCTATGCTTTCCCATATCTTTCCTGGGCTTCTGCATTCCCCCCCCGCTTCCCACATGTTCCCAGCTTTTCTCCTGGGAGAGGACGATGAATGTGCCTGTGTGTCTTTCTCTCCCTCCTGACTGTTGCCGGGCCTGGGGGCCGTCTGGGGTGGATTGAAGGGGCCCCAGGACACACAAATAAATACACACAAATAAAAAGATTCCCCACATTCTCCAATATTTTCTGGGTTTTGATTTTTTCCCCCCCACTTCCCACATTTTCCCAGCTTTTCCTGGGAGAGGACGATGGATTGTGCCTGTGTATTTTTCTCTCCCTCCTGACTACAGTCAACCCGTACAGTAAGGATGCATGGTAAGGATGCAAGGGCCCTGGAGGGCCACGTTAACGTTTTTCGAGCGAGATTGGCCAGCGAAAGCGGCCAAGGACGAGCCGAGGAGGCAAGGATGCAAGGGTACCGTTGGTAAGGTTACCCATCCTTACCACGCGGGTTGACTGAATGCCCTCCGAATCCTTCGGCGTCTGCTCCCAGCGGTGTGCGCGCCTACTGGAACGATGTGCGCGGGGCCAGTGGGTCTCGGCCAGCGCGGCGGCCAGGCCAGGTCACAAGTTGACGCTTCCCGAAAGTCTAACAACCATGGGGCTCCTGACGAAAGACACCGAAACAAGTCCCTGGAGCGACAAACCAGCCCTCAAAGCGAGTCTTGCGAGACGCAAGAACTTGTTCGGAGAGGATCTGCAACCCGTTGATAGAGGAAGAGGAGGAGCAGCAGCACCAGATCGAAAGGGGGGATCCCCTCCCAAGCTGGCCCCCGAAAAGCTGGCTTCACCCACGGCGCATCGGTCGCAACGAACAAGGTACGTACCGCGCAAACTATCAAATAGTTGCCCGCGCGTAGAGGCAGCGTGCTGGCGCTCTCTACATTCCACCCTCACCCCTCAGCACAAGATGTGGTCTGATGTGTACGTCCCGCTCGCTACGATCTACTGCCTGACCCTCTACTCTCAACTCTGATGTCCTCTAATATCTATCTCTCATGTGCCCTCTAATTCCATAACTGCTCTATGCTCTCTCCTCTGTACCTCTTCTCTATCCGCCACCGTGCCTCCTGGCACTTTGAGGCGTGAAGAATGCCAAGTCTTGTCTGGCAGGGCTTCTGTAGTCTGCCAAGGGACTGCCCCCCCTCTCATCACAAAGTGGCGCGTGCACGGCCCCTCCTCCCCAAAGATCTTGGATGGCCACGGCGCTTCCCTGGGACCCCAGAAGTCTTCCAAGACAGCCCAGGAAAGACATCCAGGCCGCCGATTTGATCCAGGAGGCCTCCATGACAGCCTGAGATGACCTAAGATGACCGGGAGACGGTCCAAGACGCCTCCACGACGGCCCAAGAGGGCTCCAAGAGAGCCTCTAGCAAAGCCCGAAGAAGCCAAAATTGATTGCCCGTGGGTTTTGAAGGATGTTCGCGTTCTCGCCGTTAGGAGCTTTTGTCGGCTCAACACAGCCCAAGAAGCCTTCAAGGTGGCCTCAAGACGGTCCAGAAGGGCACCTAGAGAGTCTCAAGACGGCCCAAGAGGGTACCAAGATGGCCCAAGAGAGGCCCAAAGGACCCCAAGTCTGCCCTAGAAGGCGCTCAGACGGCCCTCAAGGTCCCCAATAGAGCCCCAAGGCGACGCAGAGAGCCCCCCGAGATGGACACTGAAAACGCCCATACGGCCCAAGAGCGCCCTCCAACGGCCCAGGGAGCCGCCAAGAACCACCCAAGCGCTCCTAAGGCGCTGCCGAGGGGCCACAAGGGGCTCTTAAGAACCCCATCAAGAGGCCCCCAAAACCTTCCAGAGGCCCGAAGTGTCACACGTGACGGCCTCCCGTGCCCCCTCGAATAGCCGCCATCCAACATGCTGGACTGGCACGGTGGCGGGACTGGCCACCGGCAGCTGAATAGTCTCTGCTGTCCACTTCGTCTGTGCCAACGACGCCCCAGGAGTCGGGAGCGGCCAAGGACGCCCCAGGGTATCCAGGAGCCTGGCCACCACGGGGAACCCGAAAGCCCGAAACTGGGAACCCATGAAGCCCGGCCGCCTATCGGCGGGGCACGTCCACCAACTCCTCACAGTATCCGTATGAAAACCTCCAATGCAAGAAACACGTATTGGGCCACAGGGGGAGAGGAGGATGAGGAGGAGGAGGAGGAGGAGGTACAAACAAAAAGCAGGGGAGGAGGGGGTGGGGATGTCGAGACGGGGACGGGTGAGGCCAGGGAAGGGGAGACTCGGCGGGGGAGGGCTCGACTGGAGGGAAAAGCCGGGGATGGGGGGACACGAAGCTGGGGGGCCGAGAGCGAGCAGAGGGAACGGGAAGGAGGACGCAGGAAGGGTGGCAACATAGAAGTATGCATACATGAGCGAGCCCGAAAACCCTGAACCCCAGAAAATGTGTGCCATCTCTTTGGGGGGGGCATCTTTTACTTCCGCCGCCTTCCGCCGCCCCTCCGCCGGCGCCCGACGGCGGAAGCGGCTCGTGTTACGTCGGCCGGCCTTCCGCCGCCCTCGGCCGAGGAGGAGATGATAGCTTATTCGATCCTCGACAGCAGGGCCCTCTTCGGAACGCCTCGAATACTCACACAGGTGCATGTTCTCATGCACACCTCTCCTGTGGCAAACACATCGGTGGCCCTGGTGCCACCTGTATACTGTCATACGCGCCTCGCTGAGGGAGTAGAGCTCAGAAGCGATTAGTACTGGTCCCTTACGCGTTTTGCGGGACACCCTCATACATCTGGCAATCGGATGCGCTCCCCTCACGCCGATCGCCAAGTCAGGGTCAACACAAACAGTGTACTCCATGTTCACATCAAACCTTCAAACACAAACTGTGTTCCATGGTTATGCGTTATGCGCATACTATCTAGACGGCCATTGGTTGTGCAAATATTGCCTGCGTAGGTATTATGCGTTGTATGGGCAAATCTTCCAACACACAGTTTGGTCCAGTCATGGTGCCCAGAGCTGCTAGAACGACAAGAAGGTCGTCGTTAGTTCCCAGCGGTCGTTCTCCAAGCTTGCTCGAACCTCTGTTGCCAGTGCCCAGTGGAGTGCTTCTCATCAGACTGCCCCATCGGTTGCCCCACTTCACTGCTGTTGTATTAGCATGGGCACGCACGTGCCACGCGTACACAGACAGAGAAAGAGAGATAGAGAGTGGGAGAGAAGAGAGAGATCTACGCACCGTTAAATATCGAAAGAGGGGGGTACCGCGAGAGAGGGAGAAGAAGAGGGAAAGAGAGAGAAGGCAACAACACAGAGAGAGAGAGAGAGTTGAGAGCGAGATACAGAGAGCGAGAGAGAGAAGAGAGAGGGAGAGAGAGGGTCAAAGAGGGAAAGAGAGAGAGAGAGAGAGAGAGAGCGCTGGCGGGCGTCGGAGGTAATCAGGGAGGGGTATGGCACGAGAAGAGACTAGGCGGGGCAGGGGGAGAGCGAAGCGAGGCGGGGAAAGGGCAAGGGGACGGGAAATACGGAAGGAAGGGAAGGGGAAATGAAGGATGGGCGATGGCAATGGCAACAGGGAAGGGAACGGGATGTTGGCAGAGAGGAGACAGACTAATGAAAACATAGGGTTACTGAAGCAACGGCGGACAGACGACCGAAGTACGTGTAGCGACACACAGTCAACCGAAAGTATAGCAACAAACAGTCAAACCGACGACAGAGACATTCGGAAAACATGAATGGGGGAACCCCGGGGCGCCTCCGAAGAAGCGCGAAACACACACACTTCGAGCCACTTCCAGAAGAAGCAAGAACCCTTCGCCGACATCCTCCCGTGGGGCGGCCGGGACGAGGAGCGTTCGCTCGGGAACGGCGCCCCCCCCCTTTGGCACCAGGAGCGCCTGGGTGCACGACGGCGAGAGGAACCACCGCGGAATCACCTCAGGAACGGCTTGCCCCATCTGGCCATCGCTCGGAAGCCCGTTCCCCGTGCATGTTTCGACTTCCTGCGTGTATGTTGTCGCCAGATGACCCAAGATGGTCCTCGATGCCCCCCGCCGAGAAAAAATACACACGTCCGAGCGATGCCAAGCCCCCGAACCAATTTTACGCTACCGAGGAACCCCACGTACTTATATTATGGCTGGAGCGATGATAGCTGAAGTGAAGCATGTGAGAATGATGTTGGTGGCCGTTGCCCCGCCGATACCGTTGGTGATGCCACTCAAGAGGAAATGTAGACGAGGAGAAGCGCCGCGCCAGCCACACTTTGCGAGCCCGGTGACCTGGACGACCGGCGCGCATAGCGGCCGCGGTGAGGGACCACCCCCTGCGCACACCGTCTGGCGTCGAGAAAGCGCCACGCTTGCTATGCCCTGGACGACCGTCGTGCATAGTGGCCGCGGTGAGGGACCAACCCCTGCGCACCCTCTACGGTGTCGAGAAAGTGCCACGCTTGCTATGCCCTGGACGACCGGCGCGCATAGCGGCCGCGGTGAGGGACCACCCCCAGCGCACCCCGTCTGGCGTCGAGAAAATGCCACGCCTGCTATGCCCTGGACGACCGTCGTGCATAGCGGCCGCGCTCAGGGACCACCCCCAGCGCACCCCCTGTGGTGTCGAGGAAGTGCCACGCCTGCCACGCTTGGCGAGCCCGCAACGGATAGGGAGACCACCCCCAGCGCACCCTGTGGTGTCGAGGAAGTGCCACGCCTGCCACGCTGTGCGAGGCCGCAACGAATAGGGAGACCACCCCCAGCGCACCCCCTGTGGTGTCGAGGAAGTGCCACGCCTGCCACGCTGTGCGAGGCCGCAACGGATAGGGAGACCACCCCCAGCGCACCCCCTGTGGTGTCGAGGACGTGCCACGCCTGCCACGCTTTTTATAGGGAGACCACCCCCAGCGCTCCCCCTGTGGTGTCGAGGAAGGGCCACGCCTGCCACGCTGTGCGAGGCCGCAACGGATAGGGAGACCACCCCCAGCGCACCCCCTGTGGTGTCGAGGAAGTGCCACGCCTGGCATGCCTGGACGACTGGGGCGTGCTGTGCTGTGCTGGCCTGTGCTGCGGTCTGCTGTGCTGTGCTGTGCTGTGCTGTGCTGTGCTATGCTGTGAGTGCGGTGTGCTGCGTGCTTGTGTGTTTGTGTGTATGTGTGTATGTGTGTATGTGTATCTGTGTGCTTTGCTGTGCTATGCTGTGCTGTAGGCTGTGTGTGTGTTTTTGTGTGTGTGTGTGTGTCTGCATGTGTGTATGTGTATGTGTGTATGTGTGTGTGGTTTGATGTGCTGTGTTGTGCTGTGGGTGAGGAAGGAAGGAAGAGGAGGGGGAGGAGGAGGAGGTGTGAGACGCGGGTGTGTGAGAAGCGGGTGCGGCGCGGCAGTGAAGACAACCAGAACCCCACTAAACATGTGGAGAAAAACGGTCCCTATCTCAGCGCTTCGACTGTGCGCCGAAGCCCTCGGAAAGGAGGCGGGAGCTGTCATTCCTTCCCCCCCTCCTCCTGCGCCTCCTCGCCCTCCTCCTCCTCCTCCTCCTCCTCCTCCTCCTCCTGCTCCTGCTCCTGCTCCTCCTCCGTTCCTCCTCCTCCTCCCCTCCTCCCCCTCCTCCTCCTCCTCCTCCTCCTCCTCCTCCTCCTCCTCTCCCTCTCCCCTCTCGCCTCTCTCCCCTCTCCCCTTTCCCCTCTCTTTCCTCCCCCCCCTCCTCCTCCTCCTCCTCCTCCTCCTCCTCCTCCTCCTCCTCGGAAAGCGCGGATCCTCGCGCTTCACCTTGTCCTCCAGCCTCGGGGGGCCCGCGTGCTTCGGGAAGCGCTTGCGCCCGCCGAGCTGGCGCTCCCTCGCCAAGGCCTCCAGGGGCGCGCCAGAGGGGGGGAAGGGAGGGCGGTCTCCTTCATCCTTCTCCTGCTCCTGCGTACCTCCTTGTCGGCCAGATAACTCTAGTATCTTGCACGCTTGTCCTCACCAGCAGTCGAGAGCTTGCAGACCTCGGAGCCGTTTGCTACCTGCGATGTGGGGTGGACGCAGGTTGGGACATGATCGTGGTCGCAGTCGCGGCGGGAGTTCAGCACATAGAGAAAGGCTAAGCTATGGAAAAGCGAGCCGGCGCTGGGGTACAGGTGAACCACACATCCCGCGGCTCACCTCAACTGATGATAGTCATAGTCGTGCGGGGCTACGGAGCCACAAAACCAATCGCAGAAGGAGCGGACCCCGAGGTGACGTCCGAGCTGGCTCGCGCGGTCCAGCATTTTCGGGTAAGGCTGCACAGCAAGTCCGAGGGTCAGAACAGCATGTGCACGTTCCTCTTCAAGCTTGACCTTCACAGCCAGCTGGGCTGAGAGGTGGGCCCGACGAAGGAGGGCTCCTTCCTTTCGGGAGCGGCCCCGCGATGCCCGCTGGAGGAGGATGTATCGAAGTACCTCGACCACAGGACGTAGGTAGTAGCAGCAGCCACGTGGTCGAGCGTCGGCGTGGGATGATGGGTAGCAACTCGTGGGTAGAACTAGAGGGGAACTGGAACACACAAATAAATACACACAAATAAAAATATCCCCCATATTTTCCCATATTTTCTGGGTTTTTGTCTTCCCCACCACTTCCCATATGTTTGCATATTTTCCTGGGAGTCGACGATTAATTGTGTCTGTGTGTTTCTTTCCCTCCTGAAGAACATCAGTAGCAGCAGGCAGGATAGCGCAGGAGCAATTGAGGCGGGGGCGGCTAACAGATCCCCCGATCGTCTTCCAGAGGGCTTTGCAGTGGTAGCAGCCCCTGAGATCCCGATCGTGAATGCAGCAGGAGCTTGACGACAAGAGAACTCCCACAAGGAGCCCACCCCTGGGACCCCAGGGCATCCATTGATTTGTAGTGTGGCAACGTCACGCTTCCCGTAGCAAAACCATCGACACCCAAGAAACCCAGAGCACCCTGGAGGCAAGCAGGGTGTTCCTTGGAATGGGTTTCCACTGTAGCAGACCCCCCGATCGTCTTCCAGGGGGGGTTCTCAGTGGCAACAGCGCCAGTGATCCCGATCATGGATGTGCGTTCGAATCGTGATCCTGGCAACCGGCTCCCCGGAATTGGGCTGCAAGGGCTCCCAACTTCGCGCTTCGCCCAGCGCGGAGCGCGACGTGCGAATAATTTCGCGCTCCCGCGCCGCCTCCCAGGGGAGACGAGGAGGATGAGGAGGAATCGGAGCCGAACCGCGAAGCGTGAAGAACTTCGCGCCCTCGAGGGCGCCCTCGGGGCTGCGGGGGGTGCGCCCCGGCGGGCGCGGGACGGGAGGAGGCCCCCGCGCCCGAAGCACTGGCTCCCCTTTTCTGAAGGCCGCGCGGCCCTTGCGGTGCCAGCCGGCCAGTGCCATTCTTGCCGTGAGCCTTGGGAGGGCTCGCGCTGGAAGTCGTCCGGTGTCGAAGGAACCCTCTCAGGATGCAGTCCAACTTTTCTTTTTTACTGGTAGTCGGTCCGCCTGCCTAGACACGAACTCCATGAAGATCTGCTCTGCTCAGTTCCTTCGTTCCTCCTCCGCTTCCTCCTCTTCCGCCTCATCCTCCTACTACTCGCCCCCTCCTCCTCGCAGCCATGTCCAGGTTTCGAGCTATTCGACCGAAGCGTTTTGGCCAGCGAACTTGAAAGTGGCGCAGCTGGCCAGAAACGAAAAACTTTACATGACCCAAGATGGAGCACAGTGGCAGACCCAGAAAAAAACGCCTGGAAATGTCGGCCGAATGGCTTTCCCAACTTCCACTTCATGTCTTCGCGCCGCGATTGTGGAAGCCGTGCCCCTCAGTCGGTGCTGCGAGCACCGAAGAAGGTCACGGGTCAGGGTCAGCAACGTGCAGAGAAGCAGCCGCCAGTCCAGCGCTGGCGCAAGGGTCCACCCATGTCTGGTGAGAAGGAGCTCGACCCCACCACGCTCTCGGCAGAGCAGCTTGTTGTGCTGCTGCCGGCGAAGGGCGTTGAGAAGGGCACGCAGCCGTCCAAGGATCTCGAGCCTGCTCTCAAGATGCCTGGAGAGGTGCAGCTGATGGACCTGTCCAAGAAGGGCCCCCCAGGACTTCCTGCAGCGCAAGCGGAGGAAGCCTAATCAAGCAGGTCGAGGGGTCGCCTCAGAGAGTCGAGGCCGCAAGAGAAGCATTGCAGCAGGCGCGCCAGGTCTTCGACGAAG
Source organism: Prorocentrum cordatum (assembly GCA_963575745.1). NCBI lineage: Eukaryota > Dinophyceae > Prorocentrales > Prorocentraceae > Prorocentrum > Prorocentrum cordatum. Next base: position 14,120 of record CAUYUJ010016493.1, on the reverse strand, counting down.
AGCACGAGCAGCTGCTCAAGAGCAAAGAAAAAGCATGGCGGAGCTCAAGGAGCACATCACGAAGGCGCAGGCCGCAGACGTCCTTCCCGATGCTCCCCAGAGGGTCCGGCGGTGGACCGCCGACATGAGATTGCCGTGCTGGAGAGATCATGGAACAAATGCCTGCGCAACTACGGAGGTCGCTTCGGCATCGACGCAGGCACGATCCTCAAGCGGGCAGCAGACTCGGGAGAGGGAGCTCGAGCTCGAGATCCCAGCGCCCAACGGAAACGGAAACGGCTGGCGGTGGCGCCGCGGCTGCTGCTCACCCTGCAAGCGGATCTACTGGGCCAGCAGCAACAGCAAACATACCTGTGCCAGGATTGAGCAGGGACCGACCGTCCCGGCATTCACACAGTCCCACCATGAAGTGTTCGTAGAACCCAAACATGTTCTAAAGAACAAGAACACTGTTCTTAGAACATATGCCCGATGTGTTAAAACAAAACATTATCAACCAGACATGTTCTAAAAACACGTCGTGGAAACCACACAAGGTTCTCAACACGTTGTCTGGCAGGGCTGTAGGCGAGCCAGGACGCTTCGCCACTGCTTGACAGGACACGGCGAGCTCGACCGAAGCGACAGAGAGGTCAGGGAGGCGCTCGCCGCGGCCGGGTGCGACGTCCTCAGGCCCCGAGGGAACACGAGCGGCTCCTCGAAGGCCCGGGCGCTCGCTGGCCAGGCGACCCCCGGGCGCGGGCAGCCAAGCGCCCTCTGCGCGACGATCGCGAGGGATGGCCGCGGGCGAGTGGTGGAAACTGCGGGTGTCGGGTCGGGCGAAAGGGGGGGATAGCAAAAGGGGGGTTTGAGAATCAGCTCACGTAGCTGATTTTCCCGGCGCCTCCCGGCGCAGGAGGCGGCTATGTATCGAGGAATGGGCCCCTCGGTGAGGCCGAAACCAGCTGCATGCAGCAAATTTCGTAACCCCCCCTTTCCCAATCCCCCCCTTTCGCCCGGCCCGAGGGTGGCCACTCCCAGGTGTCCTTCCGGAAGGGAGCGTCGAGGAGGGGTCGAGACCGTGGCCCACGGACCCCCGGCCAGGCGGCACCGCCCAGGGAGCCTGGCCTGCCCCTCCCCAGGGAGGCACGGGCAGCCCGCGGCCCCCCCCAGAGAGCGGGCGGCCTCCTCCTCCTCCTCCTCCTCCTCCTCCTCCTCCTCCTCCTCCTCCTCCTCCTCGGAGGCGTCGTGCCGGCAGGCGCGGGCAGCGAGAGGCCCCTCGACACCGCGAGCGTCCAGGGCGCGGTGAGCGGTGGCAGCGGTGGGCGGCGATGTCCACATGTACTTCCGGAGGGGAGCGCCGAGGAGCGGTCTCGGGAGCGCCCCACTCCCTGCCAGGCAGCACCGCCCAAGACGCCCTGCTCCCCCCGGCGGCGCTGGCAGCCTGGATCGCCGAAGGGCAGGCGGCGGAGGCGTCGTGCTGGCAGGAGAGAACAGCGAGAGCCCCCTCGGCGCCGCAAACGTCCAGGACCTAGAGGCGTGGAGTGCGAGCGTCGCAAGCTGGAGCTCGGGGCAAGCGTTGCTGGACTGCGCTCGACATGATAGTCTGCTTGGCCTCGACGCCATCTCTGCCTCACGATTCGAACACTGAGCGGCAGGCAACACAGCGCAAGGAGATGCGAGGAGCGAGCAACGCCTCTGCCTCCAGCGGCCCCGTGTGGCCGGGAGGAGCAGATGACCACGGGTGTGGTGGGGCGCCGAGGAGGCGAGGCCCACAATCGGGGATGGACAGAACCCCCTTTAGCAAAACGTGGTTTAGTGAAAACGACCTCGGGCCCAAATCTGGCGGGCGAAAGCCTGGAAACTGACGGCCACGGCGCCCTCTCGAGAACCGAAAACGGACAATTCACTAATCGACGTGTCACTATTGGGGGTTCTGTCCAGCCCCGACACAACCAGAGACCCGTGGGCGGGTGGTCCCAGCAGCGCGGTCAAGCTCCCGCGAGCCCGACGGGCAGCCGGCGGGGCCCGCGTGCAGCTGCACAGAGGGGAGGCGTGCTCGGCACGCTCCGGCGGCACCGCGCCAGAACACTCTGGAGCCTGCGCGGGGCGAGCGGCAAGGCAAGACCGTGCCCAGTCGGACCCCGACTCCGAGGCACCTCCGATCGCCGAGGGGGGCGGCCACCGCTGGCCGCCTCAGGCAGGCGGAGCGACTTGGAGACGGCTCGGAGCCCGCGGGCCTGCCTCCGTCCCTCCTCGGGGGGGGGGGGGGCTCGGGCGGGGCAGGGACCACCTCCACTTCCTCTGGCCATCGCTCGGACGTCCATTCCCTGTGCTTTGTTCGATTTCGTGCGTGGTTCTTTCGCTGGATAATCAAGGATGCTCCTCGATGGTCCTCGCCAAAAGAAAAATGCACACTTCCGAGCGATGCCAAATTCCTCCGAAGAAGCGCCAGCCTCGGGGCAGACCGTCCTGGTCGGCAGAGCAGCGTGCCGGGCGCCACGAGCAGGCTCCGGGACACGGCTTCCAGCCGAGCCGAAGGGCTCACACAGCAGCACCCCGTGTCGAGGACCGCACGCCGCCTCCTGGGGCTGGGGCGCCTGCCACGGCGCAAGTCACGCCGAGCAGACTCTGCATCCCTGGAGGGACGCTCGTGGCAAACACGGTCAAACCCGTCGACGCGCGCACCCGTGTTGTGCCACCGACCCTCCGTGCACACGACGAGGCGGGAGGCTGTCGCTGCACGCAGGCGCCAGCACTCTGTGGTGGAGCGCGGCCAGCACGCCCGCAGCCAAAGCGGCGTTTGCCTGAGCATGCACCCGGCTCTGGCTCCTCCACTGCTCGACAACCCGATACGCACACCGTGCACAGCCACATGCCCGGCCACCGAGCCCAGTCGTGACGCGGCTTACCGTGAGAGGTGAGAGAACCTGGGGGTCTTGGACGGAAGGACGTAAGAGGATTGCAGTATAAGTCGGAACGGGACCACTCTAACAAGACTTTAGCTGCAAGAATACACACCGCTCGAGCTATGGACGTCTTGCGGTCAACCTCCCCAAGGCCAGCACTTTCAGTAGGATGTACGCGTGAATGGCCCTTTTGGCCGCCGCATCCGCGTCGCTGTTGCATGTCCTACATAATCATTGAAGGTCGATAACCCTTTCCTCATCATGTCCGAAATGCCGGGAGGCATGCCTGGCCATGTCACCAGCCAGACCCCCCTTGGTCACTCTCAGCCTCAGCCTCAGCCTCCTCCTGCTCGCTCCTCGCTCGTTCTCCTCCTTCTCCTCCGTCTTCGTCCTCCTCCTCGTCCTCCTCCTCCTCCTTCTGCTCCTCCGCCTCGCTCTCCTCCCCTGGGGGGGGTGGGGGACCCGCACCGATGGGAGCAGAGGGGCAGAGGCGAGCATGTACAGTCGGGGCGTTGACCTAAGGAACCCTGAACAAGGAACGAGGCCCCTTTGTCCCGTAAGTTAGACTTTGATTTCGCATGGAAAACCTTAGGAACCCCCAAGGCAAACTGCAAAACAATCAAGGAACACCGAGCCCCTCGCCAACGGCAAAGGTTCCTTCTTCAGCGCCCCAAAACTGTACTGACTACCTACCAGACCACCCCAACCCAACCCGAAGACCCGAATTTCGGGTTGGGGGGGGGGGTAAGGGTTCCACATGTGTTTTTTCGACGTTTCCCGACCCCCCCCCCACTGGAAATGGAGGGCCAACTGAGGCCTTCGGGTTGGGTTGGGGTGGTTTGGTGGGTGGTGATGTACAGAACCTCGGCCCCGGGCAGCCCCTGGGCGAGGGCAGCGTGAGCATCCGGCCGGCCTCGGTCCACCACCCCGCCCCTTCCGGCGGGCGGAGCAGGCCGCCGCCACCGAGAACCCCTCGGGCGGGGGGGGGGGGGCAAACCCCTGGGCCTACACCCTGCGAAATGCTTAAGAAATCATGGGTTAAGAAATTGATCGTCTCAGAACTTGAATAAAAACCCAAAATGTCCATTCAAATCGTAGGATTTACATTGAAACATTAAGAATCATCGAGACTCTGGCCGAAACTTTAGGTTTTCTTAAGCATCGCCTAGGGTGTAGGTCGGGCAGGTCCTCCTGCGGGCAGACCCTGAAAGGACGGAGCCCAGTGTTCCCACAGGTGCCCTCCAACGGTTGAAAAAAAACCCAAACGAAACGTCCCCGGAGTGATTTTTGTGACTATTGTGGGACATTCCACCTGCAGAGCGACATGCCCGGCTTCACCCTGGGCGGTGGCACCCCCCCGAGCGTCGTCCAGTACTCTTTGGAGGGGCCCTGGGACACACAGACACATAGACACAACTTAACAGGAGTCCCCATATGTTCCCATTTATCTCCTGGGTTTTTGTCCCCATATCTTCCTGGGAGGAGGGGCGCGCAGGCCCCGGGGACGACGACGCCTCCCGCCCTGCGCGGGCAGAGGGCCCCAGTGGCCTCCCCCTCTGGCACCTCCTGGGGCTGCCCTGCCTTTGCGTCCTCGATCCTCCTGCTCCTGCTCCTCCTCCTCCTCCTCCTCCTCCTCCTCCTCCTCCTCCCTTCTTGTTATTATTTTTATCCTCCTCCTTCCTCCTCCTCCTCCTCCTCCTCCTCCTCCTCCTCCTCCTCCTCCTCCTCCTCCTGCCTCCTCCTCCTCCTCTCCTCCTCCTCCTCCTCCTCCTCCTCCTCCTCCTCCTCCTCCTCCTCCTCCTCCTCCTCCTCCTCCTCCTGCGCTGACGACGAGAGCGACGATCACCACTACCACCATGACGACGACAATGGCGGGAACCGTGAAAAAATCCTTCAGAGTCGGCCCGAAGGGCCCTAGCAAAAACAATCAAACCAATCTTGGCGCAGGCAGATCAGCCACCAGTGGCCCACCCTGACAATAGAGGCCTCCTGGATGGGATCGGAGTAGATGGGGTCGGAGGACCGCGCCGCATCGCCGATACATCGGCGACGCACCGGCGATGCATCGGTGCTGCACCTGCGATGCATCGTCGACGGCGGCGATGCATCGGCGACGTCGACGTGAAGCAAATCGGGCCCCACCTCGAGCCGCATCGGCGATGCACCGGCAATGCGTACGGCCTCCTCCCTCTCACTTCCCCCCCCTCGCTCGCCGCCGAGAACTGGGCACGACGGGGCCGCGCCGTGTCGACCCCGGCGCTCGGTTCCCGACACCGCGGGGGCCTCGTTCAGACTGGAACGAGCGGCCGATAGGCCAACTGTGGGCATGTGTACATACGCTGGCCATCGCTCGGACGTCCATTTCCTGTGTTTGTTTCGGTTTCGTGCGTGGTTTTTTCGCGAAATGATCAGATCATGGATGCTCCTCGATAGTCCTCGCCGAAGGGACAATGTACACGTCTGAGCGATGCCAAGTACGGCCACAGTTGGCCTATCGGCGCCTAAGTGTATATGTGCACATGTACATATGTGGGCACATGCACATGTGGACTGTTCGCCGATGGGCCAACCGTGGGGATAGCAGCGCCAGGTCGTTCGCCGATAGGCCAACTGTGGGCCATGGGCGGCGCTCAACCTCAGACGGCCGCGCTGGGGTCGCCGCCGGTCGGCACGACGCGGACCTACCACACGGAAGAAACGGGCACGATGCCCAGTCTCAAACGGACAACGCCCGCAGCAACACCGACAGCGGGTCCTGCTCAAGATGCGCAGGAACTGCCGTCGGTCTTCGTGCTGACTCTCTCCGTGCCCACTTCGATCGTCCCTGTCTCTGCCCCTCCCAACCACGCGAGCTCAGCCCCAACCAGCCCAGAGCTCAAGCAGGAAGGAGGAGGGAGGAGAGAGCAGGGAGGAGGGAGAAGGGAGGAGGAAGAAGGTAAGAGGAGTTAGAGGAGGAGGAGCAGGAGGAGCAGGAGGAGGAGCCTCGTGCAGGATCTCCACGAAGAAGGGGGGCAACCGCTGCAGGTCCTCGGGCAGTTCCTCCCCGACGCCGCCGGCCGCGGCGCATCCCATGTCAGCGCCTCGGGGGGAAGAGGAGGATGAGGAGGAGGAGAAGTAGGAGGAGGAGGAGTAGGAGGAGGAGAAGTAGGAGGAGGAGGAGGAGGAGGAGGAGGAGGAGTAGGAGGAGGAGGAGCAGGAGGAGGAGGGAGGGGGAGGGGGGGAGGAGGAGGAGCAGGAAGAGGAGGAGGAGGTTCCGTAGCCATTTTGGCTCGAGCCGCGTCGCGCGCCCCGACCACCTTGGCTCAACCAGGCATGGCATGGCACGTGGCAGGAATGGCGAGGTTCGGGCAAGGCGCGCCTACCCAATGGTGTGCGAAGCCCGTCGAAGAAACCAGCATCTCATGGTCAAGAGCGGTCCGAGCGGCACGCGAAAGGGCAAACAGGCCCAGGCGAGAGCAGTCACAACAGCTAAGGTGCAGGAGCAGATGGTGGGAAGAATGGTGGCACAACTTACAGCTAGACAACTGGCAAAGCACGGACGACTTGCTGCGGAGCCTCGTCAGTGCGGCCGACCCTCTGCAAGGCGAGGTCAACGCGAGGATGCACTACATCGAGCCCGTCATCAAGCAGAAGGTCGAGGCCGCAGCGTTCGGGTCGAAGCCGAACATCTGCGGAGCTGGACGGGCCGCCAGAAACAATGCCGAGCACAACTTCGACCAGGCCATCCACGTCTTGAACGAGAGGCCGCAGGAAAACCAGCGCCGTGGGAACGGCAAGAAGCGCGGTGGCTGCATGACACCAGAAGCCCAGAGGAGCAGCTGTACGCACCCCACGGGAGCGGCGACCCCCGACAGCACCGGCGTCTCCGTCACTTCCGCCAACGAGAAGCAGTCCTTGAATCCAGATAACACCGACGAGCACGGCTACGTCGGCAATAGCGCCCTTCGCTCCTACGCCAGCTGGCGGCCGAGCCTTCGCCCCCCGCCCAGCAAGGAGGAGGTGGAGGACCAAATGCGGAGAGCACGATCGGCCGCACATCCTCCTCTTCACGGTGCTCCGAGCGGCTCAGCTGCCACGGGCACTGCTTCCGAGGGCGTCTTCGTTTCTTCCGGTCCCCTGCGCGGCGAGGGGGTAGGCCACGAGCTCCACGAGACGAAGGGCTCCGAGGCGGAGGACGGCGACGAGGGGTTAGGCCACATCAGCAAGCAGAAGGTCACGATGACACACAGCATCCCCGTCGACACCGAGAACTTCGACGAGCACTTCCCATGGCAGTCCCGCATCCTCGGCGAGGAAAGCAAGAACATCCGCTGCATCCAGGCGGAGACTGGCGTGCGCGCGCTACTCACGGCAGTGCAAGGGAAGGACGGCCTCGAATTGTTCATCGCAGCTTCGAGCGAGACCCACGGCGACGACTTCAACAGGGCCAATGTCATGTGCAAGGACCTCGTAGAGTGCGTCCGCACAGAGGCCGCCGAGTGGTCGGCGCACGATGGCGCGACCACGGACTCAGACGACGAGGACCAGACCGACTCCGAGGAGAACGACCCCTGCGTGGCGAGGGGTTAGGCCACACGCAGCCCCTGCGAGGCGAGGGGGTAGGCCTCACCCCTGCGGGGCCCCCTGCGAGGCGAGGGGGTAGGCCTCCTTTCAACGTCCACAAGTTCGTCGACTCCCTCGTCGGTGTCTACTGACGGGCGAGCTCCTCCACTTTGACCAACCTCGAGGACCTCGGGAAGGCAGGATGGGTGGGTGGGGGGTGCAGGGGAGCAGGAGCAAGGAAGTTAGGGTCGCGCCGCGCGGGCGCGCGGCGCGGGCTTCGGCGGAACAAACCGCCTTTGCGCCCGCAGCGTCAGGAGGAGGAGGAGGAGGAGGAGGAGGAGGAGGAGGAGACGGAGGAGGAGGAGGAGGAGGAGGAGGAGGAGGAGGAGGAGGAGGAGGAGACGGAGGAGGGGGGGAAGGAGGAGGAGGAGGAGGAGGAGGAGGAGGAGGAGGGGACAGTTCCACGACGCCGGCGTTCCAGGAGGGGCCTCGCCTCCCGTTGCGAGCCCTGGGCACCAGAGCGCCCGTAGAGGGGCGCGCAGCGAGAGAGCGGGCGGAGGGTACAGAGAACACAGAGGAAGACCCAGAGAGAGAAGGGGCGGGAGGGCCAGAGAGGGTGGGAGGGCAATCCTCCTCCTCCTCCTCCTCCTCCTCCTCCTCCTCCTCCTCCTCCTCCTCCTCCTCAGGGGGAAGGTCGGCCACCTCAGGCGCCCCCAAGTTACACCCGAGGGAGGGGGGGGGGGCCAAGTGCGACCTGGGCACCAGGGGGGGGGGGGGCGACGAGGTCTGAGAAGGGCCGCGTTCAGTGCCCCTCCAACTCCCTCGTAGCTCCTCCCCCCAGCGCAAGGCAGCGGGGGTGTCCCCCGTGTGCACGGTGGAGGCTGCGTCTCCGCTGGATGGCAACTCACGCAACGCAATGAATTCCCAATAGGAATTGAAACTTGATCAGCTGGATCTGTGATCTACTCCATTTCAGCTAGATTCGAATTATATTACAATGGTGATCTAGTTTGAATCAGCTGGATCTGGTATTTGTTCAATTTCAATTAGACGTTACGTAGATCGCAATGAGGATTCAACTGGAATCAGCAGGATCGGGGACCTGCTTAATTCGAACTAGATTTTGATAAATGTTCACAAGGAACACATTTGGAATCAGCTGGGTCTGGGATCTGCTAACTTCCATGTGAATTATACTTGGGTTCTAGCAGGGATGAATTTGGATTCAGCTCGGTCTGAGGTCTGGTCAGTCCCAATTAGAGTCTAATCCGATTCCACTAGGAATCACATGTCTGGGATCTGCCAAATCAAATGAAAACCTAAGTATACCCTCAAAGGGATCAAATTTGAATCAGCTGGATCTGGGAGATGCTCAATTACACTTCGATCGTGATTCGCTTCCAGTAGGAATCAACTTGGAATCAGCTGGATCTGGGATCTGCTTCGTTCCAACCAAGTTCTAATTTCGTATCACAGGGAATCCACTTTGAATTTGGTGGGCCTCGGATCTGCTCAATTCCAAATTCGATGTAGAGTTCCGTTGGAATCCACTGGGATTCAGCTGGATCTTGGATCTGCCCAATTCCCATTTGATTCGAATTAGATCCCAATAGGGATCAAAGATGGATCAGCTGGATCTGGGAGCTGCTCAGATCTAATCATACTGAAACTTGATTCTGGAAAACCGAATTGGAATCAGCTGGGTCTGGGGAATGTTTGCTAGCAGTAGATTACAAGTACATGCTAATAGGAATCCAATTGGAAGCAGCTGAATCTGGTATCTGCCCCATTCCAACTAGATTGCAGGTAGACTCCAGCAGGACTACCAATTCGACGTGAAATACTAATATAATTGGAAACACCTCGATCTGGGATCTGCTCCGTTTCAAGTCGAGTCGAATCGAGATCTCTATCGTATTCCAAGCGGAGACAGGTGGATCTAGGATCTGCTCATCCACATTCGATGCTAAATCGATCCCAATAGGAATCCAAGTGGGATCCGCTGGATTTGGGATCTGCTCCATTCCGATTGGACTCCACTTGGACTCAGCTGGCTCGGGGATTCGGATTTGATGTAATTAGGAACCACGCTAAACAGGAACCCTTTCGGGATCTGATCCATTTCAATTAAATGTTATTTGGATTCCAATGGGAATCAAACTAACAGCAGCTGGATCGGGGACCTGTATTCTTTCACTTAGGGTTAGATTCGAATGCGAATCAAATTGGAATCAGCAGGATCTGGGATTTGCCAAATTTCCCTTAAATTCTAAACTCCCACTAGGAGTCGAATTGGAATCAGCTGTATCTGGGATCTGCTCCAGCCATAGGAGACTCTCAGTCACCCACAATAGGGACCCAATTCGAATCAGATTGCTCGGCTAACTTCCGATTAGATTCGAATTAGACTCTGACAAGAATCACATTGAAGTCACCTGGATCTGGGGTCTGTCCAGTTCCAATGACATGCGACTTAGATCCCAAAGAAAATCTACTGGGAACCAGCTGGATCTGGAGTGTCCTCAATTATCATAAGATTCTACTGCGGTTCCATTAGAAATCCCCTGGAATCAGCTGACACTGGGGATCTCAATTCCATTTAGATCCAAATCAGATTCCACTAGGAATCCAATTGGAATCAGCTGGATCTGAAAACTATTCAATTCCATTTAAAATCGAATAAGATCCCAGGAAGACATCAATTCAAACAAGCTGCATCCGGGATCTGCTCCCTTACACGACTTGTTTCCATAAGACTCCCAAGGGAATCAAATGGGAGCCGAGCCGGCCCTTGAAGGGATCTCAGAAAGCCCGCAAGGCGGCGGTGAGCGCTTGCAATCATGAAACATGCGCGCTACCTGGAAACCTCATGTCTGACCCCCTTGGGCTCCCGTTGCTCACTTTTCAAAATCTGCAGCGCAACATTTCCCACGCCGGAACACCTGCCCGAAACATCTCCATGTTCTGACGCCGAAGGTCGCCACGGGACCACATGACCTGAGGGCAACAAAAAAAACATCCGGGCGAAGGACCCAACCATATGCAGTTGTGAGTGCCATCGTTGTGAGCATCGCCTTCGGTGGATCTCCTCATGAGGCCGCGAAGCGTGCGAAAGGTGTGCCGAGATGGGGCGGGGCCGCCATGCGGGTGAAGGGTGTGCAGAAATGGTGCTGCGGTGCCATGCGACCCCTCCCTCTGGGGCCTTCGAAGGAGCTCCCTATGGGGCCACGGAGCGTTGTGCCATGTGAACCCTCCCACTGGGGCCGCAAGTGGAGCTCCCTGTGCCATGCGAACCCTTGCACTGGGGCCTTCGGTGGAGCTCCATGTGGAGCAAAGGAGCGTTTGAGGGGTGTGCCGACGTGGTGCGGCTGTGCCATGCGAACCCTCGCACTGGAGCCTCAGGTGGAGCTCCCGATGCGAACCTCCCCACTGGGCCCTTCGATGGAGCTCCCCATGGGGCTACGGAGCGTGCGAGGGGTGTGCCGCAGTGGGGCGGGGGTGCCATGCGAACCTTCCCACTGGGCCTCAGGTGGCGGAGGGCAGAGGCAAGGATGGGGACGAGGGAGGGGAAGGAGGAGCGGGAACGCGGGGCGCTGTCTCTTCAAAACGAGGACCCAACACCACAATGATGGTTGGGGAAAAACACGCGGAACAGCCATGAACAAAACAAGCAACACAGGATACTCTCTGCGATGCCGAAATCTACAGCCGCAAGACACTGGAAACCAGTCGAGTTCAATAGTACACGTTCGGGTCTGCAGGCTCCGAGCGCGTATCACGATAATACAAGTGGCTCTGATTGTACTATGGTTGTGCGGTCTTGCTTGTTGTGTTGTGGTGGTGATGTGTACCCCCCCCCCGGGCCCTCGGCCATCTCGTCTGCGCGCCATAAAAAAATCCTTTCGAGGCGTGCTACAGAAGGATCCCTTCTTGTGGAGGCTTGCAAAGGGATTTCTTTATGGTGGCTTAGGGAGACAGACAAAGAGAGAGAGAGAGAGGGGAGAACGAGAGGGAGAGAGAGAGGCAAGAGAGAGAGGGACACAGAGAGAGAGAGAGAGTGAGAGAGAGAGAGAGACGATGGAAGAAGTGCAAACGAAGAGCAACCATTGTGAAAGCCTCGAAAAAAACCCTTCCGCGAGCCTTGTTTGAGGGGGCGGAGATACAACCTTTACCCTGGTGCAGTGGGGGGGTCAAACACCCTCCCCTTTGCGCTGGTCGCCGTCGTACTCGTGCGTCGTCGTTTGCCAGCGCGAGGGGGTCACCCCGTGCGCTGGGTGGGCTTGTCGACTTTCGCCTGGCAGTCGCCCGTGGCCGTGGTCTGGAGCTGTCCTGGGCGCCTCTTCACTTGGGCGGTCTTGGGGTGGTCTTAGGGGCCTCTTCGGCCGTCTTGGAGCGTTGTAAGCATGAAATTGTAAGAGGGCCAAAAAACCTCAATAAAAATCAATAACAATTAACGATACTAGGTTCTCCAGGCGCCCTCGGGAGGCCTCTCGGAGTTCTCTTCAGGTCTCTTGGAGGCCTCCTGGGAGCCTGGACAGCCGCCCGAAAGCTATCCTGGGTTGACTATCTACCAAACCACCCCAACCTAACCCAAAGACCCGACTTTGACCCGAATTTCGGGTTGGGGGGGGTAATTACGGGTTCCACGTGTTTTTTCAATGTTCCCCGACCCCCCCCACTGGAAACGGAGGGCAAATCGTGGCCTTCGGGTTGGGTTGGGGTGGTTTGGTGGGCGGCCATGGGTTGCTTGGGGGCGTCTTGGGCCGTTCTTTTACGTTCTGGGCGCTTCTTGGGGTCGTCTTGGGCTGTCCTTGGGCGTTTTGGCGGCTCCCTGGGAGGTCGGGAAGCGCGATAACCGGGAGCGTTCCGCAGATGTTCCGGGAAGGTGTGGGACTTCCAGGAGGAGGGGGCGCGCACTTGTTGAAATTGAGAAGAAAAGGGAATCTCTGGAATTCCATAAAAAATCCTCGGTCTTGGAGCGTTGGAAGCCGCAAAACGTGAACGGCGAAACACGTCAACAACAATCACCGAAAAGCAACGATTAAACCCTCTTCGGGCTCTCTCGGGACGGCTCTCGAAGCTCTCTTTGGCTGTTTTGGGGGCCTCGTCGGAGCTTTTTGGGGGACCTCTCAAGGGTCTGGGGTGTGTTGGAGGCCTCTGGGGGGTCCCGGAGTCCTCTCGGAGGTCTCTGGCGGCCTCCTGCTCCTGCTCTTGGGCTCATCTTGGGCCTTTTCTTGGGTGGTCTGGATCTGTCTGGGGCGCCTCTTCGGCAGTTTTGGGGCCATCTTGGGCGGTCTTGGGGCCGTCTTGGGGGCGGGCCTCTTGGGCGGTCTTGGGGCGGTCTTGGGAGCCTCTTCGGCCGTCTTGGAGCGTTGGAAGCATGAAATTGTGAAAGGCCCGAAACCGTGGAAAAAAACAATCAGACTTAACGATGCTAGGTTCTCCGGGCGCTCTCGGGAAGCCTCTCGGAGTTCTCTTCAGGTCTCTTGGAGGCCTCCTGGGAGCCTGGACAGCCGCCCGAAAGCTATCCTGGGTTCCTTGGGAGCGTCTTGGGCAAGTTTGTTTCCGTTCTGGGGGCTTCTTGGGGTCGTCTTGGGCTGTCTTTGGGCATGTGGGGGCTCCCCAAGAGGCCAGGAGGCGTGGTACCGGGAGCGTGATCGAGATGTGAGCGAGGTGGAGGAGGTGGAGGAGGTGGAGGACGCCCAGGGAGGGGACCCAGAGTGTTTTTGTTTTTTGTTTGTTTGTTGTTCTCTCTCTCTATATATCGGTCTATAAATATATATAGTATATATATGTATTTATCTACATATATATAGGTTTGTCTATGTATCGGTATATATATATGTATGCCTATATATAACTATATATATCCGTATATAATTGTACATATCGATATATGTATATATAGTGTGTATATGTATAATACCTATCTACATATATACTACATAGATATACATGTACACTCATAACTTGTGTTAAGAAATTATTTGTTAAGAAATTGAGACCCAGCTTCGGTGAATTTCTTAACCCCGGTGCGAAACCCAGCTTTCGCCCCCGAATTTCTTAACGAATCGGGTGTTGCCACGCGACCACCGGCACAGCCAACCAGCACGACTACCGAGAACCACCACCCAGCAAGACCACCCAGCACGACCACCCGGCACGACTGCCCAGCAGGACCACCCAGCACGACCACCCCCCAGCACGACCACCCAGCACGACCCCCGGGCACGACCACCCCCCAGCACGACCACCCAGCACGACCACCCAGCACGACCACCCAGCACGACCACCCGGCACGACCAGCCAGCGCGACCACCCAGCACGACCACCCAGCACGACCACCCTGCACGATTACCCAGCACGACCACCCAGCACGACCACCCAGCACGACCATCCAGCACAACCACCAGCACGACCACCCAGTACAACCACCCAGCACAATCCCCAGCACGACCACCCCCCAGCGCGATCACCCCCCAGGTGCGGAAGAGGTTGTGCTGGGGCGTTGTGCTGTGGGGTTGTGCGACCGGCAGGGGTTGTGCTGAGGGGTCGTGCTGAGGGGTTGTGCTGAGGGGTCGTGCTGGGGGGGTGTGCTGAGGGGTTGTGCCGGGGGTTTGTGCTGAGGGGTTGTGCTGGGGGGTTGTGCTGAGGGGTTGTGCTGAGGGGTTGTGCTGAGGTGTTGTGCTG
>CAUYUJ010016492.1:257406-275127 GCA_963575745.1 Prorocentrum cordatum | reverse complement strand
TAGTAGTAACATCAGTAGTAGTAGTAGTAGTCGTAGTAGTAGTCGTAGTAGTAGTAGTAGTAGTAGTAGTAGTAGTAGTTGTAGTAGTAGTAGTAGTTTAGTAGTAGTAGTAGTAGTAGTAGTAGTAGTAGTAGTAGTAGTAGTAGTAGTAGTAGTAGTAGTAGTAGTAGTAGTAGTTGTAGTAGTAGTAGTAGTAGTAGTAGTAGTCGTAGTCGTAGTAGTAGTCGTAGTAGTAGTAGTAGTAGTAGTAGTAGTAGTAGTAGTAGTAGTAGTAGTAGTAGTGGTGGTGGTGGTGGTGGTGGTGGTGGTGGTGGTGGTGGTGGTAGTTGTAGGTCGAGGAGGAGGAGGAGGAGGAGGAGGAGGAGGAGGAGAAGAACGGGACCGAGGTGGTGGTGGGGAATGGTGCGGAGGATGACGTCTCGCAGGGGGGGGGAACCCCGTTTGTCAAAGCGTGTGGGGTGCATCCGGAGTGGTGCAACCGTATGGGTGCCGTTGATGGGTAGCACCGTACAAGGTGCAACGCGTGGGTGCAATGTGCAGATCAGGGGGTTAAACTTCATAAGCGCATTTTATGCTATGGATGATACGGGGTGCACCAGATGGCGCCGATCAAGGACTCGGCGGAATCAGGCAAGGAATTTTTGGCGCATGCCTCGCCGGGGACAGGGTGCCTGGGACAACCGAGGACATTCAGGTCAAGGAACAACTGCCGCCCAGGACAGTCGTGGACACGTCTGGCAACAGCAAGGCCAGCGCAGGGCAGTTTTGCAAAAGCGCTTTCAATGCAAGTGTTGGTTTGGGTGCAGGTGCGTCTACAGCCTCTCGGCCTCCAAGAGAGCCCCCTTCCCGTTCGTCCTCCTCCGCAGGAGGTGGAGGACGAAGAAGGAGGAGGGCGAGGACAAGCTAGCGCGAGCGTGTCAGCCCAGGCGCCAGCTATCTGCATGACGCGTCCAGCCCCCACCCCGGATTACAGTTGAAATGGAGACGGGGGAGGAAGAAGGGGGGATGGAGAATGAGGAAGAGAAGGATAATGAGGTTAGAATGCCCGCTTCTGAAACTGAGAACTAAACTGATTAATTTAAAAGTAAAAGGAACCATGGGCTGAATGTGAACAAGTTATGTTGTGAAACTTGACGAAGCCGTAATGCATATTCAATCGGTTGTTTGAAAATTGTAGGATTTCACGGTAGGCATACATGTGCAAATATTCCAGTATTGAAACATGTGCGAATATTCCAGTATTGAAATATGGTTTTGCAGCTTTTGGTTTTTCCAAAGCATCGAACATTAACACTTAGCTGGCTAGTTCATTTTATCCAACATTACTCAATAGCCACGGGCCGACTTGACAACATGTTATTCAGAAAGTCTCTAGTACGACACACGGACTTCTGGCGTACGCAAATTTGATTAAGGGCTGGGCAACGTTATGCATTTACGTATACAGGTTTGTAATTCCGATTTGGAATCGATTGATACAAACATGATGCGATGGCGATGGTCGCGGACGACGACGATGACGAGGACGATGCTGATGACGACGTCGATCATTCTGATGGTGCTGCTGATGATGATGATGATGATGATGGTGGTGGTGGTGGTGATGATGCTGCTGCTGATGATGATGGTGGTGGTGATGGTGATGATGATGCTGATGCTGATGCTGATGATGATGATGATGCTGATGATGATGATGATGATGATGATGATGATGATGATGATGCTGATGCTGATGCTGATGCTGATGCTGATGCTGATGATGATGCTGCTGCTGATGATGATGATGATGGGTATGGTGATACTGGAGACGACGATGACGCTGGCTATGGTGATCATGATAATCGGCGACGGCGACGAGGACCCGTGGAGCCGCGGGGCGCGCCCGCGCGAGCCGCGGCGTGGAGCGGCGGCAGGGCGCCGACGCGGGTGGAGCGCAACTTCGACCAGGGCCGCTGCCTGGTGGTCTTCGAGCGCCGCGGCGGCCCGCCCCGCAGGCGGGGGCAGGGGGGGGCGCCTCTCCTCCTTCCAGCCCTTCCCGCTCTCAGCCCCCCTCCTCCGTTCCCCTGCCCCCCCCCCCCGCCCCCTCGCAGTCCCCCTCTTTCCTCCTCTCCTTCGCCCTCTTCTCCCTTTCTCTGTCTCTCTCTCTCTCTCTCTTTTCGGTGTCGGCTCGGGGATCTCTGGCCCAGTGCGCAGCCACGACACGAAGCGCTCAGCACTCGCTGTTCGCATCGCGAGACAGGACACACGCTTTCCCAGAGTGATTGATTCGTGCCATACCCGCTTCCGTTTCCGCGCGCGCGCCATGGTTCAGAAAGGTCCTCGCCGTGCGCCCCCTGCATCCGGGCAGCCCAAAGCCACCAGGGCAAGGGCCGCCAAAAGGCAACCTTCACAGAGCGACAGGGCACCCACCTCAGTCGGGAAGAGGGCTGGTGCTGCCGCGCTCCAGAGCAGTGGCGGCGTTGACCGAGAAGTCACTGAATACGACGAATTCGCCCACAAACGCCAAACCCACCTCGATACCATTTGCCAACAACACCGCTCCGACCAGCGACAGTTCACGGGGGAGCTAACGAGATGGTGCGGGAAGCAAAAATCAGCCACACCATGCTGCATCATTCACTTCCGCACAAACAGGCTTCAGACTCTGACCCGACACCAGCAGGGACCGCGGTTGGCGCCCACGCCCACCAGGGCCCAGCCAAGTGAAAGACGCGGCTTTCCGAGCAGCCCTTCGGGCCAACGTCTTTATCCAAGCGCGCTGGAAAGCATGGGTCATCAATGTGGGCTTCCTTCTTCCGTAAGTCCTCTGGCTCGCTGCGGGCCTGCGCGCTGTGGAATGGCGCTTCGGCCGTGGACCATTGGGCGCTCTGCTCCGTCGCCGCTGCGGGGCGGGAGCCTGGGTCGCGACGTTTGCCAGAGCATGTGCCCTTCATCTTGGCCACAGCGAGCACTTGCTTGAAAAGAGGGCTGATCAAGTCGCGCTCTCCACCGCCTCGCTCAACGCCGTCGGCGCAGCCGCGAGGGTTGGCCTGCGGGAGTGGCCAATGTTGAGGACGGCCGCGGAAAGGCCGCGCGCCCGTTCCCGTTGCCAAAAATGCGGCCGCAACCGCAGTCCCCGCGCCCGCCGCAGCTGCGCCGGCCGCGCCGGCAGGGTGGGAAGCATGGGTTGCCAGACCGCCCAACCCCACCATTACTGCAGCGCGCAGGAGGCGGTGACGGCGAATGCCCCAATGCACCCGCGCAGGACGCGGGCCACCCGCCTGAGGAAGAGCCGCAAGGGGGCGACGACGGGGCCCCGTCGGCCACCCTCGCCACCAGAGGCCTGGCCCCACGGCTACCACTACGTAGGGGGTCGACGCCGCTCGGCTACCAGTGGCCAGCGGCCTCAAGCCGTCATTGGCCCGAACTCCAGGCGCGTAAAGCGGGGGCGCCGCGCCCCGCAAACCCCGAGCCAATTCCTCGATCTCATGACAGACGGTGGGAGCGCGGCGCGGCGGCCAACGCGCCGGGGCACATCCAAGCACCCGTCTGCGCAGGCCTTGGACGGGGGGCGGCGCGAACCTGGCCAGACGAGCCACCGCGCTGACCTCATTGAAGACCTCGTCGAAAAAACAGACCAGTGGCATCGCGTGGGCCAGGGGGATGCCGCCACTATTGGGTGCGCCGCCCTTCCCCGCTGCCACGGGGCCTCGAAGGGCCTTCATAACTGGCTCATCAACGCGGGTCTTGCGTCGAGCCGCGCGGGTTGAACAGCGCTGGCGCGTTCGCGGCGGCGGGCGAGATTTGCCCCCGGGGCCGAGGCGAAAAACGGCGGGGCAAGGGTCGCCAGACCATGACTGCGCCAGCGCGCGCCCCGTGCGCGCAGCCAATTTCTGCGCCCCGCCCATCGTCGCGACGGCAGGGGGCCAAGATGGCCCCTCTGGCGAAGGGCCGATCGTCGCGCAGCTCTGCGAAGCCAGTCAAGTCCAACCGGCGCGAGCGACAACGAAGCCTTTGCCCGGAATTGCAGCGTTGGAGGCCGCCCCGCCGAGCTCATCTACCCGAGGGTCCTCCAGCTCCTAGTTCGTTGGGGCGCAGCGAGCCTAGACGCGGCCTCCTCCTGATCGAGTCAGAGGGCATCGAGACTCCTGCGAAGCGGGGGAGCGCGCCCGGAACTTCATCGCGTTCGGAACCAGTCGCGCCGCTCACAAGGCCGCCGATCTCTTAGGCGATGCAGAACGGTCAGAGGCAGAAGTGAGGATCTGCGTGGCGACGCGGGCCCATCTGGCCTGGTCCGCCGGCGCCCAAATATAGCGCGTGGACGGTTAACCCGCGGATGGCGCCAGCCCGTCTCGCAAGTCCTCCCCGATGGGGCCCGCGTTTGCCTCGCGGCCGTATAACTCATCGACCTCAACGTGGCCCAGAGACGCTGCCCCGCCCGCCGAAACATTCAGCTTCGCCGCCCGTGCGAGCAAACATTCGTTCCACACGCAGGGCTCCGCGACAGGTGGAGGCCGCGCTGCCCCGCCGAGCGAAGCGGCCGGCGCCTCTGGTCAAGCGCGCAAAAAACATGTCAACGCGCGCGGACCGCGCGCGACACCAGTGCCGCGGCCGCTGTCGGAGCCTGCTCCTCGGTAGCAAGTGCGCCCAAAACACCGGGCGGGCCGTTGGCGACGGCCGACCCCGCGTCGCGGGCCCGGGGTAGCCAGGCCCAGGGCCGCCAGGCCCAGGGCCAACGGGCAATGCAGCGAAGGGGCGCCGCGGTCGCGGCGACTGACAGCCGCGAACCCCGAGCTCGCTAGAGCACGGGGGGCAAAGGGCCAGGCCAGTGCAGGTCAGGTTAGGTACTTTCGATTCAGGCCCCGACGTCGAAGTCGACCCAGAGGTCGATTGCGCCCTTCGCCTAACGACCAGCCGGAGACGACAAGTCGTCGGCCGACGCGGGCCCGAGCGCCGGATGCGCCGCGGCCGCCCTGTCCGCGATCGGGAACGGGCGCGGCGATCCTTCGCGGGGCGCCGCCGGTGGCGGCGACCCCTCCTGCCCTCGACGCGCCGCCGCAGCCGCGTCGGCTGTCGGCGCTGCCGCGTCGTCTCCATCTCCCTTTCCCCGCTCTTCCGTTGCTTATTTTTCGGATGCGCGAGTGCAGCGCAGGGATGTTTTCCCGCCCCCCTTGCTCGGGCCCCCCAGCGAGTGTTGCAGCCCGGGCGTTTGCCCGGCCCAGAGCGCCAGTGCCGGCCCCGCTCGCTCGACCCGCCGTTGGGCCGTCGGGATGGGCCTCGGATGGCCCGCCTTGCCAGTGTTGACGTCGCCGACATGGGCGGTCGCCGGGGGGTCTTGAACAAGCCCCGAAACCACGTCGGCGCCACTGTCATCGCCCTTCAGGAAACTCGCCGCCCAGCTGATCGCGCCCGCGCTTTTGAACGGTCATTAGAAAACGGCGCTTGGAGACCCGCGCGGGGGCGCAGCCCCGCTTTCGATTGCGTGCGACGTCGTGGCCGCGGAGGAGAATTGGCCGCGCGATCCGACCCGCGGCTGCCAAACATGGCGGCGTCTGCGTCGCCGGGCAAGGGGCCCTCGTCGACGCTGCGCAGGACGACTCCGCGGCGAAAGCCCTCCTCGCGACCGCGCGACGATCGGGGGCCCCGCGCCCCATCCCGCGCCGCCGGGCAGGGGCGAAAACGGAGGGCCTGCGATTATGAAGACATCGCGGGCATGTGCGTTGCGTCGGTTTGCGCCAACGCTGGCGCGAATCATGCTGCCTTCTTCCATCGGGTTTGAGGGGCTGCAAGCAGGGCCGGCGAAGCGCCGCACGTCTTCTGCGCGGGCGCACAAAGCGACGTGAAGCACCCCGCATTCTTTGCGCAGCGATAAAATTTTGGGGTGGTTCAAGATGGCATCAGGCTTTGCGGGCGAACGAGCTTGCACCCACGGTTGGGACATCGATTGGGCAGAGGAGCGCCAGGGACGGGGATGGCCCGAATTGATTGCGCCTTCGCCACCGCCAGCGGCAGGCAGCTCGTCGCCATCTTCGGCCTGCTGCGAGGCCTGCCCACCACGCGCCGCGTCTCCTTGTTTCTTCCAACCTGGACGTCTCCAGACAGCGACGATAATATTCGAGGCTGCCATCCCGTGCCAACTGGCCCGCGCAGCAAGCGACTGCGCCGAACGACGCGCCCTGGGCGACCCCATCGAACAGGCTTGCCATCTCTGCGCCGCCGCCGTCGAGGAGGCTGGCGCGGGCGAGATATTAGACCTCGCGAGCCAAGCCGCGCGCGAATGTCGCGCGGAGCTCGCCGCCAGCTGCCCGCCCCAGGGCCGACGTGCATTTGCCGCCGGGTACGGTCAAGCACGCTGCTCCGCTGGTCAAGCCCGCGCGCGGCGCGTCCTGCCGAGCCATCGGTGACCTCGTCGAGCTCTTTTGGCGTTAGTGACATCAGGATAAAGCCGGTGGAGCACCGCCATCGCAATATCGAGCGCGGTAGCCAGATCCACGCGCATCGGACTAGCATCGGGCGCAATTTGGTGCTGGTCATGTCGCGGCGGCAAGGGCCCGCCCTGCCAGCGTCGCCGAGTTCCCTCGCGTCTGGGATCGCGACAGGCTCCGACCGACGCTCCACTCGATTGCTTTTTTGCCGTCGCGGCCGCTCAAATGGCGATTCGTTCTCGCGATCAAAAACGCCGCGTCTGCGACTGGACGGGCCTCGCGCGGGCCGAGGGCGGATGGGGGCCGAGGGCCGGCGGGTTACTGCGGCGGGCAACTCCAGCATCGTCTACCTCTGGACTCCCAGCGACGAGCCCCCCTGCGCACCGACGGGCACCTGCTGGGGGCCAGAGCGGGAGGGGGGCCAGCTGGACCGTGGAAACCCGGTCCACCATTGTGCCCAGTGGCCCCGCTACGGTCCGTTGCAGCGAAATCGGCGACGCCCAGGCCCGCGGCGCGCCCGGCGCCATCCCGGCGGGCGCCAGCGCCGCGACCAAGCTCGCGGCCGACATTTGGGAACCCATCCTCGGCAGATATCGCGCTATTGAGGGCCTACTTCCCGAGGTTGCACCCGCCGGGGGGGACTTCGAATCCGAGTGCCACCTCGAGCTTCCCGAGCCGGCGCCGGCCGAGCCCTGGATCAGATGGGCTCGACGGATGGACCTGGCGGCATTCTGCGCCTCTTCGCCAGAGCATTCAGAGCCGTGCCGCGCAGGCGGGCAGGCGGGCGGTTCCTGCACTTGCGCTGTGCGCCCCGAGCCCCCCGCGGACCAGAAGCCCCTCTCGGTGATGTCCACGTGGGCCCGCGGAGGGGATTCGCCAGCTTACCGCGGCCTGGCGCCCTGGAGAGCGCGCTGGACTCGTCCCCCAAGCTTTGGGGCTGTCCCACGCGCTAGCATCAGCGACATCAGCGCGACGCCTGCCCGGCAATCCGAACGCGCGCGGCATGGCCAGAGGCTGCTGGCGGGAGTTGCACTGGACAGACAAGAAAGCCTCGATTCGATAACCTGGTCACGGACATATTCCTTGACCTGGCCGCCGACATCGCCCCGGCGAGGCGCCGCATCCATGGCGGTCGCAGCCGCTGCGCCCGCGCGGGAGGCGCCCGCTCCCCGCCCCTGTCTCGCGCCCGCGTGCGCCCGCGAGGCAGCTCCTACTCGTTCGGCGACGTCGAGCTTCTCGGGCGCGTCTGGACAAAACGGGAATGCAGGCAAATCCCACGGTCGCTCAGCGCCCTTTTTTGGTGACGACGACGCCGCTGTTCCAGCTGCCGAGAATTTCGGACTTCGCACGACCGGGCCGCCCTCTTTGACGAAATGTCGGGCCAGACAACGCGCCCGGGGGAAGTGGCGGGATCGGCCGTCGAATGATTTCGACCGCCAGGTCGCCGCTCCATCTCCGCGGGCAGTCGCCCAAAGCTCACCGCCAGGTGAAGTTGCGCCGGCGTGGCGCCAGGTACCGAGGGGCCCGGCGTCGAGCTGGAAGCCGCCGCTGGCGCCAGTCAAGAAGGCCATCGGACGCCTGCCCCGCGTCGGGCGTCTCCTGGAAGGCGCTGAACTCAGGGCCCAATCCGTCCGATCCCTTGCCGCTAGCACGCGCCCTGCAGGCGCGGGCATCCACGCCCCCGGCGACAGAGCGCGCAACCTTTGCAGCGGCGTGGCTCTCGCGGCCATCTGACCAGCGGCGCGCCCCTGGATCTCCCAATGGGCATTCCACGCCCCTGGCGGCGCCTGGCGGCCCCTGGCCGCGCGATCGAGCTTGGCGCTGTCATGCAAAGGAAAGCGCAACTGGGGCTTCGAAGGCTGGCGCGGAAAGATGCAAGATCTAATGCAAAAGCTGAGTCGCTGCTCGGGCGCCCGCGAATTTTCCAGCGGGGCGGCCCCGTCTGTGGGGTTTGGCAAACTAGCGAGCCACTACCCAGCCCGATTGGGCGTGGCCCGAGCTTGGCACTATGTGCGACGAATGCGGTGTTCGACTGACATGGGCCCCCGACCCAGCTGGCAGTTTCACCCGCGTGTTCCGCGCCCCGCAGCGGGGAGTTTTCATCTGGCGCACCATTGCGACCAGGCACGATCTCGGAACGTCGCAGCTGTCAAGGAGGGCTTCGTTTACTTTGCAAACACTTGGTGCCTTAGGGCCAAAGGCGCAGCCAAATGCACGGAATGGCAACTCGGGCGTCTTTGCAATTATATCTGGGGAGGTGGCCACGCCCAAGTGAGGACAGTCACAGCCGGTATCTCGGCTGACCTAGCGCCCTTGTGTAGGTGGTGCGGCCAAGAATCGAAACCCATGAACACGCCGTCAGGAGATGCCACTGCTAGGCTCACCAGAGGACCGCCCTCAAGACCATCATCACCGAACAGCAATGGCAGTACCTCCCGCTACATATCGGGCAGTGTGACCTCCTAGAAGTAGAAGGGGGGCCCGCCCTGCTTGACCTCCAGGCCACCCTGGCGGAGGCGGAACTTCCATGGCCCATCCCCAGGCAGCCCGCGACGACTACCAAGAAAGCGCCGGCGAATTCGGGACTAGATGGGTCTACGCCGCCACTGACGGGGCATGCTCTCACCAAGCTCACCCCCTCCTTGCCAGAGCGGCCGGACCACCGGTTTAACTATCCCGCGCGAGTCCGCGGCCTCGCTCAGTCCGCGCGACGCGCCGAAATTCTCGCTATCTTACACCTCGCGGCCACTGCCGAACGGTCCCGTCCTTGGAGGACAATTAAGCCGTGAAAGACGGGTGTGAAGACCTCCTCCGTGGTGAACCGCCCCAGCTCTGGCAACAGATCTTCTGGGTGCTCCGGGCCAAACCCTACCGCTTTAGTCTGCAGAAAGTCAGGCGCGCCACCTCGGGGAGCAATGTATCCACGACGGCCGCATCGCACCCATCTCGGAATGCTCCAACCGACGCTCCGACGAACTCGCCATTGAGGGGGCAAGGTTGCACGCCATTGTCACGTGACGTCGTCGACGCCGCCAGATAGCGCCACAAGTCGCCGCCGTCTTACACGCTTCGGCCGCCGCCATCTACCGTAACCATCACCGCGCGCTTCTTCCTCCCCACAGGAGGGCGGGATGCACTATAGGACGGAGCTCTCCAAAATGGATACCAACCCGCCCACCACCAATTATGGTGGACAAGGTCGTGACGCACATGGAGGACCACCTCCAGCAGCGGCGCCACCAGGTCCCGACTCCTTCGACGACCTTGGCGACCCCTGGCTTCAGCACGCGGGTAACTTCGCCGCCGGTGACTTTGACCCCCTTTGGCACGGGGCCTCGACACACCGATGAAAGTGGTACCGCCCAACCCCATCTGCAAAAGGACGCGCGCATGGTATGCGGCGGGTCGCGGATTTGGTCCTGCCAGTGGCCCGTCCCGCCGGGCCAACCCGTTGGGTGGGCCAGTGCCACTGCGCCCCCCCCAGCCCCCAACGCAGCGCTTCCTGCCGCCGTGGCCTTAATGCCACCCGCCAGGGAGTTGGGCGCCGTCTGGCCGCGGAGCATCACGCTGACCGGAAAAAGACCTTCACCCAGCACCTCACTGCGACCATTCGTCAGCGACAATTAGACTGCGAGCCTCCTCTCTCAGCCAGCGCTTAACCGCTCAACCAGCGCGCCAACCAGCTGCCGCTGATAGACAGGTTCAATCGTGCACAGAAGGACTGGGCTCTCAATCGACGGGTTCTCCGCCCCGAGGCGACCAGGACATCCTCCAGGGTTGCTTGCAGACCCTTTTCCAATCCCGAAGGGCGACGAGCCAATGCTGGCCCCTTCCCGCGCTTACCCCGAGAGCAGTTGGCACCCCTTCCGCCGTCTGTCTCTTCTGGGCCGCTGCGGGGGACGCCCCAAAATATCGCTTTTGTTCGCGAGGCGCCGAGGCGCGCATGCCAACCCGCGCTTAAAACTGGTGTCCCACTCCACGCGGCAGCGCAGATGGGCCCCACGGCGGCCTGATCACCGCCGACCGTTTTTTTTCCCACCCATCCTGTGTTGTTGTGTCCTCGTTTTGAAAAGACAGCGCCCCGTGTTCTCCTTCCTCCTCCTCCCCTCCTCCCTCCTCCCCCTCCTCCCTCTTCCCATGATCATCATCATCATCATCATCATCATCATCATCATCATCATCCTCATCCTCATCCTCATCCTCATCCTCATCCTCATTTTCATCATCATCCTCATCCTCATTTTCATCATCATCATCAACAACATCATCATCACCATCATCACCATCACCATCACCATCACCACCACCACCACCACCACCATCACCACCATCATCATCATCGCGTTTCGTGGCCCCAAAGGGGGCTCCACCGAAGGTTCCAGAGGCGCAATTCGCATGCGTTTCCCCCATCCAACACAGCGTTGCGTGGCCCCGTGGGGAGCTCCACCGAAGGTCCTAGTGGCGCAGTCCGCATGCGTATCCCCCACCCAGCACAGCGCTTCGTGGCCCCCAGAGGGAGCCCCACCGAAGGTCCCAGTGGCGCAGTCCGCATGTGGTTCCCCCACCCAGCACAACGTCGCGTGGCTCCAGAGGGAGCTCCACCGAAGGTGCCGCTGGCGAGGTCCGCATGCGGTTCGCCCGCCCAGTGCAACGTTGGCCCTGAGGGAGCTCCACCGAAGGTCTTAGTGGCGCAGCCCGCATGCGGTTCCCCGGCCCAGTACAAGCGTTTCGTGGCCCCACAGGGACCTCCACCGAACGTCCCAGTGGCGCAGTCCGCACGCGGTTCCCCCACCCAGTACAGCGCTTCGTGGCCCCATCGGGAGCTCCATCGAGGGTCCCAGTGGCGCAGCCCGCATGCGGTTCCCCTACCCAGTACAGCGCTTCGTGGCCCCATAGGGAGCTCCACCGAAGGTCCCAGTGGCGCAGTCCGCATGCGGTTCCCCACCCCGTGCAGCGTTTCCCCCACCTAGTACAACGCTTCGTGGCTCCATCGGGAACTCAACCTAAGGTTCCAGTGGCGCAGTCCGCACGCGGTTCCCCCACCCAGTGCAGCGCTTCGTGGCCCCATAGGGAGTTCCACCGACGGTCTCAGTGGCGCAATCCGCATGCGGTTCCCCCGCACAGTATCGCGTTCCGTGGCCCCATAGGGAGCTCTACCGAAGGTCCCAGTGGCGCAGCCCGCTTGCGGTTCCCCCACCCAGTGCAAGCGTTTCGTGGCTTCAGAGGCAGCTCCACCGAAGACAGGGACCTCCACCGAAAGTCTCAGTGGCGCAGTCCGCATGCGGTTCCCCCACCCAGTACAGCGCTTCGTGGCCACAGAGGGGAGTTCCACCGAACGTCTTAGTGGCGCAGTCCGCATGCGGTTCCCCCGCCCAGCACAGCGTTTCGTGGCCCCACAGGGACCTCCACCGAAAGTCTCAGTGGCGCAGTCCGCATGCGGTTCCCCCACCCAGTACAACGTCTCGTGTCCCCAGAGGCAGCTCCATCGAAAGTCCCAGTGGCGCAGTCCGCGCGCGGTTATCCTACCCATTACATCGTTTCGTGGCCCCAGAGACAGTTCCACCGAAGGTGTCCGCATGCGGTTCCCCCACCCAGTACAACGTTTCGTGGCCCCAGATGGAGCTCCACCGAAGGTCCCAGAGGCGCAATTCGCATGCGGTTCACTCGCCCAGTGCAGCGCTTCGTGGCCCCAGAGGGAGCTCCAACGAAAGGTCCCAGTGGCGCAGTCCACATGCGCCCCCCCACCCAGTTCAGCGTTTCGTGGCCCAATAGGGAACTCCATCGAAGGTCCCAGTGGCGCAGTCCGCATGCGGTTCCCGCGCCCAGTACAGCGCTTCGTGGCCACAGAGGGACCTCCATAGAAGGTGCCAGTGGCGCAGGCCGCATGCGGTTCACCCGCCCAGTACATCGTTTCGTGGCCCCATAGGGAGTTCCACCAAGGGTCCCAATGGCGCAGTCCGCATGCGGTTCCCCCACCCAGTACAGCGTTTCGTGGCCCCAGAGGCAGTTTCAGCGAAGGTCCCAGTGGCGCAGTCCGCATGCGATTCCCGCGCCCAGTGCAGCGCTTCGTGGCCCCAGAGGCAGTTTCAGCGAAGGTCCCAGTGGCGCAGTCCGCATGCGGTTCCCCCATCCAGTGAAAAAGCGTTTCGTGGCCCAAGAGGCAGCTCCACCAAAGGTCCCAGTGGCGCAGTCCGCATGCGGTTCCCCCGCCCAGTACAGCGCTTCGTGGCCCCAGAGGCAGCTCTACCGAAAGTCTCAGTGGCGCAGTCCGCACGCCTTTGCCCCACAGGGACCTCCACCGAAGGTCCCAGTGGCGCAGTCCGCATGCGGTTCCCGCCAGCCAGTACAGCGCTGCGTGGCCACAGAGGGAGCTCCACCGAAGGTCTCAGTGGCGGAACTCGCTTGCGATTCTCCCGCCCAATACAGCGCTTCGTGGCCCCAGAGGGAGCTCCACGGAGGACGATACCCACAATTGCGGTGTTCACATTTGCATTTAGTATGGTTCTTCGTCAGGCTAATTCTTGTTGTTGTTTCCCAGCCGGTGACCCCCTGCAGTCCGCGCCAGGGGGGAGGTCATCCCACCACCCCTGTTGAGCATGCGGCACCTCCCGGTTTGTGAGGAAGGCCTGCTGGGCACGTGCGGCCCTGGAGCCTGGATGACCTTGTCGTCTGGATTGTTGCGAGTTCTCTCTCTCTCTCTTCCTCTCTCCCTCCTCCCACTCCTCCCACTCCTCCCCCTCCTCCCCCTCCTCCTCCTCCTCCTCCTCCTCCTCCTCCTCCTCCTCCTCCTCCTCCTCCTATCCTCCTCCGTCTCCTCTTCGTTTCCTCCTCCTCCTCCATTCCCCCTTTCCCTCCCCCTCCTCCTCATCCTCCCGCCCTTACCCCCCCTCGCCCTCTTGGCCTCTCCTCTCCCTCCCTCTCTGCGTTCTGCGGCCCTCGCTAGAGTGGCGCAGGCCTGCATCAGAGCTGAGCGCCGCGGGCTCGGCTGCGTGTGCTCGTGTCGTCCTCGCCCGTCGCTCTCCTGTATCCGCTGGCCTGCCTGAGTGCTGGCAGCCTCGCCCCATGAGCGCGTCCGCCCGTGGATCCCCTGGCCGCCAGCGCCGGCGGCAGGAAGGGGGAGGAAGATCAAGAGCGAAAAGAGGACGTGCACGCACATGAATCCACGCCGGTTTCGAGAGTACGCATTGCGCGAATGCTCGTATCACGCGGCTGGTCTCGCGGATCGAGGGGCCGCGTTCATGTACATAGTTTGGCGCGTACGTCTTTTGTGGGCTTCCTAGAAGAGCATGACGAGGAGGATGACCATGAGGCGGGGATGATGATGACTGGCTGGCTGGCTGACTGACTGATGATGATACGGAGGATGATTCTTGTGCTGATCATGGTGATGGTGGTGGTCATGATGAGCAGGAAGAGGGGGAGGCGGAGGAGGGGATGATGAGGACTCGCATGAGGAGGAGGGGAGGACGAGTTGGAGCGGTAAGGCGGAGGATGACAATAATGAGGACTGGGATGATAGTATGGACGAGGAGTGAGGACAGAGGATGACGACGACGATGATGCTGATGCTGATGAGGATGAGGAGGATGATGATGATGATGCTGATGATGATCATCATCATCATGATCATGATGATGATGCTGCTGATGTTGATGCTGATTATGATGATGCTGATGATGATGATGATGATGATACTGATGATGATAATGATGCTGCTGCTGATGATGATTATGCTGGTTGTGTTGGTGGTCATGGTGATGATGCTGATGCTGCTGATGACGGTGATGATGATAATAATAATAATGATGATGATGGTGATGGCGCTGATGATGATGATGCTGATGGTGATGGTGATGCTGCTGATGATGATGATGGTGGAGATGATGATGATGATGATGATGATGATGATGATGATGATGATGATGATGATGATGATGATGATGATGATGGTGATGGTGATGGTGATGGTGATTGTGGCGGTGGTGCTGGTGGTGTTGCTAATGCTGATGATGTCGATGACGTCGACGATGACGGTGATGCTGATGGTCATTGTGGTGATGGTGATTATGAGGAGGACGAGTTGGAGGAGGAGGAGGATGACGAGGAGCTTCATGTGAAGAAGGGGACTGGTGAAGGGGGAGCACAAGGATAAGGAGGACGAGGAGGACAGCTGAATAGGAACACGTCGGGGAGGAGAACGAGGATGACGACGACAACGAAAACAACCATGACGACGACAACGAGGTTCTGTTACAGCAGCAGCGCTATTTGCAACACCAGCAGCGGTATCGTTGGCGGCGGCGGCGGCGCAGGGCCGTCGGCGACGTGGAGCGCGTCCAGGAGCTCGACGTCTGAGAGCTTCCGGACGAACGCTGCAGCCTCCTCCTCCTCCTCCTCCTCCTCCATCTCCTCCGTCCTCTTCGCTCGTCCCCAGCTTCTTCTTATTCTTCTTCGTCGCCTCTTTCTTCTCGTTGTCGTCGTCGTCGTCGTCATCACCATGTGCGTTTGTGCCTCGCTTCTTCCTGCCTGTCTGTCTACCTGCGGGTCTGCCTCCCTCTTTCCCTTTTCCCCTCTCCCGCTCACTGCCTTTCCCGTCCCCTCCCTCCTTTGTTCCCCCCTCTCGTTCCCCCCCTGCCCCTCCCCCTTCCCCCCCCTTCCTCTTGTCCTCTGCCTAGCCTCCTCCCGCGCGGGCGCCGCGCGGACGTGCATGTCTGAGCGGGCGAGTCCACTGGGCGACTGCCGCCCCTCGGAGCGAAGGATGGGATCGGGGGGGCTCGCCTCAGCAAGCCTGAGGTTGCGCAGAGAAAGCGCGAGCGTCCTCCACCCCTCGGGGGAGAAAAAGATACGGATACGTGTTGTCAACCTTCGTTTTCGGCCTTTCCTGGTCCTCCTGGGGAATCCTCGTTGTCACCGCTGGATTCGCCTCGAAATTCTGGTCAGAACGCACCCCACGAGAGGTCCGGGGACAACACGTATCCGTATTTTTCCGCCCCCCAACACCCCGGCCTCCAGTTCCCTCTCCTCCTGGTCCACTCCACCTCCCCCGCAGCCGTCCTGGATCAAGTCGTGTTGGTTCAAGGCCGGCACGGGGCGCGCTGTCCCGTTTTGCATGCCTGTGATGCTATGCATAGTCCACGTCCACGCTGCTGTTAGGGCACGTCGAGGGGTCACCTTCCGTCTCCTCCTCCTCCTCCTCCTCAGCCTCCTCCTCCCTCTCTTCCTCAGCGGGCAAGTCTTCCTGGGCCGCCGCACCTCTGGGCGGGGAGCTCGACCTCTCCCTGCCCTCCTCCTGCGCTTCCCGGCCGGGGCCGCCAGGCTGTGGCCGCCACTGGGCGGGGCACCGACGGGCACCGTGCCGTCCGGCACTCGCGCTTCGGCACCTCGCTGCCGGGGCCCGCGAGGGCAGCGCGGGCCGCCGCGCGGCTATCAGCAGGGCGGCGGACCGCCCCTCCCTGCGCCCGCCACGGGGCGATGGTGCCGCGCCGCTGTGCCCGCTGCCGTGGTTGGAAGAGAAAAAAACATGCCACAAACGGAAACTCCTGGCGCTCCGCGCGGATTTCATGGATCCGCGATTGGCCCCCCCGACGGCGCATCCGGCGCCGCCCCTGGCGCGCTCCGCGCGCCAGGCTGGGGGACCCAGCGCGGATCCAAGAAATCCGCGCGGAGCGCCAGGAGTTTCTGTTTGTGGCGTTCTTTCTGCTTCCAGTGCTGGGCGCCGTCGCCGCACGGAAGGCCTCCCAGGCCCTCGCCCCCCCCATCCCCGAGGGTGCGCCCCCCGAGGCGTGGCAGCGAGGCCGCGGCGCCAGCCCTGGTGCACCACGGACGACGACCTCCAGCCGCGCCCCGGTGCGGCGCCCTCGAGGTCGAGCAGGGGGCCAGATGGCCTCCAAGACAGCCCCGAAGCGCCCCAAGAGGGCCTCCGACGGCGTCAGACGTGCCAGGAACCCACCAAGATGGCCGAAGTTGGCTCGAAGCTGGCCCAAGACGGCCCAAGAGGCCCCCAAAAGCATTGATTGTCCTAAGGTTTTTGACGGATTTTGCATGGCGTCGGCGGCGTGCAGCGGGAGCCTCGGCCGGAAGGTGGCGCGCCGCTGCTCGGCCTGGGGGCGCGGGGGCAGCCGCCGAGGAGCGCGCCCCAGGGCGGCCAGGCCGACGGAGGCCACGGCAGCAGCGCCGGGTCTGCCCGAGACCAGCACCGCGGCCAGGCCCCAAGAAATACATGGGGATTTTCGACGAAAAATAAAAAACCCAAAAATAATCAAAGGAGAGTCCATAAGTAGTCTGGGGACTATTTGTTGCATATTTGCTTGGCCTTTTTGGTGGTATTTTGGGGATATTTTTTATTTTTCGTCGACAATCCCGCTGTAGGGGGACACGCCCGACATAACCCGAGCCCAGCGCGGCGCCCGTGGCGGTGGCACTCGCCGCCGCGGCCGCAGGGCCGAGGGCCGCGGCGGCCCCGCATGCGTGCGGCAGCGGGGAGGCACCGAGGAGCCCTGGAGGTCGCGGTCGAGGTCGAGGCGCCCGCTCGGCCCTGGAGGTCGCGGTGGAGGTCGAGGAGCCCGCGCGGTGGCGGCGCTGGCACGAGCGGCAGCTGGGCCGCGAGGCGTCGTGAGGAGGCCCATGACGTCGTGGGCCTGGGCCGGGGGTGTGCACGTGGGGGGCCCGTGCGGCTTCTGCAGGAAGGGCGGCGCCCTCGCGAGGCTCGAGGGCCACCGCGGGGCCACGGGCTTCCAGCGGGCGTGCCGGGGCGCTCTCCCGCGTGCAGGCGTGGCCACCGCCAGCGAGAAGAAGACGACTGGTAAAAAGAGCAACCGCAACAATACGAGTCGTAGCAATGTTGTTGCCACTAACCGTAATACAAATACTATTCGTAATGCTAATACAAGTAATAAGAAGAAGAGGATCTCGAATCCGAATCATAATATGAGTCGTACTACTCACAATAATAATGGTAGTAGTAGTAGTAGTCGTAGTAGTAGTAGTAGTAGTAGTAGTAGTAGTAGTAGTAGTAGTAGTAGTAGTAGTAGTAGTAGTAGTAGTAGTAGTAGTAGTAGTAGTAGTAGTAGTAGTAGTAGTAGTAGTAGTAGTAGTAGTAGTAGTAGTAGTAGTAGTAGTAGTAGTAGTAGTAGTAGTAGTAGTAGTAGTAGTAGTAGTAGTAGTAGTAGTAGTAGTAGTAGTAGTAGTAGTAGTAGTAGTAGTAGTAGTAGTAGTAGTAGTAGTAGTAGTTAGGTAGCTAGGTAGGTAGGTAGGTAGGTCGGTCGGTCGGTCGGTAGGTAGGTAGTCGTAGTAGTAGTAGTAGTAGTAGTAGTAGTAG
>CAUYUJ010016492.1:225195-257306 GCA_963575745.1 Prorocentrum cordatum | reverse complement strand
CCCCAGGTGCCAATCACCAAGTCCCAGCGCTCCTCCCCTCCCTCCCGCCCACCCTCCTCACCGATCCTTTCACATCCTTCTCCCCCCTCCCCTTCTTCTCCCTCTCTCTCTATCTCCGTCTCTCTCTCCCTCTCTCTCTATCGTGTTTCTCCCTCTCTCTCTATCTCCGTCTCTCTCCCTCTCTCTCCCCTTCTGGCTCCGACGGCGACGGCGACTGCCGCCCTCGCCGCCGCCGCCGCCGCTGCGGCCGCAGTCCTCTGCCAGGCCGCGCAGTCTGGCCGTCAGGGGGGGGGGGGGGGGGGGGCCGCGCCCGCGGGGCGCCGCCGGCCCCCCCCCGGGCACTCGAAGGCAAGGGGGGGGGGGGGAGGGCCCTCGGCCGCAGGCCGGCAACGGGGAGGGGGATGGCGGGGGAGGGGGGGGGGGGGTTAGGGAAACGAAGGATGACATAAACATAACAACTCGGAGGTCCCTGCGGATTTCTCGGATCCGCGCTGGACCCCTCTCCTTGGCGCGCGGAGCGCGCCAGGGGCGGCGCCGGAGGCGCCGCCCGGGGGCCCCAGCGCGGATCCGGGAAATCCGCGCGGACCTCCGAGTTTTTATGTTTATGCCATTATTCGTTCCCCTAGGGGTGGAAGGGGGGAGGAGGGGGAGGGGGGTCTCGGCTTTTTTTTTGTTCTCTCTCTCTCTCTCTATCGTGCGCCGTCTCTTCGCCTGGGTCTTTCTCTCCTGCATTCACCTTTCCCCTCTGTTGGCTTTGCTATCTTTTCTGTCGGTTCTCCATACTGGGGTCTCTCCTTAGGACCGTTTTTTTTGGTCGCATGCATGTTGTTCATGATCTTTACGTCGCAGCTACGTCGTGAGGTCTGGGCGCCGTCTTGAAGCAGTGTCGGAACCTCATGCGAGGACGAGAAGTAATCGGCAAGTAAGATGTATATTCAGATGATGTTGTTGAATTCGGTGTTGCATTTTGGACTTGCCCCCGCATGCTGTGCATTGGAGGCCCTCTTGGACAGACTGGGGGCTGCTTGAGGCTACCGTGGGCAAAATCGCGCGGCTTGGGCTGTCTTCGGGCTCCTCGGCGTCTGTTGTGAGGGACTGAGGTCCGCGACGTAATTTGCAAGGAATCCTGGCCTTGGAGGCGCGAGTCTTGTCGAAGTTACAGAGAGCTCATGGCCTCGGGGACGCAAGCACGGTGTAACTTACGAGGGATTGTGGCCTCGGGGAAGCGAATACGGAGTAATTTGCGAGGGTTGATGGCCTCGGGGACGCGAATAATGTTTAATCTGCGAGGGCATTCAGTTTCGGGGAAACGAGCATGGCATAAATTACGAAAGCTTATGGCCTCGGGGACGCACGCATTGCGTGATTTAAGACGGTTTGTGGACTCGGAGACGCGAACATTGTGTAATGTACGAAGTTGTATGGCCTCGGGGGCGTGAATAATGTTTAATTTACCAGGGTTTGTGGCCTCGGGGAGTATGGCCCCAGGGACGCGAACATCAGGACAGTTTTCGGCAGCCCCCCCTCGCGCGGAAAGTAACAGTTGACAAGATTGTAACAGTGGAAACTGGAAACTGGAACTGGTGCAGGGTACTGGAAGCTGGAACTGGCGCAGGGTACTGCAACCCTAACCCTCGCAGCCTGGTGCCTGGGCAAGGGGGCCGGCGGATATATACATAAAGGTGCGCCGCTTCTTTATGTGCCTTCCGCACATCTCAACGTTATCCCTTCACTGATCTCTCATCGGTTGTACACCATTTCCTAGTTATTCGTCCCGACGTCTCCCCTCCCTCCCCCTCCCTCTCCCTCTCCGTAGCCCTCCCCTAAATGCTCATATATGTTATCCAGCGTGGATATCAGACAGTGTGTTTCTAGCAACATCGATTGAGCCATCTAGGTGGAGCTATCTACGTGGTGCAATGTTGTGCAAGCTAGGTGGTGCAATTTTACGTGGTGCAGTCGGTTTTAACGAACGAGTTGGCAACTTCCACGCTCCTGCAAACGTCCCACCCACCCACCCGCAACTGGGTTTGCAAAACCCACGCGGCGGCGATTGCGATGAGTGCTTGGCGTTGGCTGGTTCATCTCTGTGGCCGGGCTAGCCCGCACATGCTCGCGCGCACAGCGGCCAGCTAGTTTGGCGCGATCGACGCGGCCGCGGTGGCGCTTACCGCTGGGCATTTCCCGGCGGGCGCTTTTGTGTGAGTCGGTGACTTGGGCGGGCGCGGTATCATGGCGACGCTGACAACGGTAGACACGATGATGAGAGTAGCGATGGTTACGAGGGTGGCGATGACGACGGCAAGGCCAATGACGGCGCCGATGTTGATCACGCCCGCCGATAAAAATGACGATGTCTTCGCGTCGGCGATCCAAGTTTTGGAAGGAGTTCGACATGCATGTGCGGCCGACGCGCGCGATTGGCCCGCGTGGGATCATTTGACACAGATCGTGCCCCCCCCCCCCCCAGCGCGCGCAAGGGCGTTCGAACGAGTTCGAAATGCGGCGCGAACGGCCCCTTTGCCATACTTTGATGAACATGTGGGAAATTGTTTTTTGAAGAATTCGCATGAGCGCGAGCGCCGGTTTTTTGTTTTGGAAAACTGATAATGCAAACCCTTTTGTGTTTCTTATATGTTGTCGGGGCACTCGATTTTGATATCTTTACGAAACCGTAGGTTTTCGAAGGATGTATACATTCGCTCGCGACGGCGCGCGCGCACTTCAACTTATCTGTTGCAAGGGACTCTTGGGGCAGAGCGCGCGCAAAGGCATTCGAACGATTTCGATACTCGCGCGCGCGGGAGGCCAATTTGGAAGCAGATCAACGAACATGCTCAAACACATAGGGTTTTGTTTCTCAATGGTTCGTAGAAGTGCGGGCGTTTTTTGTTTCAAAACTCGTGTTGCAAAACCATGTGCCTTCGATGTGTTCGTGGCTTTCGATCACGCAACCTGGTTATTCTACAAAAGAAAATGTGCCACGCGCGCGCGACAGCGCGCGCGTGTAGTTCGTCCTTTGCTTTTGCAGGGGATTTTGGAAAACTGACGGTTTATGATCAACGAACATGCGCAATATTCTTTCCAGAGGATGGTGGGGGGGGTGTCGATAGCCTCATGCCTGGGATGGTTTGAATTCGTAGTCAAGATACGAGGGTCAGGATCATCCATGAATTCACGAGCGAAACAAACAACTGATAAATCCGGGTGTGGGGTGGGGTCGGGTGGGGTGGGGGGTTCGGTTTTAGTAGAGGCGAATTTATGTGGTGCAACGTATATTGTGCAATCTGTGTTCTGCAACCTACGTGGTGTAGTAGATGTGGTCGCATCTTTGCTGTGCAATCGAAGTGGTGCAACCAACGTGGCACGAAACTTGTTGTGCAACCGGCGTTGTGCAGTTTATGCGGTGCAGTCGGTTTTTGCAAACGAGTCGACATATGTCATGGCCGTGCAAACATCCCACCCACTCAACCGCAAATTGGTCTGCAACACCCATGCGGCGGCGATTGCATTGATTGCTTAGCGTTGGCTGGTGCATCTCTGCGGCCGCGCTGGCCCGCGCATGCTCGTGGCGCGGCCGACGCGGCCGCGGTGGCGCTGGCCGCCAGGCACTTCCCAGCGGGCTTTTCATTGCGAGTCGGTGACTTGGGCGGGCGCGGTATCATGACGACTCCGATTGCGGTATACGCGATTACGAGAGCAGCGATGATGGCGGCGATGGTAGCGACGACGACAGCGAGGCCAACGACGACGCCGAAGTTGATCGCGCTTGCCGATAACGATGACGATGTCCTCGCGTCGGCGATGGGGGCTTTTGAAGGAGTTGACGCTCGCTCGCGCCCGACGCGCGCGAGTGGCCCGCGTGGCGTTCTTTGACGCGGACCCCCCCCCCACCACTCGCGAGCGCAATGGCGCTCGATTGATTTCGACGCGCGGCGATAGGGGCCTGTTTGGCACAATTTGATGAGCGCGTTGAAGCAACCAGTGGTTTTCAGAAGAAAACGCAAGACCGCGAACGCAGGCATTGTTTGAACACAGATGTTGCAAGACCGCGTGTCCTATGTTTTCGGGGCGCTTGTTTTTGAACGCCTTGCGAAACCCTGCGTTTTAAATGGATTTCGGCGTGCGCGCGTCGTCGTCGCGAGCGCGATTCGCCCCGTCGTTTGGAAAAGGGTTCTTGCGACCGCGCGCGCCAGGTCGCTCGGGCGATCCCGGCGTGCGCGAGCGAGTGGCCCGTCTGGTTACATGTTGCGAACATGTTGGTGAACCGATGGTTTTCTCAAAAATCGGCAACGGCGCGGGCGCGGGTTTTTGTTTTGGGGGCCCCCGTTGCGAAACCATGTGATAAAAATATTTTTTCGGGGCTTTCGATGTTTGAAATCCCTGCGGAAACGTAGTTGTTTTGAAAGATTCCGACGTTCGCGCGCGACGACGCGCCCGCGTGCCTTTCGTCCCGTTTGTTGCAGGGTATTCCTTAGAACGGATGATTTTTGATAAGCGAGCGCGCGAAGATTGCAGCGGATGGGATGGGGATTGGGGTCGATGCCGGCCTGCATGGGAAGGCGTGAACTCATCTCGGATGGCCGATGGGGCAGAATCATGCGCGAATTGCAATGCGAAAGAGTGCGCCGCTCCCCCGGGGTGGGAGGGGGGCAAACGTTTTTTCTTTGAAAGGGGAATCTGTGCGGTGCATTCAATTACTTGCTCAACTTGAAGCTGTCCTCTCCACTGCTCGTGCAAACATCCCACCCTCCCACCCGCAACTTGGTCGCAAGACCTCTTCAGACCGTGACGGTGGGTACCAAATGGCATTTGGCAACGACACCGACGCCGACGACGACAGCGACAACGACGACGACGCCGCCGACAACGACTACGACGACACCGACGACGTCCCCAACGACTTCGACGACGACGGCAACGACGACGACGACGACGCCGACGACGACGACGACGATGACAACGCCGACGACGACGCCGCCGCCGACGACGACGACGCGGACGATGACGACGACGACGACGTGGACGATGACGACGACGACGACGCCGACGACGAAGACGACGACGACAACGTCGCCAACGGAGACGGCGACGACGACGAGGGAGGAGGGGGGACGATGACGGCGACGACGACAACGACGAGGGAGGAGGGAAGACGACGACGCCGACGGCGACGACGACGCCGACGACGCCGACGACGGCGACGACGACGCCGACAACGGCGACGACGAAGACGACGACGACGACGTCGCCAACGAAAACGACGACGACGACGACGAGGGAGGAGGGAGGACGATGACGGCGACGACGACGACGACGAGGGAGGAGGGAAGACGACGACGCCGCCGACGACGATGACGACGCCGACGACGCCGACGACGACGTTGCCGACGACGGCGACGACGAAGACGACGATGACGACGTCGCCAACGAAAAACGACGACGACGACGAGGGACGACAGAGGACGCCGACGACGACGACGACAACGACGAGGGAGGAGGGAAGACGACGACGACGACGACGACGGCGGCGACGAAATAGGAGGGACAACGACGAAACGCCGACGAAGGCGACGATGGAGGAAGGACGACCACGGCGACAACGGCGACGGAAACGACGACGATGCCAAGACGACGACGACGACGACGACGACGACGACGACGAGGAAAGACAGAGGACGACGACGGCGACGACGACGACGAGGGAGGAGGGAGGGCGAAGACGACGACGACGCAAGAGCGCGCGCGCACGCTTTTGTTGAAAATCCGTGTTGCGAAACCTTGTGTTTGTGTATGTTTCTTGGACACACGATTTTGAAATCCTTCCGGCACCGAAGGTTGTTAAAGGATTTCGGCATGTGCGCGCAGCGACGCGCGCGTCTGCACTTCGTTTTTTTTGCAGAGGGTTCTCGCGACGGCACGCGCGCAAGGGCGTTCGAAAGATTTTGACATGCGCGCGCGCGAAGCCCGTTATGCATGTTCTTGTGTGAAATATTGAAAAACTTATGGTTTGTTCAAGGTTTCGCAAGAGCGCGCGCGCGTAAGCTTTATTAGGAAACCAGTGTTGCGAAGCCATGTGTTTTTGTATGCTTCCTTGCAAGCTCGATGTTTAAATCCTTCCGAAACCGAAGGTTCTTGATTAATTCCGGCATGCGCGCGCGACGACGCGCGCGTGTGCTTTTCGTCCCTTTTTTCGCAAGGGGCTCTTGAAAACTTACGATTGTCAAACGAGAGTGCGCGCAGGGATTTTGTTGCAGAGGATGGCGAGGGGGGGGAGTAATACTGGCCTGGCTGAGATAGTACGAGATCATATTTAAGATGGACGATGGGGCATAATCATATGCAGATTGCAATACGAAAAGGTGGATCGTTAATTCCAGGGGGGGGGGGGTCGAGTCTATTTTTCTTTAGAAAGGAGAATTAATTTCTGTTCGCAGTCAACCCCACTGCTCGCGCAGTCGCCCCGCCCACCCGCCTGCGACTTGTTTGCGAAACCCGTGCGGCAGCGATTGCGATGAGTGCTTGGCGTTGGCTGGTGCGTCTCTGTGGCCGCGCTAGCCCGCGCGCGCTCGCGCGCGAAGCGGCCAAGTAGTTCGGCGCGACCGACGCGGCCGCGGCGGCGCTGGCCGCCGGGCGCGTCCCAGCGGGAAGTGCATTGCGAGTCGGCGACTTGGGCGAGCGCGGTGTCATGGCAGTGTCGACGACGGTAGACGCGATGATGATAGTGGCGGTGCTGGCAACGATGATGGCGGCGGCGACGGCGCGGCCAGTGGCGGCGCCGATGCTGATCGCTC
Source organism: Prorocentrum cordatum (assembly GCA_963575745.1). NCBI lineage: Eukaryota > Dinophyceae > Prorocentrales > Prorocentraceae > Prorocentrum > Prorocentrum cordatum. The sequence goes on along the minus strand of CAUYUJ010016492.1, from coordinate 250,512 downwards.
CGGCGACGACGACGGCGCCTTCGCGTCGGCGATGAAGGTTTTGCAGGAAGTTCGGCGCGCGCGCGCTTGGCCGACGCGCGAGTGTGACCCGCGCGATGTTATCATTCGGCGCGGATCGTGCCCCCCCCTCCCCAGCGCGCGCAAGGGCGTTCGAATGTTTTTTCGGCGTGCGGCGCGAGTGGCCAGTTTGGCTGACTTCAACGGGCACATCTAAAAGCCGATGGTTTTCTGAAGGATTCGCGAGAGCGCGAGCGTAGACTTTTTTGAAAACCCGCGGTTGCGAAACCATGCTTTTCCGGTAAAGTTTTCGGGGCGCCCAGTTTTGAAATCTTTTTGATTGATTCCGGCGCGCGCGCGCGACGATGCGAGCGCGCGTGCATTTCGTTTCGTTTTGCGCGGAGGATTCTCGCGACAGCGCGCGCGCGGGGGCGTTCGAGCGATTTTGACATGCGCGCGCGCGAAGCCCGTTTGGTATAATGTTATGAAAACGCAGAGACAAACTTTTGGTTTAGAATTCGGAAGGGCGCGAGTGCGGGATTTTTTGCGCTCAGAATCCGCGCTGCAAAACCATGTGTTTTATGTCGTTTGGACATTCGGTTTTGAAATCCTTGCGGGGCCGAAGGATGTTGATGGGTTCCGGCATGTTCGCGCGACGGCGCCCGTGCGTGAATTGTCTCCCATGTGTTGCAGAGGATTATTGAAAAATGATGATTTGATGATCGAGACTCTCGTTGATCCAATAACTACATGCGCGCACTCTCGTTACGAGAGTGCGCGCGTGTAGCTGTTTGCAAAAAATGACGGGGGTCGATGCTGGTTTGGCCGGGATGGTTTGGATGTTGCATTTAGAATGGGCAATGGACCGTAATCGCATGTAAATAGCAATGCGAAAAGGGGGGCGGACAGTCCCGGGGGCGCGGGGGGGGTAGCATGTAATTCCTTTGAAGAAAGGGTAATTCCTTGTAACAGCGCGTCGGCAAATTCAATGTTCTTGCAAACGCCCCACCCACGCGAGCCGGCGACTGAGGCGGGCGCGGCGTCGTAGTGACGCCGACAGCGGTAGAAGCGGTTGCGAAAGTAGCGATGAGGCGACGATGGTGGATATGACGACGGCGTGGCCAATGGCGGCGCTGGCGTTGATCGCGCCCGCCAGCAGCGATGGCGTTGTTCTCGCGTCGGCGATGATGGTTCTTGAAGGAGTTTGACGTGCGCGCGCGGCCGGCGCGCGCGAGTGGCCCGCGTGGCAGCATTGGACGCGGATCGCGCCCCCCCCCCTTCGCGCGCGCAAGGGCGTTCGAATGATTTCGACGCGCGGCGCGACTGGTCCGCTTGGCAGAATTTGGTGAACGCGTCGGAAAACCGATGGTATTCCCAAGAATCACCAGGAGCACGAGCGTTGGATTTGTCGTAACATTATTTTCTCAAACCGTGTGTTTCTATATGTTTCCGGGGCGCTCAATTTTGAAACCGCTGCAAAACCGAAGAAAGGTTGTCGAAGGATTCAGGCATGTGCGCGCGACGACGCGCGCGCGTGCACTTCTTCGTTTTTGTTGCAAAGGGGTTTGGAGTGTTGGTGCTTGTTTGATAACGAATGCGCGCGCGCACTTCGTCTGCAGAGGATTGGGGGGGGGGCGCCGCGGCCTGCCAGTTTTTGTTTGCCGAGGGTTCTTGCGACGGCACGCGCGCAAGGGCGTTCGAAAGATATCGACGCGCGCGCGAGAGGTCAATTTGGAAGCATTTTATGTAAATGTTGAAAACCAAAGTTTTCTTGACAAATCGCCAGAACGCAGGTGCATTTTTTTTAGGAAAAACTCATATCGCAAAACTGTTGTTTTGTTTCTTTTCCCCTCGTGGCGCTCGATCTTGAAATCCAAACGAAATTAAGGGTTTTAAGGGATGTCGGCATGCGCGCGCGACGACGCGCGCGTGCGCATTTTTTTTGCGAGGGTTCTTGGAAACTGATGATTTCTGATAAACGAGAGCGCGCGCGTATGATTTTTGCCGAGGATGGCGGGGGAGGGTCGATACCGGCTCGTCTGGGATGGTACGAGTTGGAATTTCGGATGGACGACTTGGGCATAATAGAATGCAATTTACAGTTCGCGAAGGAGATATCGTTAACTTTGGTGAAGGGGGGTGGGAGTTCCTAATATTGCTTTAGAAAGGTGGACAACAGTTTGTTCGCAGCGAATTGTTACCTCTACTGGTCGTGATCATCCCACCCGCTCACCCGCAACATGGTTTGCAAAACCCATGCGGCGGCGATTGCGATGACTGCTTGGCACTGGCTGGCGCATCGCTGCGGCCGCTCTGGCGCGCGCAGGCTCGCGCGCAGAGCGGCCAGCTGGCTTGGCGCGACAGACGCGGCCGCGGTGGTGCTGACCGTTGGGGACTTCCCAGCGCGTCCTGCAGGCCGCGCTGACGCGCGGGCACTTCAGTGCAAGTCGGTGATTCGGGAACGCGCCGTACTCGAAAGGGCGTGCGCGCAATGCACGCGCGACGACGCGCGCGTATGCACATTGTCAATGTGTCGCAAACGGTTTTTGGCAATGCTGGTTTTTGATATACGAATGTGCGCGCATAGTTCTTCGGTTTTGCAGAGGGTGCAGGGGGGCCGATAGCGACTTGGCTGGGACGGGGATCGTCGGAATCCATATATATATATATGTGTATATATGTATATGTATATACATATACATATACATATACATATACATATACATATACACACAAATGTATATATATGTATATATATATATGTATCGCACGAGCGATGGGGCAGGACCATCTGTAAACTGCCCGTCGCCAGGGTGAGCAGTTAACACTGCCCTCTGGAGGGTGGTGGAGTCTGTCCGCAGATAGAAAAGGAGACTCTAGGCTGCACAATCTAGGTAGCAACGGGGCGACGACGAGGCCGCGACGGCGAGCACGGAACCGCGAGACCGGCAACCAGGGGCCACAGGAGAAGCTTCCCACGGGTGCGCGAAGCGTGTGAGGGGTGTGTCGGCATGGGCGGGTGTGGCCATGCGCGCGCGCGCCCGCTGGGGCTCTACGTGGAGCTCAGTGTCGGTGCGCGAGGCTTGGGAGGGGCGTACCTGAATGGGCGCAGTGGCGCCGTGCGGACACGCCAGCTGGGGCCGTGTGGGGGTTTTCTTGCGGGGACACCACACGGGTGAGGGTAGTGCCGATGTTGTCGTGGGGAGGACGGAGGAAGATCAGGACAGGGGAAGGCGGGAGGGAGGTGGAGCGCGGTATTCTCTAACCTGCTTGTAGTGCGCAAAGCATGATGAGCACAACAAGTCTAAGATGCGAAGTTGTAGTCGCTTCGCGTGACCTCACCAGCCCATCCGGAAACGATGCCCAGAGGAGTCGCCTGGATAAGGGAAGTGGGCAGCACACAGAGGAAGGGTCCCCCAGTGGAGGCCTCTTGGAGCGTCTTGGGGGCATCTTGGCGGGCCCAGGACCGTCTTTGAGCGTCTTGGGTGCCTCGGGGATCCTCTTGAGGCTTCTTGGAGGTCTCTTGGGAGCCTCTTGGGCGCCTCTTGGGGCCGTTTGGGCGCCTCTTGGGGCCCTCTTGGGGCGCTCTTGGGGGCTTGAGGGGCGCTCTTGGGGCCATCTAGGAAGACATCGATCAAACAAGAGGGGAGCTCTAATTCGCCCCCCCTCGGGACTCCTAAAAATCGTCTCTTGGGGCGCTCTCGGGGAGCTCTTGGAGCGCTCTTGGGCGCATTGGGGGCCGTCTTGGGGCTCTCTTGGGCCTCTCTTGGGGCCCTCTTGGGCCATCTTGGAGCCATTTTGAGGCCTCGGAAGGCTATCGAACGCGAACGGGCGACGATGCAAGAATCAGTGATGTCCCTTAGGTTTTGAAGGATTTTGGCTTCTTGGTTGGGGGTGTCGGAGGCCTCTTGGAGCCATTTTGGGGCGGTCTCGGGTCCTCTTCGAGCATTTTGGAAGCCATCTTGAGCCATCTTCGGCTATCTTGAGTCATCTTGGAGGTCATCTTGGGCTCTCAGAGGCGCTGTCGGAGCCGTCTTGGGCTATCTTGGACGCTCCAACTACCCGCGGAAAACCCCGGCCAGGTCTAGGGGAGGGGGTAGGGGGAGGGGCAAACCCCTCCCCGAAGGGGAAGAAGGGGTTGGAAGAGGAACCTCCCTAGACCACCTACGCCCAGAGGGCTGGTGGGATTCCCACCACTCGGGATTCTGACAATGATGTGCAGACGCATTGAAACCCAGCGCGTGCTTGAACACCTCGAGCATCCATGTCGGAACTAGCCTTGCGGTTGACCCATATGGAATTGCTTGTAGCGGAGGGCGTTGCCCCCTCCTCATGTATTGTGATGGGCCCCCTGTGGAGCACGAAGCATTTAAGGGGTGTCCGAAATGGGCGCGGGGCGGCATGCGCGCGCACCTTCGTTGTTGGACACGGAACGTGTGAGGGGTCTGCCGAGATGGGCGTGGGACGGCATACAGTAGGTTCGCGTCGTGCCGACAGCGTTCAACGTTGTCCGCCGCTGGCGACCCAGAATCGGCCGATGTTGAGCGATCAGATCTTTGGGAAAAGGCCGATCGTTCAAGGTGGAACGATTTGTCACGAACCAACGCCGAAGTCGACACGCCACGAACCTGCCTTACACCAACCCCCGCTGAGGCCGTCGGTGGGGTTCTCTGTGGGGGCGCGAGGCGTGTGAATCGGTGTGCTGACATGGGCGCGGGGTTGCATGTGCGCGCCTACTGTGAGGCAGCAGGTGGGGCTTCCTATGAGGGCACGAAGCCGGGTGTGAGGAGCGGTGGAATCAGCGCGGGGCGGCTTACGCGCGCGACCCTCTGAGGCCGTACGAGTAGGGCTCAAAGGGGGGCGCAGCTCGTGTGACGAGTGCCACCGAAAGGGCGCGCCGCAGCACCGCGCGCGCCCACCGAGCCCGTCTGTGGAGCCCCTTGTGGGGCACGAAGCGTGCGAGGGAAGTGCCGAAATGGGCGCGCCGCGGCGTACGCGCGCGCTCCCTGGGGCCCGATGTGGAGCTGCCTGTGTGTGCACGACGCGTGACGGGTTCCTCGAGAAGGGCGCGCCTCGGCATACCTGCGCGCGCGCGCGCGCCTACGAAGGTTGTCTGTTGAACGCCTTGTGGCGGGCAAGAAGAATAGGAGGGGTGCCCCGAAATGGGCACGCCGCGGCCTACGCGCGCGCGCCCACTGGGGCCGTGGGCGGAGGTCCCCATGGGGCCACGAAGCGTGCGCGGGGTGCCGAAGGCGGCGGTCCGCGGCGTGCGCGCGCCCGCTCTCGCTGGGGCCGCGGGCGGAGCCGCCTGCTCGGGCACGGCGCGCGTGAGGGGTGATCCCAGGGCGGCGCGTCGCGGCGTACGAGTGAGCCCAGTGGTGGCCGCAGGTGGAGGCCCCTGTTCGGAAATTGGAACATACACGTTACCAGTGGCGGGCTGTTTTTCAGTACCAGAACTTTTTGAGGGTCGGGGTCGACGCTGGAGTGGTGTGGTGTATACAAGTTCCCCTGTTTTCCCATGGACACGACAAGAAATAGATACACCAGGATCCCGCATGCACCAGGATCCGCTTTCTTGTGCGAATTTCAGTGCGGGGCCGTAGAACACGTCGGTGTATAGAGTCCGGTCATTCACCTATGCGGGCCCGACGCATGCTAGAAGGGGCCGCCGAAATGGACATGCCGCGGCATACGCGCGCGCCTTCTAATGCCGCAGGTGAAGCTCCCTCCCCAAAAAGGGGCACGAAGAGTTCAAGGGGTGTCCTGGCATGGGGCGCCAAGGCATGCGTACGCGCTTACTGGAGCCGTAGTCAGAGCTCTAATGAGGGCATGAAGCGTGTAAGTGGTGTACCGATGACCATGCGGAGAGCGTAGGGACAGGGAGACGGGGAGGAGTGGGAAGGAGGATGAGAGTGACGCCCGGCGCTACGGCTTAACGACGAGTCAACAACCAGGAGGGTTCGGACAAACCATTGTGTTGCTGGACAGTGATGTCGCGATCTGCGTGAGGTGCGCGTCCAGTTTTCAGTATTTCGAAGATGTCCCACGCCACACGGCCAAACACATCCAGAGACTATCGAACATCATCGCCTCTGAGCAACGCTTTTTCGGAGCGGTGCAGGCGAGGAGATGATGGCTCACTGGCGCACGAGCGGCTAATGGGGGCGGCTCTCTCATCCCCGTGCCCGCTTCCCCGAGGCGAGGAGATGCTGGCGCACCCGCCGACCGCGCCAAGAATGGTGGCAAGCCCTTTGCCATTATCCAGCTGCCCTCGGCAAATCCGCCACCGTGCCAGCGAATCGCTCTTGTGTGGCGACACTTCAAGCATTGCCCAGTGGCCGTCGCAGGTGGCACCTCTCGTCTTCATTTCTTGAGGAGCTCTCATGGGGCCTACGTGGGCCGTTTTGAGGCAACCTTGGGCTCTTCTGGGGCAGTCTTGGGGTCTCCTCGGGGCCTCCTTGGGCCGTCCTGGGGCCCTCTTGGCCGTCTGGGCGTGGGGCTTCCTTGGGGTTACCCTGGGCTGCCCAGGGGCCCTCTCCTCGGGCCCTCGAAGACGGCAAGTGGGCCGATCTTCAATCGAAGGGCGTAAAAGAGCGAAAAACACTGCACAATCCACAGGGTCTCTGTGTTTTTAGCCTCCTGGCGAGCCGCTTGGAGAGCGTCGCCTCGAGGGCGTCCTCCTGGGGCCTGCTGGAGGCCTCTTGGGACCTATCTTGGGCGCTTCTTGTGGGCTCTTGGGTGCGTGTTGAGGCAATCTGGGGCCATCTTGGCGGCCCTGGTGGCCATCCGGGGCCGTCTTGGAAGCCTCGGGGCGTTTTGGAGAGCCAAAGTGAGGCGCCAGGCTAACGAATTACCCACGAAGCCTCGGGAGAGAGTGCTGGTGCACGCAGTGATACATGATGATGACAAGGGGGTCCCTTAACGGGCTTGCAGAAACCCTGCCAGGCAGCACTTGGCATTCTACTGCGCCTCTGCGTGCAAGGGGGCACTGGCGGATCAATCCGTTCATCGCCCGTGGACTGGCCACTGCGCATTCTCCCTCTTTGTATTCCAACTCCTCGTCTTGCTCTCCCCCTCTTGCTGCTGCTCCTGTTCCTGCTCCCCCTTACCCTTCCATTTTTTATGCTTCACGCCCTCATCCTCCCTTTCTAGAACCAGGCAAAAGTCCCAGCCGAGGGTGGGAATGTACACGGTTCTCAGAAGTCCGTCGTCACAGAGGTCAGTTGAATCAAGCAAGTTTGGGAATCGTGTTGGCTTCCACCCTTAGATGGAAGCCACCACCTCCGAGAGTTTTTGCAAGCACAGACTGCCCGAAGCCGCAGGAATACTGGGAACCGTGCTGTTTCCTACCTTGAGGTGGGGACGAACACGTTTCCCAGGATTCTTGGGGCCAGGGTTGCTGCAGGGCCCATGGATTCGTCCCTGGAACATATGCGAAGCACTAGAAACGTATCCTTGTTACAGTGGAGCCCACATCTTTGCTCAGAATTCCTGAGGGCAAGGGCTCCCAGGGGTCTCAAGCCGAGGAAATCTGGGAGACGGATTTCCATCTTCCATGGGACATCCACACGTTTCCTGTAATTCCTGGGACCCAGTGATGCTGCAGAGTCTGTCAATTGCCAGGAACACTTCGGAATATCCACGTTCGGCGATTTCCAGGTTAGCGCTTGGAAATGGAAGTGCAGGAGCATACAGTGACAGAGAGGAGGACATGCCCCCTTGTTACCTTCACATTGCGATGTCGTATCTTGCCTCGTAGGGGCTCCGTGATGGCTTGTCTCCGCGGCAGCGGAGAGGCGCGAGTACATCAGGAGTCGATCTGATGGTTCTCGCGAACCTTGTCGCGGGAAGCTGAAAAAGGGAAGCCTCTCGGAGACCTCCGGGGGCTCGCTTGGACGTTCCAGGGGCCGTGTTGGGGCTCTCCTGGGGTCCGCTCGGGGGCGTTCGGGTCTTTCTGGGCTGATCAGCAGACCATCGACCCCAAAAGAGGGGGCCCGAAGTAAGGCCTCCTCAGAAGCACCGCTCCCGAGTGTCCCCTTGGTGCGCGTTTGGGGCCTCGCGGCATTTTCCGCAGGGTTTCTCCCTGGAGCCCGGGGCCCTGTCTGGGGGAGCCCCGTGCCGAGGCTTTGCTGGCGAGCGTGCTGGTTCCCGCGCAGGGGGAGGGCGGAGGCCGGCGCGCTCTCCGCCGTCATTTTGGGACGCTCCAGAACGGCCTCGCTCTCGAGGAATCGAGAGAGTTACGTAGCGTTCTCTGCTGGGCGAAAAGTCCGGCGGAGAAGTGGGTGGAGGTAATCGGGCGGGACTGAATGAGGGGGGTCATAAGCGGGGGATCAGAAAAGGGCCCCTTTCGTGCTCCTTTCGGGCCCCTCCAGAGCCCCAGGGGGCTCGTTTAGGTACCGTTTGGGTACTCCAGATTTCGTAATAAAGGGAGGGGGGTCTCACTTCGGGGGGGGGTCTCTTCCAGGCTATCTTGGAGGGGGTCTGGGGACGATGTTTTGGAGGGTTCTCCCACGGGGGGGGGGTCTGAAATGGCTTGTCTTGGAGGGTCCAGACCCCCTCCCTTTTCGAACCACCCTCGCCACCCCCCCATTTATGACCCCCCCATTACGCGGCGCCCAAGGTAAAGCGAGGCCACCTCCGCCGGAGGACGCCGGCCGGCCATCGGAAAACAAGGCGGCGGAGGCAGAATTGGTTCCTCCCCCGAGAGATTTCGATGTTGTTTGGGCCCAGGCGCTGCGGAATGCATCGAGACTTTCCCCGAACATGTCTACATTGCAAGTGCTGGAAAGCGTGTTGGTTCCCACGGGGCGGAGGCCACCCCATGTCCCAGAATGTCGAGTGAAAGCGAACATTTGGAGACCTGCTGGTGCACTTTTGCTGTTGCCCTTCCCTTCTCCGAATCTAAGTGGCCATGTGGGGCGATTCATCGTCAGCACGGTTCTAGCAACAACATCTAAGTATGTTCCCCTTTCTCCATCTTCCTCCCCTCTCTCCCCTTTCTTCCTCCTTCATCCAGCTCGTTCTGCAGTTTGAGATCCCATGTGCACGAGGATCAGAAGTCTTATGCTGCCTACATTTCAAAAATTAGGTAGGATGGTTAAGCTTCCGAGGCGGCCCGAAGAGACGCCCGAGAAATTCAAGACGAGAAGAAGTCGGACCATAAAAAGGCCTGATCTGGGGGTTCAGTGGGCCAAGAGGGCCCTGCAGGCTAACGCTTGCTGGCTGCTACATGCAAAGCATAACAACTGCATCAGTGCCAAAGCGTTCAGAGAGCCACAGCCTTCCTGGGTCCAGTTTCAGAGGCAGCTTTGAATATCTCCTGCGTCTCAATCTTCGAAGACTTCCATAAGGTCGGTCAGGGGGAAGGCGCTCTGTTGGGACCAACAGAGGTGGACCCCGCGTCGCTCCCTTGAAGGATCCAGGACGCTGCTGTCTTTGAAGATCTTGCGGGCCGGCTTCGTCGGGAGCCCGCAGGCACGCAGCGAGCCAGCCTTTTCCGAGCCTTAGCCGAGTCTGGTTTCGTCGGAGCCGCTTCGGGGATCGTTTCGTTCTCCTCCTCGTCCTTCTTCTGTTTCTTCTTCTTCTCTTCTCCTCCCTCCTCTCTCTTCCCTCCCTCGCCTCCCTCTCCCTCTGCCCCTCCTCCTCCTCCTCCTCCTCCTCCTCCTCCTCCTCCTCCTCCTCCTCCTCCTCCTCCTCCTCCTCCTCCTCCTCTCTCCTCCCCCCTCTTCCGTAGCCATTTTGGCTCAAGGTTTTGGTTTCCCCTGGGAACAAAGTGGATACCGCTAGTCCGCGGCCAGCTTTCGTCCTTCGCCTGGTTCGCCCCAGGCAGAGCGCCGTGCGGTCCGCCCCGCACGGCCCAGCCCCACTGTGATCACCATTACGACCGGCCCATGGTACCGCCTGCCAGGCAGGAATCGGTTCTCCTGGGACCGAAGTACCCCGTCTGGGGGTGCGGCCGCTGCGGAGCGGCCCAGAATTGGGCGTGTCGAGTGGTGTGCCAGTGCGGCAATCCAGCCCCGTCCAGGATCGTTCAACGAGCAAAAGAGAATGCAGCAGCTTGGGCGCAGAATGGACCCTCGCTTGCAAAGTCAAAAGGCAAAGGTGGTAACGGATCGAAGGGCAAAGGCAGCGACGGCGGCGTTGACAACGGCAAGCTCCAGCGGCTCGAGAATCAGCTGGCACAGGTGCTCAAGGCTGTGCAGTCAGGTACCACGACAGCGGCACCTGGTGCAGCACCCAGGTCTTCTGGCACAGGGGGCAAGCCGCCATGGCATACTGCGGGGCCCACAGCTGGAGGCGCAGATACACAGTCTGAGGAGAAGGCTGACAACGGTGCCAAGCGAGATGCCATCATGCAAGAGATCTATGAGTTGGAAGATGTGCTCAAGCGACTCCGATGCAACAACGGTAATGATAGCATCAAGTCCCCGATCGAGGAGCGGCTCAAGGATCTTCGCAGCCAGCACAAGCAGCTGCGATCCCCTACGACTGCACACAGACGGGCAGCGCAGGACCTCAGTCGGGCACGCACCTCGTTGCAGAAGATGCAAGATGAGCTCAGTGAAAAGCAGAAGCAGTTGGAAGGACTTCGTGAGTCGATCGCGAAAAGACAGGATGAGATTGTGGCAAAGCAAAAGGAAGTGGAGGCGCTGGAGGTCGAATTTGCTGAAACGGCTAAGCATGTCACGACCTCGACTGAGGATGCGAAGCAGGCGCCCGATCTGTCGCAGCTCTTTGATTTTGGGTCCGAGCCAGACGAGGTTCCCAAAGAGCTCATCCCGTTCCTCGAGAGCCCTGAGTGGAAGTTGCTCCAGACTTTACTCACGCAGAGGGCTTCTAAGTTGCCAACTAAGATGGATATTGATGGTGATGGTGATGATAAGCCTACTGAGAATGCCGCTGCAGCCGAGCCAGGCGATGACGGGCAAGCTGCAGGGGAGAAGCGCATGTACGAGGACCTCACCGAACCTGAACACGAGATTTTGTTCTCCCTGGCAGGAGATAAAGAGCAGTTTCGACAAAAGCTTGCCGAGTTCTCCGTCAAGCGTGCAAAGGTCAGTTCCAGTTCCTAACGCTTTCTGCTTGCGGCGATGGCTGTGGGGGCTGTCGGGCAGGAGTTCGCCTTCGGCGTCCTGCAGTGCTACGGCATCCCCGTCGTCCACGTTGCGGCCTGACCCTGAGAAGGCTGAGACCCTTGGCTGGACGGCACCCCCAACGCAGCTGCAGGTCCAGGCTTGCAGTGGGCGAGGAGAGGGAACCCAGCCTAGGGAATCGCTGGAGGGAAGGCCCACCTGTTCGTCTACTGCTACGAGGGCTACAAGTTCTACGGTATTAACTTCTTCGTGTACGCTGGCATCGGAGTGCAGCGTCGACAGTGCTGCGGATCCGAAAGTGCGTGATCCCAAGTTCGATTTTCCCCGAGTGAGTGGTTTCAAGTTATCTCATCATGGAACAGTTCCTGCAGCAGACGCTGAACACGATGATACGTTCCATGAGTTCGAATCGTTCAACGCTAATGGTGGGAAACGCACAGTGAAGAAGAGGCTCGAGAAGAGTTCGGCGAAAGTGATTTTGATGCAAGAGATCGGACATCTCGAAGCGGATCTTGAAGCTCTTGACTCCTGGTGCGCTGCGCGAGGTTGGTCAATGCGAGCTCTTTCGTCGAAGACAACGGCTGGTCATAACACTGGAGCTGGTGTCGCTGTGTTTGCACGGACTGGAGTCGGACTGCGACCACCTGCAGCTGGAGCTGAGTGTCTTTTTCCAGGCCGACTACAACGAGTCGAGGTCGACCTACCAGGCTGGCCCGCCATCGCGATGTTCAACCTCTACCTCCACCCGCAGGTAGGCCCCAGCGGGCCTAATGCCCCCATCCTCGCTGAGCTAGGCAGAATGATGCAAACGATTTCTGGACCCGCTTTATGCGCAGGCGACTGGAACCTGACCCCAGAAGCCTTGGAGGCGTCGGAGTTTCCTGTCCTGGCGGATTTGTGTGCGCTGGCGCCTGCGGCGCCAACGTGTCGAGGAGGGACAGGTTCCAGTATCGTTGATTCTTACTGTTTGAATGATACGTTAATGCGAGGTTTTAAGAAGCTAACGGTTGATATGCGCTGGACGGTTAAGCCTCATCGGCCTATCCGTCTAGCTATCTCTGACAACGGGTTTAAGCTCAAACATCTAGTGTACTCAGTCACCCCTGCGCTGCCCAAAGAGTCCCCGATAGGCCCTGCTCCTCAACCACCCACCTGGTCCATCGAGCAGCGTCTAGCCGAGAATGCCTGCGAGGCTGCTTCGGATCCTACGGTTGCTCCGAGCGTGGCCTGGGCCATGCTTTCGAATGCCTGGGGTCGTTTCGCCACAACAGCGGCCAGATACCTTGGTGAGAGGGCAGGGCAGCCTTTGAAGAACCCAGGGGCGTTCGGGCGATGTTTAAAAGCGCGGTGGGTCGAAGTTTGTTGTACGACTAAGACCTCCAGTGATGTGCAAGCGATCGCCGACGGCTGGAAGTGGCTCCAAAATGCTGTTGGTCAGGTCCTGGTTTTCTCTCGCGTGGCCGACACGGCTCAAAATCAGATGATGCTTGCACAAGAGGTCTCAAGTTTTTTAGTTGACGAATTCCCAGGCCTGGGGTTGAGTGCTCGACTAGAGAGGTCCGTTCAAGTGGCGAGAGGTTTAGTCAGCTCTGAGGAAATAGACTCAGAGGCGCTGCAAAGCTTTTTAGACGATATAGACTCAGATGTCGAGTTTGCAGCTAAAGGAGAAAGCAAGGAACAGAGAGACTCGTGGCACGACTGGTGCGTGGCCGCTCGAGCTGCAGGGTCGCGAGGCTTTCGCAAGATCACTGCTGTCCGCCAGGTCCGAGCGGCTACGATAGTGCAAGGCCCGAATGGACCCACTGCGGACACCATCAGTATTGTGCAAAACGAGGTATCGCTGTATAAGAAACTCTGGGGTGCGACGTCGGAGCCTCCTCGGGCGTGGATCCCTGATCGGTCGTCTTGTGAACGAGCTTCTGTTACAGCGATACGAGAGGTAGGACGCACTTTTTCGCGCAGTACCTCCAGCAGTCTTGATCATTTTCACCCGCGTTTTGTGTTGGCCCTGGATGATTCAGGACTCGAGGTTTTAAGTTCTCTTTGGCAGGCCTGCGAGGCCATCGGTTTGCTCCCTCGGCAGCTTTTGTGGGTGGTCCAACCCATGCTCCCAAAACCCAAAGGGGGAAACCGTCTCATCGTGCTTTATGCTGGTATGTACCGTGTTTGGCAAAGACTGCGGCGCCCACTGCTGACGGAAGTGAGTCGTCTGGTCGATCGTCGTTACTGGGGGGCGTCGAAAGGTCGTTCAGCAGTGGATTGCGCCTGGCTCCAGGCAGCGCGCAGCGAGAGCGATGCCGAGCAGAATAAGCACAGCGTTTTAATAGTGGCCGATTTTTCAAAGTATTATGAAACGATTCCCCTAGAAGCTCTCAGGGACAAGTTTTTGAGGTTCAACGTGCCGCTTAGTTTCCTGAAACTGGTTTATAATGTTTGGAAGGGCCCACGACTCTTGCGGCTAGGTCAGCACCATGCCCAGAGTGTGCTCTTCGCAGAAGGAGGGCTGCCCGCGGGAGATGTCTTTAACGATATCTCGATCAAGATACACGCGGTTCAGGAAGTCGATTCTTTCCTAGTCAGGCAGCCTTGTATCGATTTTCTCAGCTATATAGACGACAGTGCCATCGGAATAGCTAGCAGTGACAGGCAGATAGCCAAGTCTATGGCCGTCACAGCAGGTAGAGATTTCAAACTTTGTGTGCAAGAGCTTCAGGCCAAGCTGAATGATAAGATAGCGGTAATTTCCAGTACAGACGGCCTAGCCAGAGAGGTTTGCAATGAATTACGTTTCCCTCGTGAGGCTGCACTAACGAGTGTTGCGTATCTCGGGGTAGATCAGTCTGGGGCCTCTCAACGTACTAGGCCGCATGCCAGAGATAAGCAGCGAACACGATTTTCCAAGATGCGTTTCAGGCTCAGGAAGCACAAGCGAATGGCGCGCACTGTAGCAGGGTGCACTAGGAAGTCCTTTCAGCGAGTTTTGAAGACGGGTGTTTCCACGGGTGCTGCCTTCGGCACCGAGGTCCTGGGCCTAAACAATCTTGAATGGTTTAACTTTCGAAGGCTTCAAAGCCGAGTGCATTCCCCCCAGCATGGAGGAACAAGTTTAAGCGCAAAAACGGTTCTTTTTGGAGATGAGAGTGCGAGGTCGGCGTTAGCTCCCGCGTTGCAGTGGTGTCGTATGTTGTGGCTGGCTCAGTCTAACGCCGACCGAGCGCTTGTCTCCACGCATGAGTTGTGTAGAATGTGGCGAGAAGCCAAAGCCAGCAGTCCCCGATCCTGGCATGCGAGCAAAGGGCCCCTCTCGAGAGCGAGGCTCGCAGCTTGTCGCGCAGGATGGGATGCACCCGATCCGCCCCTCTGGACAGACCACAACGGTCTACAAGTCAACATCGGCCAGTTGACTCCAGGGCTGCTTTTAGAGTTGCTCGAAGCTGGGCTACAGCGCCAGCATGAACAGGCCTTGGCGCGCAAGCTTGGTTTTGAGCAGGCGCACTGTGCGACGTTTGATCTTGCGCGCAAGCAGATCTGCGCCTCGAGCAGCAAAAAGTTTACACGATATCAACAGTTTTTGGTTCGGTGCTGTGCCTGCGATGCTCTTTGGACTGAAGAGCGAGCGCGACTCTCGGGGTACACAACCTCGGGAAAATGCAGGTGCGGTAGAGTAGACACGCTGCACCATAGGTTATACACTTGTGATCTGCCTGAGGTCAGAGAGGCCAGAGAAGCAGCCGAGATTCCAGAGTCTTTTATTTCGGCAGGATGCGAGAGCACTGATCAGATTTATACCAGAGGGCTCTTCGTCTTTGATCCCAGTGAGGTTCCCCCCCCCGTGCGCGTCGAGTGATTGTTGTGTTGTGGGGGGTGATGGCGAAGAGATCCCTCAGACTCCCGAGCAGGTGGGACAGCTTCTGGGGGAGCATCAATTGATGGAGTTAGCCGCAGACGGGTCATGCACGAAGCAAGCGTTGAGATGTCTTCGGAGGGCGGCATGGGCCATTGCGCTGTTGCGGCCAGAGAGCGAAGATGTCCTGGCGGTCCTTCGAGGCCCCGTGGCTGGCTCCCTCCCCCAGACCACTGCTTTTGCGGAGCACCTAGCCTATGCATTAGCTGGGCAAGTTTCAGATAGAGAGACCCATGTCGGTTTAGATTGCCTCGCTGTTGTTACCACCGCTCAGAGGTCCCTCGAGGCACAGACACGGTCCTCAAATAAGTATGCTGCTGTGCGCCTGTTTGCTCAGTCACTCCCAGGCACGTCGAATATAAGCCTCACGAGGCATGTGAAAGCTCACAGGTCGGATGAGGCCATCTCTGTTTTGCAGGGTGACGAGTTGAGGTATGCTCAGGCGAATAAAGCCGCAGATGCTCATGCTAAAATCGCCTTGACTATGCGCGCTCGCCCAGACCCCAGTTTCCTAGAGAAGGTCGAAGAGGCAGAGGTCAAGGCCACCAGGTTCATTAAACTGGCCGCAGCAGTACTTCCGTGCTTTCAGAATGACAAGAGGTGGTCCAGGCCTCCCAGATGCAGGCGGCCCCAGGATAAGCGGTGCAGTAGTTTTCATGAATGGGCCTCCACACTGGTGGGCCACCAGTGCAAGCAGTGTTTGATTGTTGCGCCTCCTGGGGACTCGCCGCCGATGGACGGCTGCAAGGGCACCCCTGCATTCTTGCGCAAGCTTCTTGGGGATGCCAAGGGTCACCAGGTCGTTGCGGTCCAGGGCTCTGTTGTTGGTGGAGGCTCTCAGATCCCTGGGATCCCCACGAGGCGAGCGGTCCAGCAGTTTCTCTGTGTTCAGTGTGGGGGGTGGTCTCAGGGCCGCGGGGCCAAGTTGGGCAAAGTGTGCCTTCCCCCCACCAAGAAGGGGATAGAGATTCTCCAGGCTTTCAGGAAAGGGCTAGGTCCCAATCCTCGGCTACGATCGGCCATCGATCGTGTGATACCCTTCAGCCAGGTGGAGATCCAGGCTACCACTCGGGCAGAGGCTCGAGTGGTCACTCGAGTGCGGACGACGGCGGCCGCGGCGGCGACGACGACGGCGCCGCAGGAAGATCCCGCGGCGCCGCAGGATCGGCCCGCGCAGGACCCGCCGTCGTACGAGCGCCGCCTGTCGGCGCTCTTCGACAGGATCAGGGCAAAGGAGGAGGCCAGGCGAGGAACGCCCACGCCTCCCGCCTTGCCCTAACCCGTTTGTCTTTTTCCCCCTTTTTTTGTGTAGTCATGTGACTTGTCCTTATGGCTGTTCTTTCTTTCTTCCTCTCTCCTCCTGCCTCCTCTCTCCTCCTGCCTCCTCCTCCTCCTCCTCCTCCTCCTCCTCCTCCTCCTCCTCCTCCTCCTCCTCCTCCTCCTCCTCCTCTCTCCTCCTGCCTCATCCTCCCTCTGCCCCCTTCCTTCCCCTCCCCCCCCCGCTCCCCTCCCTCTGCTCCCCTCCCCCCGCTCCCGCTGTCCATGCCCGGCAGGACGACCAGATCACGCTGCCCGACCCCGAGAGCCTGTCCGTGGACACCACGTCCCCGTCGGGGGCGAGGACCCAGAGCCTGGACCGCCTGGACCAGGCGCGGGGGGCCCCAAGGCTCCTGCAGGGCCTCCTCCCGGGAGGCTCCCGCGCGGAAGAGGTCCGAGGACGCGCGATGTCAGGTCGGGCCTGCCCCCCCTTATACAGGGGGATTTTGGACGAAAAAATTGAAAGTACCCCCCACATACTCCAGAAATGCTCTTGCACTTGCGCTTGCACAAGCCGTGCGCCGTGCAGCGCGTAGGCGGGAAAAATATGACTTCAAGCGTTCACTGCCAATGCGCCTGCTAAACAGGGCAGTAGGAGGAGGAGGAGGAGGAGGAGGAGGAGGAGGAGGAGGAGGAGGAGGAGGAGGAGGAGGAGGAGAAGGAGGAGGGAGAGGGAGAGAGCAAGCACACAACACAAAAATGCTCAACCATAGTCAAAACAATGGTCCCCCTATTATGTTTTTACCTATTTTTGAATGTTCCTCCTGCAGAGGGGCAGGCCCGAGTTAAGCGAAATAGGGGGGGGGGGGGCGATAAGTGGGGGGGCAGTGAGGGCGGCAGAACATGGGGCTCCAGTGGGCCCCAGAGGGGGCCTTCGGGGTCCGACAAGGGCACCTCTTCGTCCCCCCCCCCATGCATCGCCCCCCGTTGGTCGCAGCAGGGAGGGAATTTCTGCTTGTCAACTCGACGACCAGGACCCTCGCCCACCTCCCAGGGGGGCCTACAGGGTCCGACAAGGGCAGGGCACCTCTTCTCCCCCCCCCCCCATGCATCGCCCCCCGTTGGTCGCAACAGGGAGGGAAGTTCTGCTTTTTTTCAACTCGACGACCAGGACCTTCGCCCACCTCCCAGGGGCTGTGGGGGCATAGCGCATGGCTGTTTTTTTTGTTCCTCCTGGCGGATCTTGGGCGCCCCGTGCGCTGGGTGGGTTCCCGAGTGTTCGCCACGCTGCCGCCCGTGCCACGTCGTGGCCGCCTCGTGGCCGCCTCGTGGCCGCCTCGTGCGCTGCGTGGGGCCGCCGAGGCTTCGCGCCACGCTGCCGCTCCTGCCGCCCGGTGGGCGCTCGTGGGCGCTCCGAGCGCTGAGCTTGCACCACCTAGTCTACACCACATAACTGGAGGAGGAGGAGGAGGAGGTAGCTTGCGCCACATACCATGCACCACATAGCTTACACCGCATAGCTTATATCACAGATCTTACACGGCCAGGCTGACACCACATGGCTTACACTGCATAACGTTCATCCCTAGTCTAACTACAGTGAGCGGCTTGAATAAGGAACACTTGCGTTTCAAAAGGGGCTCGGTCGTTCCTTAGATGTTACATGCGTGATGTACAGTTCCTTATGCGTGATGTGCTATGTATCGTTCCTTACGCGTTAGTCCTTGGGATAAAAAAGGGGCTTCGTTCCTTATTTATCGTTCCTTGGGTCAGGCCGATGACTGTAATTTGCACCACACAGTTTGCACCACATACCATGCACCCCATAGCTTACACCGCATAGCTTACACCGCATAGCTCATATCACAGATCTTGCACGACCAGGCTGACACCACATGGCTTACACTGCATGACTTTCATCCCTAGTTTACACCGCGTAGCTCCCGCGACATAGCTTGCACCACACAGCTTGCACCGCATAGTTTCCACCTCCATAGCTCGCACCGCTTTATCTCACGCGGCGCAGCTCTCACCACACAGTTTGCACCGCATAGCCTTCACCTCCACGATGCAATACCCCACTGTTTGGGTTCCACGCAGGCTGACGTGTTGTTACGTTCTCTGCCTTTTGGAACCTCTTGAGGCGCCTTTGTCGCCACGGCTGGATCCGCCTCGAAGTTCTGGCCAGAATGCACCGCAGAACAGGTCTGGGGGGGATGAGGAGGACAAGTACGTTCTTAGGAGTATAGACGCTGCGACATTTGGATTAGATTCGGTGTAACGTAGAAAGGTATGCAGCAGAACCTCCTGCTATCCAGGATGACTTCGGAGATCTTCGGATGGTGTCTCGGGTGTTCTGACCAGTGTTCGATTCCTTTTTGGAGTATTGTCGGGAGGAGGGGCCCGTCTCATCCCTCCTCCTCTTGCTCCTCGCCAGGGAGATTTGTGTTGAATGTTTGGGGTTCTTCTGAAAGGTCCACCGGTTGCCCATCACATTAAGGCTTTTGGTTGTTGCGGGCAGTTCTGCTGCCACTCAACCAGAACGACTAGCTAGGGCAAGTTGTCGCGCGGTGTCTTTGCAATGCTACGCTATGCGATGCTATGAGATGCTACGCCATGCTCTATTATGCAGCTTATGGTATGCGATGTGGTGCCATGATATGATTTACGATGCCATGCTATGCTAGGCACTTCTATAGCATGCGATGCTATGCGATACTGTGCTATGCCATTCCATGCCATGCCATGCTATGCAATTACATGCTTTGCTATGCGATGCGACCCGATGGTGCGCGATGCTATGCCATGATATGCTATGGTGTGCGATGTCATGTGCAGCTCTGCTGTGCTATGCTATGCAATGCCATGCAGTGCTTTGCTACGCTTTGTTATGGTGGCCTCGTTTTATTTTGTTGTGATGTATTATGCAAGGTGCGATGGTATTACTGTGTATGATATGCTTGGTTGTACTGTGCTATGCTATGTGATGCCGCATGATATTATGCTATGTCGTGCCATACGATTATATGCTATCTTGTGCGATGCTAGGCAATGCGATTATATGCGATGCTGTGCAAACGTTCAAGTTTGCCCCCACACACAACCTCCCTATCACCCGAAGAGTGGTCGTGTAGGTAGGCCGGCCCGAAAGTAAAACAAACCACCCTTGGCGAGTTTCCATTTGGCTCAAAAGGGTTGATTGGCTCAACGCACCTGGGGAAAGCAGTTTCAGGGGCATCTACTGCGTGGGATGGTGTTGCTTGCGCCACCGCTTCGCTTTGGACCCCAACCCCAGGCGAGAAAGCAGGCGAAATCCAGGCGCGCTGAGGGGAGGCAGAAACCAACTGCCATGCGGGCGAATCAGAAGAATGCCGTGGCGCAGAAAACATCGCACTCGACCATGCCAAGCTACAAGGCGTTCACACTTCAAGATGGTGGCCGCTCCTGGGCGTGGAAGCTAAGTCCATCGAGGAGGTCGTCGAAACCTCTCCCGCCGAGGCCGCGGTCATGCGCGGCGGCCAAAGTGGCGAAGTGGTCCCAAGCTCTGGGTCTGATATCCCCGACGCTGGTATAGAAGGTTCCCGAAAGGGGAAAGGGTTCGCAGACTTCGTCGCGAAAGCGCCCCTTTTCGGATGACATGCTTCTGGTGTTTGACACGACAGCGTCAGAGACGCAGCATCTGGCATCTGGAACACCATGTGGCTTGCCAGGGTTTCTGCATCTGGTTCGATTTGCAGAGGCGCCCTAAGCTCTGAGAGGCGTGTACCCTCTACGAGGGCCCGTCGTGTTTGTCACGAGGCGTTGGCCGCGGCAGATGAGGCCTCTGGTGCAGGAGCTGCGTTGATTCTGCGGCTTCTGGCAGCAAGCGTGACGGTGCCAGGGTTCCAAAGTCTGCCAAGATTCAGATTCGCCCGATGGCGGTTTTCCACGCCAGGATGTTCTTCGAGCGACATATCAGTTACGCGCGTCGCGCCGCGTGGCCTACTGGGATAGACAGAGAAGCAGTTCCGACTCATTTTGCTCAGCCGATTGCGCCGCGGATTCTGGCGAGCCCGACCGTCTGGCCAGCTGGGAAGGCCATGCGAGCCTCTGGCGGCCGAGTCTGATTCCAGCTTGATTAAGGGGAACGCGCCTTCCCCATCGGAGTGGAAAGACGCGTGGGTGGTGTCATCACAAGGACTCGCTCTGCAAAAGCCGCTCGCGTCTGCGATGAGCAAGGCCGCGCGCCTGATTCGGCGGCGACGCAGGCGAACAGACGACGGAAACGCCTGCGCCGACAGTTCCGCATGATGGCGGAGGTCTCGAGGCAGAAGATCCGCAAGACGCTGCTCCAGGCGTCTTCCATATCCCTGGCTGTTGGTGAGTCGAAGCATCGGGAGATTGCTTGTTTTCGCGCCGTCTTTCCTACTGCGCAAGATCTTTCCGCGCGGGCAACGTTGGCGCCTCAGGATGCTGCGACTCTGGCGGGCCGGGCCCCCTCGACTGCTCGAGGAAGCGCGCGTCCGATTTCGAAGAGGGCCGCCCTGTCGCACTGGCTAATCTGCCCGATGACTTCCCCGCCGGATTGCGCGCGCTGCCTGGCAGAGTTAAAGGTTCCTGCCGTGCGATGAGGAACCGAAAGCGCGCGCTCAGGACAGTCGCCGGTTTCGCTGCCGATGGCGCGCCCAAGGAGCAGTGTTCGGTCTTCCTCGCCGCTCGCGATCTGTTCCCCAGCTTGTTGATCGCGATTCGCGGCCCAGCGCGCGCGCCACGCATTGCTCGCAATGAATTCCAGCAAGTTGCGCAACCTTCTAATGGCCACCCAGGTGGACAAGGCGCGTGCAGCGGCAATGCCTGGACTGCCTGGAGGGCCCCAGCCCCTGGCGGGATCGCGCGGAACTTGGCGTTCGCCAAGCAGCGCTTCGTCTCGACGGCGGGCGCGGCGCTGAACGTCGCCCTTATGCTCTTGCCGTTGGCAACCCTGCTTGCGCACGTCGCAAGCGACCGTCGCCGCGAACGGGGGCGGCACGACCGGGCGGGCGCCTTGTTGCTGAAAATCGATGCTACGTCCTGCAGGTCCGTTGGCGCGCCTGCGGACTGTGGGGCCATGTGCATTACACACACACGCACACACACATATATATATATATATATATATATCTCGGGACTGGCTCGACGGGCCCCCTCCGCGTGCTTGTTTGAGTTTCAGCGAGACGTTGTTGTCCGCGGCCCCTATCCGCGCGGGCGTTGAGCGTGGGCTTCGGGGCGGCGCGGGGGGCGCGGCTGCCCAGTTGTTCCCGGGCCCGCAGCGCGCAGCGTTGGATAAGATGTGCTTGCAACGATGGGGTGCTGCGTGGCGATGGCGACGGCGCCCGGCGGCTCCGGCGACGATTCGCGGCCTCTGGCGCGGACTGCGGGCGACAAGCATAGTCCGATAGCATTTGGGTCGGCCCCGGACAACGACGGCGCTTCTAGGGGCGCCTTCAAGAGCGGGTGCTCTCGCTGAGCCTGCGCGCGCGTCGGAGCCATGCCGGAAAAAACTGAGCCCAGTCGGCCTCTCGTGGAGTTTGTATATCCGTTCTTATTGGGTTTTCATAGTTGCCGCTGCTGCTGCTTGCTGCAAACGCCATTACTATTGCCACATATTGTACGACTCAAGCTGTTATTGCCGCAACTACTTCTACTGCCACTACAACAACAGCATCTACTACTACGTTTACTACGACTAGTATTATACTTATTTCTACTACCACGACGAGTGCTACTACTACTACTACTACTACTACTACTACTACGACTACTAGTACTACTACTACTACTACTACTACTACTACGGCTACTTCCATTGCTACTTGTAACGGCGACTGCTACTATTATCTGATTCAGATTGCGGGTACGACTACGACTACTACTACGTGTTCGATTATTATTTCCAATTCTACTCGAACAACAACTACTACTACTACTACTACTACTACAACAATTATATGTACTTCTACCGCTGCTACTACAACTACTACTACTACTACTACTACTACTTCTACTACTACTACTACGACTGCTGCTGCGCCTGCTATTGTTTCTTGTAGTGCTACTGATATTTTTATTATCCCTACTACTACAACTGTGATTTTTACTACGACTTCTACTACGAATGCCACTACCATTACTTTTACGTATAGTACGACTGCTACTGTTGTTGCCGCTGCTTCTATGGTGTACTCCTCGTCCTGCTGCATTTCTTTTTACAGCTACGCCAACTCCTGCTCCTTTCACGATCATTACGATTACGAGGACGACTAGTACTACTACCACTCCTATCACGGC
Organism: Prorocentrum cordatum; assembly: GCA_963575745.1. Classification (NCBI taxonomy): domain Eukaryota; class Dinophyceae; order Prorocentrales; family Prorocentraceae; genus Prorocentrum; species Prorocentrum cordatum. The sequence goes on along the minus strand of CAUYUJ010016492.1, from coordinate 227,955 downwards.
TACCACTATCACTACGACGACGACGACGACGACGACGACTGCCACTACTATAGTTATTTTTACTATGACTACCAGCGCTACTACTATGTCTCTTCATCTTATTACTCGTACTACTATTACTGTGCTTTACGATCACAACTGCGACGACGATTGCTACTAGTGCTACTACAGCGGCCACTGCCACTACCATCGCTACTACTACTACTACTACTACTACAGCTGCTGCTGCGACAATGGTTACTATTACGACTACGACTACGACCACTACTACTTCTAGTATGACCCCTACTACTACGCCGAGTTTTATTATTACTACTACTGCAACGACTACTACTACTACGACGACGACCACTTTTATTATTTCTACTACTACTAGTACGATTATTATTAGCACGACTATTAATACCACGGACCAGTATTATCATAACAATACTACAGGTGCTTGTTAACTACTACCAGTACTACTAGTACTAGTACTACTATTCGTGTTACTACTACGACTACGACAATATCGCTATCACTGCGACGTCTACCACCACCACCCACAAATATTACCACGACACCCCCTACCACTAAGCATTGTATCGTTTCTCCGACTCGTACGACTACGACTACTACGTCTACCGACGCTGCTGCTGCTGCTGCCAGTACTACTCTTTGTCACTCGTATTACTGCGAATACTCCTACGACGGCTACTACTGTTATTTTCTTTGTGATTACCCACGCTGCCCCTACCAGTAACACCAACGCCATTGCACCTATTATAACTACCGCCGCCACTGCCACTAGCGCAACCAATGCCGCTTCCGCTAGCACTACCTCCACCAGTGCGATTGCTTCTGCGGCTGCTACTACTCTTTCTCTTTCTGCTGCTCTTACTACTGTTGCTACTACGGGTACTACTACCACTACTACTACTACTACTACTACTACTACAACTACTACTACTACTACTACTACGACTACTACTACTACTACTACTACTGCTACTACTACTACCATTGCTACTGCTGCTAGCAGAACGATTACGACTGCGACTGCGACTACTCCTAGGACTGTTACGGCTTCCGATATTACTGCTATTAGTTCTACGATTACTCCAGCTATTACTCCTACTACTATTTCTGGCCGTACTGCGACGACTACTACTACGACGACGACTGCTACTACTACTACTACTACTACTACTGATACTCCTACTACTAGTAGTAGTAGTACTACTACTACTACTACTACTACTACTACTACTACTACTACTACTACTACTACTACTACTACTACTACTACTACTACTACTACTACTACTACTACTACTACTACTACTACTACTACTACTACTACTACTACTACTACTACTACTACTACTACTACTACTACTACTACTACTACTACTACTACTACTACTACTACTACTACTGCTACGGCTACTACCACTAGTTTTACCAGTGCGACTATCATTATTATCATGTCTACGACAGCTTCTATTGCCTGTGCTCGTACTGTTGTTACTACGACGACGACGACGACGACGACGACGACGAACGACGACGACGACGACGACGACGACGACGACGACGACTACTACTACTACTACTACTACTACTACTACTGCGACGACTGCTACTACAACTACGATTACTATCACTATTCGTGCCCCTACTACTACTACTTCTACTACTACTGTTACTGCTGCCACTACTACTACTACTACTACTACTACTACTACTACTACTACTTCTACTTCTACTACTACTACTACTACTACTACTACTACTACTACTACTACTACTACTACTACGACTACTACTACTACTACTACTACTACTACTATTCGGACTGCTACCACGACTACGTCTACGACTAATGCTCCGAGTGTTACTGCTTGTATTCTCTACGACTACGACTACGACGACTACTACGCCTACGACTGCCAGGGTCACACTTGATCTTCGTGTCTGACCACGCGTCACCTTCGTGTGCTATAGAATGTATAGCGACAGTACCGGATTCCTGTTGGAGAATAAGGGAAAGCGTCAGTTTCACATGTTACTTTCGTGTCGCTTGCATCGCACGTCGCCTTCGCGTGCTATTCATTCGTGTGCATTCATGTTCTGGCCTTATTAAGAAATACAGAAAAGGGCAGTTTCACGCGTCACCTTCCTGTCGCACCATTTAGAGCATGATTCCAATAGTAATACAAGGGGTTATCGGGGTAACTTTTCCCATTGTCCATTGAGACAGCCAAAACTCTGGCCGACGCCCTTACGGAACCGCCAGGCTCCTTAGGAATTTAATAGGAAATGGCCGAGTCCCAGCCTCCAGCAGAATTCCTTAATAATAGTATTGGGTTCTGAAGAGGAGCTCAAAAGAAGATAGTCGAGCCCCAGCCTCCGGCAAAACTCCTTAATCATTCATTGGTTGTTGAATCGGAATTCACAAGGAAATAGTTGAGCCCCAGCTTCCAGTATCATTCCTGAATAATTCATTTGTTCTTTAAAGAGAATTCAATCCGACATGGTCGAGCCCCAGACTCCAGCATAATTCCTTTATACTTCATTGGGTTTCGCATGGGAATTCCACAGGAAACGGCCGAGCCCCAGCCTCCAGCATAATTCCTGAATCATTTGTTGGCGTTTGAATGGGAAGTGAATAGGAACTGGTCGAGCCCCAGGCTCCACCATAATTTCATATGACTTTATGTGTTTTAAGTGGACATTCGATAGGAAATGGCCGAGTCCCAGATTCCAGCAGAATGCCTT
>CAUYUJ010016492.1:185195-220195 GCA_963575745.1 Prorocentrum cordatum | reverse complement strand
CTCGACGATTTTTAGGGGAGAGGGCGAGGAGGCAGCCTGGCTCCCCCAGCTTCGGGGAGAGCGCCGGCCCCGCGCGGCGGGGGCGCGCCGCCCCCGCGGGCGCGGGGGCGCGCGCGGGGCGCGGGCAGGCCCGCGGGGGGAGGGCGCCCTCCGGGGAGGCCCGCCCGCCCCGGGCCCCCGTGGGCCCCACGGGAAGGCACCCGCGTCGGGAGCGGCCAAGAGGGGGGTGTCCAAGAGGGGGGGGTGCAAATCATGACCGGCGGCATGTGCGCGGCCCAGCGGGGCGGCCAGGGACGTAATGAAATAAGAAGAGGCGCCACGAGATCTGGGGAGATATCATGGCCCCCGCCATGATATCCACCCCCCCCTAGTCATCACCCCCCCTCTTTTCCGCCCCCGACGCGGCGGGAGGCCCCTCTGCGGCCGCGCGGGGGCAGCTCCTGGGAGGTCCGCGTCTGGCTTTGCCCTGGGCGTAGGTCGGGGGGGGGGGGGGGGAAAAACATACGGACACAATTCATCGTCGAGTCCCAGGAAAAGATAGGAAAATATGGGAAGTGGGGGGAAGACAAAAACCCAGAAACAAAAAGGAACATATGGGGAATCTTTTTATTTGTGTGTATTTATTTGTGTGTCCCAGGGCCCCTTCACGTAGGTCGCCCTAGGAGAAATGTTCAAAAGTGGTCGAAAAATAGTCTGGGGACGGTTTTTCTATTCTGTTCTGACTATTTGGGGGTCTGTTTGGAGTATTTTCAAATTTTCGCCCAACATCCCCCTGTAGGGGGACAAGCCCGACCTAACCCTGGGCCGACGTCCGGCTTGAGCCTGCTGAATCCCGTTCGATCGGGCCGAATCCCGGCTCATCCAGCTTAGTCGCGCTTCATCCCGCTTGCTCCGCGGCCCAATCTGGCGCAGCAGTCCCGCAATGGGGCCCGATGCTCCCAGATCGTTCCGACGAAGACCTCCCAGATCGTTCCGACGAACATTCGCAAGATGGGATGGGACGCCTCCAGGGACCTCCGAGGAAGGAGATCGATCAAGACTGCACGGTTGGTGCAGTTCTGGGAGCGTTGACGAGCTCGTCCCCCCCGTCTCACAGGATTTTAGAGCCCAGAGGGGGAAAGGGGGAGGGGGGCGGCCAAGCATCTTGCACGCCTTTGCACCCAAGGCAAGCGGGGGTCGGCAGATTCTTATGGCTGACTGTGCTCTAGGTCGGCCGCTGGGGCACGTTGATAACCGCGCTCCGCGTTTGGCGGTCGACCCGTCCATCTTCAGGAGTCGGTACGATCGAAATGGGTACGGAGAGAATGGGTACGCAGACCGAGAGCAGCTCCTGCCCACTTTGAACAGGGCTCGCGGTCGGCGTCTCTGCAGGCGCAGTCCACTTGAGACAGGAGGACGCCTGTCCAGCAGCGGCCGCTGTCGGTCTTGGACAACATATGTTGTTGGGCATGGTGCAGTCGACCCGTATCCTAAGGATGCACGACAAGGAGGCACGGGCCTTGGAAGGCCGCTTCGGAGCTTTCCGAGCGGGGCGCGGCCGACAAAAGTGGCCAAGGATGGACCGAGGAGGCAAGGATGCGAGGGTACCCTTGGGAAGGTTAGCCCATCCGTCCCATGCGGGTTGGCCGTACCCACTTCTGCCGTACCCCTTTCGGGCGTCCAAGAGAAGGGCCGCGCGACAGCGTGAAGGGCTCCCCGCGGGGCGGGCACCGCGCCGCGCGCCCCGCGCCGCGCCGCCGCGAGGAGGCGGGGGGACGGGACGCCTCCAGGGGCCCGTGCAGGTGCGCGGGGGGCCCCCGGAGGGCTGCGGAGCTGTCCCGAGAGGGCAGGCCCGGGCCTCACAGATGGGGCCCGAATGGACGGGGTCGGAGGATCGCGCTGCATCGCCGATGCATCGGCGATGCGGCGCGAGGTGGAGTCCGCTTTTCTCCGCCCCTCTGGCGCCGGTGCACCGCCCAAGCCGCCGGTGTATTGCCGATATGTGTCGGTTGCTGGGACCCCAGTTGGGAGACCTTGAGAGGTGGGGGATGGTGCGAGAAGATGACGACACCAGCCGGAGGCCATGGTGTCCGGTTCTGGACTGCCTCAGGCTCTGTGGCCGTGCCGTCGCCGCCTCTGCGTGGACGCGGCGGGAGGATGCCAGAACGCGTGGGGCCGGGATGTCTGTTTGGAGAGGGGAGGGGGTGGCAAGTGGCAGGGCCTGGAGTTGTCAAACGACGCGAAGATCGGGACAAAATCGGATCGGGATAACTCGAAATCTCTGAGAATCGGCGGGTTTGGAGGATGTATTGGGCGCCGCGGCCGCTCCAGAGCGTTCCGGAACGCTCTGAGAGCGCTCCGGAACGCTCTGGAGCGATTTATCCCGATCCTAGCCCTGTTTTACTGTTTGGAGAGGGGAGGGGGGGCAACTGGCAGGGCCTGGAGTTGGACGCCCAGGTGAGCAGATTGTCCAGGATCGTGCACAAGGTCACGGGCGAGACCGTCGAGGAGCTGGGGGATCCGGCGTCGGGGAAACATTGCAGGTTTCGGCTCGGCGTCGGACCCCTGCGGATTTGAGATTGCTGCTGCTGCTGCGGGGGTCCCTACTGAAGTCATCTTCCCGAAGCAATCCTTACGGGAAGAGTCCATCGTAAGGAATCCTTGCCGTCGGGATCTCAATGGGACCCATACTAAGGAAGAATTTCTAAACATAACCCTTACTAAAGGAGTATTGGCGACATGTTTTATTTCAAGAAGAACCCTTGATCTTAGTGTTCGTTTGCTGCTTGCGTGAATTCATCGCGAACAAATGTAAGTGTCACCGCAAGGCTGGCATGTTGCCTGGCCCATCGTGCCGTATCGGTGCTCAGTGCCACCTCACTCACCGTGGGCTCTTTGAGAACACCATCGTCCACCGCCAGACAATGCGCATGTCCACCGCTCTGGAATCGTGAACTAGGGCCTCGAGGAATGGTGAACGTGGATCTGCCCGCACCTGTGTGCGGGAAATGTTCATATCTTCCAGTACCCAAGAGCAGGGGTGGCAGGACCCAGTAAGCTGTGGATATGGGTGGTTTTTGGCGGTGCACCCTCTCTAAAAGACATTCGGCAACACAGGTCAAGCCGAGCTTCTGCACGCATCCAGTCACCGTCGCCAGAGCATCATCGTCACATCGTCATTGCTTGTCCTGTAACGCTGGCCGTCGGATTCCGCAGTCGACGTCCAGGGAGATGAGCGAACGCATTTGTTTGAAGATCTTTCTCTGATTTCCCTTGACCGTTCTGCCCCCCAGGTTATTTGCACGACGTCCGTTTGTCATTTGCGAGACAGGAGCAGGTGTTCGGGGTTCGTTCAGAGTTCGGGTTCGCCGTAATCATTTGACCACCCGCTTTGGCCAACCATGGATCCAGGCAAGAACTCTCGACACGGTGTTTGTGCCCACGTAAAATCGTGGAGTGGGGTCGTAACGGCTCGGATTCAATCAGATTCCGCGTATAGAAGAATCACAGCCTTGTAGCCAGTGGTAGATATGCATCCTGCAGGCTCGGAAGTATTTCTCCCAATGCCACGCCAAGGCCCCAAACACACCCAACAGATAAACGAAAGTTTCGCGCCTGACCCCGGCCAGATCAGCGAGCGCGCGTTCCAACCGCCCCCCCCATGAAACTCTCAACGGGCTTCCGCCTGCGTGGGCCCCAGAGTGATCCCCTCCTTTAGCTAGGATCTTATGGAGGAGAGTGGATGGATCTTGGTTTTGGCGACTCTGCTTGGGACGTCTTCAAAATCTGCCTTGTTGGCCCATGGCTTGGCCTGGTTTGTGCTGGTCTGGCCCCGCGCCCCGACTGGGACATGCTCAACATCTGCCTGCTTCGGCCACCAGTTTGGCCTGGCTTGGGCCCAGGTGCGTTGGAGACGCTCTCAGAATTTGCTTGGCTTGGCCGTGGTTTGGCCTGTTTAGGGCTTGGCTTCGTTTGAAACGTCCTCAGGATTTGCATGGTTTGGCTTGGTTCGGGCCCAGTCTCGCTTGAGACGGCCTCGCAAATGGCCTGGTCTGGCCTGGGCGAAACGACAAGTCCGCGAAGGTGTGTACGGTTGAGTAACATCTGCTATGGGCGCCATGCGGTCTCAACGCACAGTGGGATGTGCCATATTCTCTTCGACTTTGAATGGGTAATCAACAGACGTCGTGGTGAAATAATGGCACCGTGTCGTGAACACCGATAATTGTGGCCCACATGTAACAAGACTGCACTACAAAAAGGCGGGCGGCATGGGTGTAGACCTTCTCAACACGCCGTGGTTCGGCATGAGCGTTCGTGGCGGCGTTCGGAGGACACCTTTCCGAGGCTGTAGTGGCCTGCGGCCCATCCCGCCACCCGTGCCTGTGTCGTGGGCGAAATACCATTTGAGAGATTCCCTTGTGTTTGGGGCGGGCCTCCTGGGGGGCGTTGTGAGCCGTGTGGGTGTCTTCGGGGCGTCAGACAGGCATCCCTGACACCCCCATGGTGCTTTGTGATTTCCTCCTGTTGTGAAGAGGCTCCGCCATCGTCCTTAGCATGTCACGAACTTGCGCGCCTGGCTCATGAAGTCTATCGGTTGCCGCGCGCCCGTGGAACGTCGCAAATGGTGGATCGTTGGGTAGGCCCCTTGGGCCATCTTGGGTCGGTCTTAAAAGCCTTTTGGGCCGTCTTGGAGCGTCGAGAAGCCGAGAAGGCGAGAACGCTCTCTCAACCACCGACAGACAATCAAGGATGTTTGCTTCTTTGGGCCCTCTTTGGAGGTCTCTCGGAGGCCTCTTGGAACGTCTTGGGGGCATCTTCGGCCGTCTTGGGACCATCTCAGGCGTCGTGGGCTCCTCGTTCGACGACTCGGAACCCTCTTCGACCATCTCGCGGGCATTTTAGGGTCCTCTTGGCCTGTGTTGGGGCTCCCTTGGTGTCCCAGAAGCCCCCAAAGCCCAGACGACACACCCCAACAGACCGCAGGAGCGCCCCAGACCACCTGGGAAACTGGGCGTCCGGGCCCGTAAGAACCACAAGCCCTCTACCTCGCAAGGCACGACGAGCCCTGGGGCACTCCGCTACGTGCCGAAGGCACAGTACCGGAAATTTCAACAGTCGATGGCAGCGATCTGCAAGAAAACGATTCGACTAACAGGAGTGACCGTGCGATTCTGGCTTCCCTTCTTCTTCCAGGCCTCGGAACAAATTTGCGAACACTCATGCCACATTCATCCGTCAACGCCTCCCCCTCCCCCCAATGTTCAAAGTTGGCGGTGGGTCTGATGAGATGCACTTCGACCGCAGTGTCCCCCGCGCGTGCCAACATTGAGTTTTGGGGAGAGGGGGGGTGTTCAGTAATTGTTTCCCTCTACCGTCTCTCTCCTCCGGCTGCGCCCTCTCCTCTTGGTGAGCTCCTTGTTTCTCATCTGCGTCCTCCCCTTCCTGGTTCTCTTCCGCCGTGCCCCTGCGGACAGCTGCAGGAACGGCGGCTGGACAAAACCGACAGGAGCAGCACCACCACCCAGGAGAAGCTCCTGATACAAGACCACCTCAAGGAGCGGTGTGAGAGGAGGGAGGAGGAGGAGGAGGAGGAGGAGGAGGAGGAGGAGAAGGAGGAGGAGGAGGAGGAGGAGGAGGAGAGGAGTAGGAGGAGGGAGGAGGAGCAGGAGCAGGAGGAGGAGGTGGAGGAGGAGGAGGAGGAGGAGACGAGGAGGAGGAGGATGAGGAGGAGGAGGAGAAGGAGAGGAGGAGGAGGAGGAGGGAGAGGAGAGGAGAGGAGGGGAGGAGGAGGAGGAGGAGGAGGAGAGGAGGAGGGGGAGGATGAGGAGGAGGAGAGAGGAGGAGGAGGAGGAGAGGAGGAGGAGGAGGAGGGGAGGAGGAGGAGGAGGAGGGGAGGTGGAGGAGGAGGAGGAGCAGGAGCAGGAGGAGGAGGAGGAGGAGGAGGAGAATGAGAATGAGAATGAGAATGATAATGAGAATGAGGAGGAGGAGGAGGAGGAGGAGGAGGAGGAGGAGGAGGAGCAGGAGAAGGGGGAGCGGGAGGGGGGAGGAGCGCGGGATGAGGGCAGTCTGATCCCCCCCCACAGAAGAGCCTGGCGAAGACGGAGTACGACGTCTCGATGTTCTACTGGCCTGCGGCCAGGCCAGGGTGGAGAGGCGAGCCTCCCCCCCTCGGAGACGGGGGACAGGATGAGTGCGGATGAGTGCGGGCCAAAACGGATCACGAGCGCCTACGCTTTCGTGCCGTGGGAGCGTCGGGCCGCTTCGGGCCGTCCCCGAGCCAGACCCTAAACTCCAGGAGCCCCTACAGGGGCTGGTTAGTGGAGGGGTGAAGCCCGCTCCACAACCGCGTCAGCCTACCCCCGATCACCCTTTGGGCCCCAGGGCGACATGACGGGGGACAGGAGCGGGGGCAGCAGCCTCGAGAGGAGGGTCGGAGAACCGCCCCCTGCAGAGCGGGACGGTCCTCCTCCTCCTCCTCCTCCTCCTCCTCCTCCTCCTCCCTCCTCCTCCTCCTCCTCCTCCTCCCCTCCCTCCTCCTCCTCCTCCTCCTCCTCCTCCTCCTCCTCCTCCTCCTCCTCCTCCTCCTCCTTCCCTCCTCCTCCTCCTCCTCCTCCTTCCCTCCTCCTCCTCCTCCCCCCCTCGGAGACGGGGGACAGGAGCGGGGACAGGAGCGGGGACAGGAAGAGTCGGGCGAGAAAAACCACACAGACACAAGTGATTCCCAGACAGCTCGCAGAGAGCTAAGAGGGTTGCATATTAAGAAGCCGGAGCAGCAGGGTAGCCCCAGAGGTCGTTCCGGCTTCGGTTTTCCAGCGTCGCAGCGACCTGCCCGAGCAGGAAACGTGTCCCGAGAGACCCTTTCTAAGCGTTTCCCGATACGCGTGCCCAGAAGCTCTCCAGAAGGTCCTCCGGAACTTCTCTCCAGGTCCTTCCAGAGTGCTTCAACAGGCCTTTCCACTCCCTCCGGGCGCCCTGCTATCCGGGTTTTGGACCTCACAAGTCGCCGATTCCCAGGAGTATACGGGGAAATCTGGCAAGGGAGGGGAAGAGGAACCTCCAGAGACATGTAAGCACATGGGGAATCCTGGGATCTGTGTCTACTTGCTGTGTGTGTGTGCGTGTGTGCGTGTGTGCGTGTGTGCGTGTGTGCGCGTGTGCGCGTGTGCGCGTGTGCGCGTGTGCGCGTGTGCGCGTGTGCGCGTGTGCGCGTGTGCGCGTGTGCGCGTGTGCGCGTGTGCGCGTGTGCGCGTGTGCGCGTGTGCGCGTGTGCGCGTGTGCGCGTGTGCGCGTGTGCGCGTGTGCGCGTGTGCGCGTGTGCGCGTGTGCGCGTGTGCGCGTGTGCGCGTGTGCGCGTGTGCGCGTGTGCGCGTGTGCGCGTGTGCGCGTGTGCGCGTGTGGCGTGTGCGCGTGTGCGCGTGCGTGTGCGTGTGTGCGTGTGGCGCGTGTGCGCGTGTGCGCGTGTGCGCGTGTGCGCGTGTGCGCGTGTGCGCGTGTGCGCGTGTGCGCGTGTGCGCGCTGTGCGCGTGTGCGCGTGTGCGCGTGTGCGCGTGTGCGCGTGTGCGCGTGTGCGCGTGTGCGCGTGTGCGCGTGTGCGCGTGTGCGCGTGTGCGCGTGTGCGCGTGTGCGCGGTGCGCGTGTGCGCGTGTGCGCGTGTGCGCGTGTGCGCGTGTGCGCGTGTGCGCGTGTGCGCGTGTGCGCGTGTGCGCGTGTGCGCGTGTGCGCGTGTGCGCGTGTGCGCGTGTGCGCGTGTGCGCGTGTGCGCGTGTGCGCGTGTGCGCGTGTGCGCGTGTGCGCGTGTGCGCGTGTGCGCGTGTGCGTGGTGCGCGTGTGCGGTGATGCTCGTCGTGGTCGTTGCGCGTGTTCGCGTGTGCGGTGGTGCGCGTGGCGTGCGTGTGTATGGATGGGGTGCGTGTTATGTTTGCATGTGTGCGTGTGGGCGGTGTGTTGCGTGTGTGGTTGTGTGCGTGTGTGCGTGTGTGGTGTGTGGTGTGTGCGTTGTTGTTGAGTGTGATGTGCGTTGTGCGTGGTGGTGTGGTCGATGGTGTTGCGTTGTGCGATGTGCCGTTTGGGTTTTTTATTTATGCGTGTGCGGTGCGTGTGCGTGTGCGTGTGCGAGTGCGTGTGCGTGTGCGTGCGCGTGCGCGTGTGCGTGCGCGTGCGCGTGCGCGTGCGCGTGCGCGTGCGCGTGCGCGTGCGCGTGCGCGTGCGCGTGCGCGTGCGCGTGCGCGTGCGCGTGCGCGTGCGGGTCTGGGTCTGGGTCTGGGTCTGGGTCTGGGTATCTTGTCTCTGTCTCTGTCTCTGTCTTTGTCTCTGTCTTTGTCTCTGTCTCTGTCTCTGTCTCTGTCTCTGTCTCTGTGTCTGTGTCTGTGTCTGTGTCTCTGTGTGTGTGTGTGTCTGTGTGTCTGTCTGTGTGTGTCTGTGTCTGTGTCTGTGTGTCTGTGTCTGTGTGTCTGTGTCTGTGTCTGTGTGTCTGTGTCTGTGTGTCTGTGTCTGTGTGTCTGTGTGTCTGTGTCTGTGTCTCTGTGTCTGTGTGTCTGTGTGTCTGTGTGTCTGTGTGTCTGTGTGTCTGTGTGTCTGTGTCTGTGTGTCTGTGTGTCTCTGTCTCTGTCTCTGTCTGTGTCTCTGTCTGTGTCTCTGTCTCTGTCTCTGTCTCTGTCTCTGTCTCTGTCTCTGTGTCTGTGTCTGTGTCTGTGTCTGTCTCTGTGTCTGTGTCTGTGTCTGTGTCTGTGTCTCTGTGTGTGTCTCTGTGTGTCTCTGTGTGTGTGTCTCTCTGTGTGTCTCTGTGTGTGTGTCTCTGTGTGTGTCTCTCTGTGTGTCTGTCTGTGTGTCTGTGTGTCTGTCTGTGTGTCTGTGTGTGTGCGTGCGTGCGTGCGTGCGTGCGTGCGTGCGTGCGTGCGTACGTCTGTGTGTGTGTGTGTGTGTGTCCCTGGGCCCCTTCAAAGAGGGAGGGGCAGCAACTCCTCCTGGGCCTCCATCAGACCACGAACGTTTCGACCCCCTCGTTTGGTCCTCCTGGGACGCTTTCCCATGGCACCCTGTGGGTGGACTCACGGTCGACGTGGTGCGCGTGAGCCGGACCCGAGCACCACGCGGAATCGCCGATTCGACCTCGAACCGAAGATCATCGCCGGGTGTTCCTGGCAAAGTCCCGAGCGAGATCGTCGTCTGGATCTCGAATCGGATATTGACGCGATATCGCGATTTCGACCTCGGACTAAGAAGTCTCCATTTCCGCCAGCGTGGTTGTTATGAAGAAGTCTCGACATGTCGCCAGAGCTGAGTTCACGTATATTGCAGCCTTCGGGGAGTTCCGTGGACATCATCGTTTTAAACCGCAAGACGGCTTCGTTGGGAAAACTAGCACGGCCCTGAGATTTCCCCCCTCTCTTACCCTAGGCTACAGTGGAGGCCCACGCCACGAAGCACCCTGCTTGCCCTCGGGGTGCCCTGGGCTTCTTGGGTCTCGGTGGCCTCGCTGTGGAGAGCGGGAGGCTCCCACGCCAGAGATCCATGGCGGCCCCGGGGTCTCAGGGCTGGGCTTCCTCGCAGAAGGCTCCTCGTGGATGGGGCCTCCGCTGCATGCCTGGCGGGCGGACGGGCAGCGGTGACGTCGACCTCCCCCTCTGCCTGGGCGGGCCGGCCCCACGGAGGGCGCAGCGGCCTCCCGGCGACGAGCCTGCCGGGCAGGCAGCGGCACCGCAGCGGACGGGAAGAGGCAGCATGGCGGCGGCGCCGAGGGGGCGGCGGCCTCCCCTGGCACTGCTGCACCATGTCGCCCCCCTACTGTACCATGTCGTCACCTCCTCCCCCTCCTCCTCCTCCTCCTCCTCCTCCTCCTCCTCCTCCTCCTCCTCCTCCTCCTCCCCCTCCTCCTCCTCCCCCTCCTCCTCCTCCTCCTCAGGCGAGGTCCACCGTCACGGACGATTGGGAAGCCTCCCAGGACCAATGGTGGGACACCGCCATCAAGGGCAGCTCTGCCCTCAGGGCGGCCATCGTCCGTGCCTTGATGGACGAGACGTCGCTGTCCATGGGGTTCCACACCGCGACCTTGCTGCTGGACATCCAGAAGTTCTACGACAGCATTGGCTTCTCGCGGCTGCTCCAAGTGGGACTCCGTCTGCGGTTCCCTGCAGTGGTGCTGGCCTTGGAGGCACAGCTCTTCATGGCCCCAAGGCACCTTCGCCAGCAGCGGTGGCTGGGGCCTCGCCTTGCCGCAGCGCTCGGTGGTGGCGGGCAGCTCCCACGGCAACAAGTGCGCGAAGCTGTTCCTGGCGCCCATCTTGCGGGCCGCCCACCTCGAGTGGGAATACGCGCAGCTGTGGACCTTCGTCGACGACACTGTGGCGAGGGCGGAGGGCAAGCTTGAGCACGTTCGCTCCACCATCCTCGGTGTGGCGGAATCCCTCAAGGCTGGCCTCGACGAGCAGCGCTTGCAGGTCTCTGGCAAGACCGTCGCCATCGCCAGCCACCCGCAGCTGGCCAAGGACCTCCACCGCGCGCTGGTGCGCAGAGGCGTCCCCTGTGCAATGGTCCCGCTTCTGACCACTGCCCTGATAGCAATCCTGGATAGATGCTACTCTCTTCTCTGCTCTGACAACGTGTTGAAATCACTGTAGGAGATGTTGAGCTCGTCTCAAAACTGGTCGAATATGAGGGGGCAGTGGCTGTGCGATGCTGATCGCACTATAGTGGTGAACAGGATCTGTTTGTTAGCGGGCAGTTCGCTGCTCTGCGTCTCTTGGACGCACACCAGAAATCCAGCGTCGCTGAGACGCTGCAAGGTCTTGAGCCAGAACGGTTTCGGTTGAACCTGTTCTGTTTGTAATATAGGTTGCAACTTGTTGCTAGGGAAACGGAGGGCCCACTGAGCAAGGCTGGCTGAAACCTGGAGTCTTAGGGGGCCCGATTCGCCGGGAGACGCTTGGCTAACATACACTAGGCTCCTTTGGAGCCTGAAGCTGATATCACGCTCGGCCTCTAGAGGCCATCTGTCGCAAGTAGGCTCTGATGAGGCAGGCTCTGGGCTGTGAATTGCATGCCCAAAAGCTCAAGATCGATGTTACGGCATCGAGACCTGCCTCTGGCAACTGAATTCACAGAAAGCACAGAGCGCGTGAGCGGCTTCACCATGCCCCACAAGGCTGTATCTCCAGCAGGGCTCTCCTGCTCGTCGGGGTTGTCGCGGGCGTAGTAGATCATTGCCTCCAGCATTGCGTTCTCGTCATCGTCCGATATCGGCTTGCCATGGTCGAGCTTGTCCATACCCTCGGTATTGCGCTTCCGGGCGCTGCGGTGAAGGGGGTCGTCCACGAGTCTCCAGCGCTGGCCTGATCTGAAGAACTCCAGCAAGACCTTGGCGGCACGATCCTTGGTCAACCCGTCGGCTAGCATGGCGTCGCTGTGTACCCAGCGTATCTAGAGGGCCGTCTGCTCCTTCTGCTGTCGAATGCCCAGGCACTCGATGCTCGTCCGCTTGTCACGTAGTCCGAGACCAGCTGGCTCACTCTTCTCGATCGCGTCGTAGCCCGACTTACCGTCTGTGACAAGTACGCCAGGGCAGGATGAGATGGCGTCGTTCACGTGCTGCTTGTTGGTGTAGTCCACTTGACCGCACTCCAGCTCGTAGATAAATAGGCGCACGTAACTGATCTCGTCCAGGGTCTCAGTCATCATCTGGACCTCCGCACTCGTACTGCTTCTGGCCACTCTTGGTAGCTTGCACGATCTCCAGGAGATAGGCGCAACCGTCTCTGTCGAGCCACTCAGGAAGGACAGGGGGGCCAGAACAACGATTTCTCCGCCGTGGGACTCGCCGGCGATGCGGGCGGCCCAGGCTGCATCGCCCCAGCCAACCACGTCGATCTGCTCAATGGCCGGGACGAGCATGACCACGTCGGCGGTGTCATTCATGGTGCGGATAAGCTGGTTGATCTTCTGGGTGGTTGAGACCGTGGCCGTAGGTATCTCCGCTTGAAGTAGGGGGACTTCAGCGCTGAGCCACGGGGCCGACTGCTGAGCTCGCCATCCGACTGTACCAAGTCGGCCTCGTAGGTCTGATCTCTCCTTGTCTGAAACTCCTTCTGTGGGTTTCCGTCCACGTCGTATCTTGATGGGCTCCATGTTCAGGCTGTAGCTGTCCTGTGCGAGGCTGCAGGTGTAATCTTCGTTCTGTCGAATGCTGAGGCCGCGCTGCACGAACGCTCGGCTCTCCCAGGGTGTCCATTCGAAAGCTTGTTGAATCTCCTGACGCTTCTTGCGAAAGGCAGAGTTGTTGTGATCGCCGGCAATCATCAGATCGTTGACGTGTAGGATGACCATGCCAACCAGCTTGTTGCCGTCTCGGATGACCCAGACGCAAGGCTCGCACTGCACGATCTCCAGCTTCAGCGTCCTGAGCGCGTCCTTGACATGGAGCCACCACTTGCGAGGAGCATGTACGAACCCGTACATCGGCTTGAGGAATTGCAGTACACCGTCATCTTTCATGCCGAAGGCCTGACGAACATCTTTCGGCGGGTCGGCGTAGATCTTCCTCCTCTCCTCGTCAGTCTCGCCCTGGGGGAAGGCTGTCACTGCGTCTGCCTTCTCCAGCTTCCACTTGTGTCTTGCTGCCATGGCCAGTAGAAGTTGTCGTGCACGTCTTGAGGCAACTGGTGATTCTGTCCGTAGGTGTAGCAGATCGGGGTCGCTGAAGCCAAGCACGACCAATCTGGCTTTGCCTCGGAGCACGTTGCCCTGCTCGTCCTTCTTCCAGGTCAGCACGAAGCGGCAGCGCAGTAGGCGCGCCGGGTCGATCCCCTTGCGGCTGAGGATCCCAACGGCCTTCGTGCTGAGGACGGAGGTGCACTCCTTCTGCTGGGCCTCAAGTAGCAGCTTCTTTTCCTCAGGCGTCGCCTTCTTGAAGGAGACCTCCACTCGGCCCTTCTGGGCCTGTGATGCCACGAAGTTGCTGGGATCGTCCATGTAGGTCATGAACGCGTGCTCGTTGCTGATGGGGTTGTCCAGCACGATGAGCTCGTCGTACTCCTTCGTCTCGTCGTACTGCTGGACGCTGTAGGCGTAGTCCCCGTAGAAGTTGCCCTCCTGCAGGTAGTAGGAGAAGGCCTCCAGGGTCGCGACGTTGATCCGCTGCTTCTTGGCAGGTGTCTCGGTTGAGCCAGGCGACCGCAGCTGGCGCTTATCGTTCACGTTGGGCGCCGTAGTCCCGTCGAGGTCGTCGTCCGTGTCCACCGCGATGGGCTGCTGAGACGCACGCTCCGCTTGGTCGTCGTCGGGAGGGGCCTCCATGACGATCTCCTCTTCTGCAGGTAGCTCGGCTTCTTCTTGGTGTCCAGCTTCGTGACCTCCCTCTTGTGGAATGCCTGGTGGTGCTTCTGGCTGTACTGGCTGTATGAGAGGGTTCTTGGACCTCGGGCGCCTCGGTCCAGGGATTGCCCTTCTTCCGAAGGCGCCTTGGAGGTCGCGGTCCGGGAAGAGGTCGCTCTTCCAGTCCTGGGGGTGCCTCGATGGCTCCACCACCTCCGCCGCCGCCTCCTCCTCCTGGGCCCAAGCTCCGAGGATCTCCTCGTGGCACGGGTAGTTCCGCGCCCTCAGGAATGGCCCAGGGTCCGCTCGCGTTGCCCTCGAAGGCGCGAGCGCTGACAGACTCGCCATCGTCAGCGGCAAGGTCCTCACCAGTGGGCGGGGACTCGTTCGAAAGGTCGATCACCTCGTTCTGGTCGAGCAGCTTCTGGACGTCGCCGAAGTTCCACGTCCCCGGCTGCTCGCGACGCGAGCGTAGAGAGTCCATCGCCTCTTCGGAGGGCGTAGCAGGTCGAAGCTGTTCTGGGGCAACTCGGTAGAGGCGTCCAGCCAGTGTGATGTTGACCACCGTCCCAGGTAGACCAGGTCGATGTCCCGAGCTCGATGGCTCGTGGCAGAGTACTCGTCCAGGTCCGTACCAGCGGCCTCGCCCAGGCATGGAGCGGGGTCGGCCCTTCTTGATCCAGGCTCCTGGTGGGAGCTTCCTGTAGACGAAGACCAGGTCGCCCGTCTCGTACCTCTTGAAAGACCTGAAGCGCGCGGCCTCCGCCCGTTTGACTCGGTCGGAGTTCTCGATCTGGATGTGAGCCAGCCGGGCCATTCGTCGAATTTGGGCGCCCCTGCTGAAGGTGTCATCCTGCAGCTCGGCGCTGATGAGGGGCAGATTGTTCGGCTCGTCGGACAGGTTAACCGTGGTCCCCGTCGGGGTCCGTCCCGCATAGCGCTGCAGTGGGCTGAACCCGTCGATCCTGATCAGGTCGTTCCTGGCAGCTGTCTGGAGTCCAATCATCTCGCTGGTGGTACTTCAGCTGAGACCATCTCGTCGAGAGCGTCGAGGGCCTCCTTGAAGGCTTCTATCGCGCGCTCAATCTTGCCGATCTGCCAGTGGGCGTCGGCCGCGCATGGAAGACAGTAGACTCCCTGGCTCTCGATCCACTCGCGGAACTCGTTAGAGATGGCGCTGCCAGCGGGGTCGTAGCGCACGACCTTCGGACGTCCCATCCAGGGAAACCACTTTGTCGCAAAGATATGCCGAAGGTCGCCGGCACGAACTTGTCGGGTCGTACCCGGGATCTGCTTCTCGTCGATCAGCCGCACGTAGAGGATGTCTGAGCCGGCGTCGAGGATCGCCAGCGCCATCGCGTTCGTCTTCTTGCTGCGACGGATCCATGAGAAGGCATCGAAGAGAACCTCGTGACCGTTCTGCGGCTGCTCTGCTGATGATGCTGGTGGCCGCTTCGTCGGTGGACGGTGCGCGCCGCAGATGTCGCACTTGAATGTCCTGGCCAGTCGTAGCACCTCTGGGCGAGCACCACGGTCACGAAGGTATCGTAGTAAATGCGCTCGAGATAGATGTCCAAGGTTGGTGTGCACCAGTCTGATGTAGCTCTCGATCTTCTTGATTTTTTCTTTGGTGAGGTTGTGAGTCTCCTTGCCGTCTTGTAGTGGAATCGACGGCTCGTCCTCCACGGGCGTAGGCTCCGTCGGTGGCCGCTGGGTAGCTGCCATGCAGAGGCACTTCACAACCTCGTCCTCGAAGTAGTTCTGGTTCTGGCTCTTAGTCAGAGCCCGGAGGATCCGGCGGCACAGCATCTTGGGGTGGTAGCCCGAAGCCTCGGTCCTCAAGCTGCTCTCGATCTCCTCGTGGTAGTGTCCTCCACGGCATTGTAACGGCTGTAGGGCTACCCAGATCTTCTTGTCGTTCGTCAGAAACTTCCAGCGCTTCTTCATGAGCTCGCCTGTGTCGGGAGCTCTTAGTCCTCAGGCGCAGCCGTCCACGATCACCTCGTAGGGGAGGATCTTGTGGAGATCCTTCCAGCAGGTCTTCTGCCACGACCGACTGTTGTGTGGCTGCTCGGCGAGGGCCGAGCCGTTCAGATTGAACACCTGGTGCTCTATGGGCCTCTTGTTGTTCTCGAAGATCCGCTGGCTCTTGAGGCGCTTCCTACGAAGGTTCTCACTCTGTCTGTCATCGCGCTGGTTGACGTTCTGCATTATCGACCAGGGTCCGCAGGGTGGAGTGCTGACGAAGAGCTCCGGGCGCTTCTCGTCCAGCAAGAACTTCGCCCTGTGGCAACCCTGCGGCTTGCTGGGGTCGTTCTCGTTGAACAGGCCGAGACGCTCGTAGTGGTAGGCCACTCGTCGCACACCTTACCGAGGTTCGAGTCCTCGTGGGCGCGCGCTTCGACCATCGTCAGGCGGCCGAAGGTCGTGAGGGCGCACATAGCTCCGAAGATGGCCGGTCTCGTCATGTGAGTAGCTGCACGGATCGCCTGACGCTGATGACCTTTCAGCGGCCAGCTCTCGTCGCTGTGCCAGCGCGACCTCTCGGCCTGAACCTCACTCAGGCCCTCGCCCTGGCCGCGCACGCCTGGTGGCACCACCCGTAGGGCCTCACCTTCACGATCGGCTCGTTCTTCGCGATGCCTCGGCATAGCTTGCAGTCCGGGTGCTGGCACATCTGCGTGTAGTGAGCTGGGATCGCCGGGCTTACAGTCGTAGGCGCCGTCTCCGTCTTCTTCGTCTCGGTCTCCATCTTGATCTTGATCGTCGCTGCCGCCGTGCCGCGCTGCTCGATGATGTACGCTATGATCTTGTCGACCACCTCCTCCTTCTTGCCCGACTGGGTCAACCCCCCCATCTTGCACAGGGGCCTGAGGTGGTTGCCCAGCGTGACCATGCTGAGCTGCTCGCGTATCTGCTCTGAGCTCAGCGCTGCAAACGCATTCACTTCCGCAAACTTGGTCAAGAAATCGGACTTTGCGGTCTCGATGGTGGCCCGCAGCTCTTGGTTCTGCTCTCGCGCGGCCGCGGCTGTCTACTACTTCTGGGGGCGCTGCTTCGCCTTCGTGCTCGGCGGACACTGCTCGATCTTCGCACGGTGCTCGAGGTCCGTCGGCCAGGTCGGGTACTTCTCTGGTAGCAGCTGCACAGGTAGGCCGAGACTGTCCAGCTTCCAGTTCACGTGGTCGATCGTCTTCAGAAATACCTTCTGCATGACCCGCCCCGAGCGGCGGCACTGTGTCCACTGCCGGAGGAACTTGCTCGACCACATCTCCCAATTCGGCAGGTGTTCCAGTAGGAAGATGTCCGTCATCCGCTTCATGCTGTTGTCCAGCTCCGAGCCCTCGACCGTGTAGAAGATGTTGCCCTTCGTGTCCTGATGAGCGATCAGCCGCCCCTGCGGCAGCATCCGTTGTTGCGTAGGCCTCGTCGACGTCGGCGAGCGGAACGTCGCCGAGTCTCCCGAGTCCACCAGAGGCACCCGAACGTCCACCTGCTCCCAGGGGCCGTCCATCTCCTCGTTCTCCAGCTTCACTTGCTGGCTCTCTGCCTTGCGGCATTTCGTCTCGCGGTTGAGGCTCATGCGAATATGGAAGGCAAGCTGGTTGCCGAAATCGGAGTTCTGAGCTCGGATCGTTCGCAGCCCAAATGGCTCTGGAAGATGGTGGCGTTTCCGTGTGGAGCGCTGGGAACTCGGGGATCTCTGGGAAAGCCTCTGAAGGTGACCCTGATGATGTCATAGCTGAGGCCGTAGGGGCTGATATAGATGATGTCCAAGACGTTTTTATTGATGATGTCCCCGGAGGCGTAGGTGATGATGATATCCCTGTAAGCGTAAAGGATGACGGTGTCCCCGTAGGCGTAGGTGATGATGATGTCCCCGTGCTCGTAAGTGCTGATGATGTGCTTGAGGCCTGCAGGGCTCCATGATCTGGGACCTTGTCGGGGACCTTATGGGGCACAGATGCAGGTGGTTCGTCAGTCTTGCTTTCGATCGGCTGCTCATTTTCATGTTTTCCCTCCGGCACCGTAGCAGTCTCGGGTGTCGAGGGCGTGGACCCCTACTCGAGGGGTGCCACGAAGCCAAAATCGGCTTGTTAAACAAGTGGCAGTGCAAGGTGACCGCTCGGAAGGACGAGCAGTTCAGCTCGGCGTCCGAGCTTCTTGAAGTAAACAGAATGTGCCTCGCAGTCGATCGCAGCTCCAAGGCGGCTCAGAACATCCACTCCGATCAAGAGCGGGGCATCTGCGTCGAGGATGTTAATCTCGAGCTCGCCGTCCACACCAGCAATCTTGAGAGGAAAGGTAGCCTTGCCGGTGCAGGTCTTGGAGCTGCCGTCTTCAAAGATAAAAGTACTCTTCTGGCTAACGTCCATCTTGATGTTCTGGCCCGTCTGCTCGTAAATGATGTCGCGTATGTTCTCGGCGGCCTATGCCCATGATGCTGGAGGTTGCGCCGATGTCCAAGATTCCGAAACCCTTGGAGGAGCTCTGCTTCACACTCATGAGGATCCAGTCGTCCAGCTTCTCCAGTGTAGGCCAGATCGGCAGCTTGACGCGTTGAACTCGATCCCGCTTCTCGATGGACTTCTCCGCCTGAAGATACTGGGTCTTGTCGAGCTGCCTCTTCTCCTGCTTCGGCTTGTTCTTGATCGCCGGCTTGTGGAGCATCTCAGTCTCCAGCTCGATGCGGGTCGTCTCGTTCGTAATGAGGTTGGCCTCCATCTCGGCGCCCTGCTCGGCGCCGAAGAAGACGAAAGCTCCAAAACCTCGCTTTGGGCGTTCACGATCTCCTTTGCTGCCGGCCGATGAAGCGCGATCTCGATGATCCTTCGTCTCGCGATTGCCTCCGCACTTCAGACATGGCCCCTTCCGGGACGGCCGACCTTGGGAGCGATCTCCATCTCGTCGAGGCGGTCCATCACGTCGTTGTCCGCTCCCTCGGCCTCGTCCTTTACTCGATGATCCAGAGCCTCGGGATCCAGCCCGGGGCCCTTGAAACTTGCGCTGTCCTCCGCGACCTTCTCGCTTCTTATTCTCATCCACGGGGTAGAACTTCCTTGCTGTCTTGACTCGTCGAAGGAGGTCTCTGGCTTCCTCGAAGCTGCGCTGCTGGGCGGCGAACGCGGTCTCGGCGTCCTCGATCTCCTGGGCACTGTAGAGCGGCTCCTCGGGATCTCCTTCGTCCTCGTCGCCGTCGCCATCCTCGTAGGAGACCTCCGATTGCTCTCCATCGTAGTAGCTGTAGTCGTCGTCGTCCTCGCTGTTCTCCTCCCAGCCGGCATGGATTCGACCTCGCTCTCGATGGCGATGGTTGTCCTTGCCCTGCTTCTTGTCGCGATTCGTCAACTCATCGTCGGGCCAAGATACTCGCAACTGCTCTCCAATGCTGTCGTAGTCGAAGTTGCCCTTGACTGCGCTGATCACTGCTGCACGTTCGGTCGGGGACAATCTTGATCTCTGCAGCAGTAGCCATCCGCGCAGTTGGTCCAGAGGAATCGCCTGATTGAAATCGGTACCGAAATCTGGATGCTTGGGTATCTCCTCTAGGCCGTTGCTGACGGAATTCCAGAGACGCCAGTTGAGGTCCTTCGCTACTTCTGCAGCATCTTCCGGGCCCTCATGATCGATCTTGTAAAGAAACCACTTCAGCTCACTGTAGAGGGTGTTCCATAACTTGGATCTCTCGGAGAGTCGGGCCGTACGCTGCTTCTTGAAATACTCGGTGCCAAACCATTTCACAACGTCGTGGTAGGCCTCGTCGTCTCTGCTGATATAACTCGGCATCGGCTCTCCTGTATCTCGGCGTAAGTCGAATATCCATCTCGCGAGGTACTTGCCTGCATCCTGGATGGGCTGGGCTCCGAGTTTCGCTCGAACATGTCGTAATAGCTCCGCAGCTCCATCATCTTTCTCGGTGCGGTCCCAGTCCACGTCTTTGGCTGCTTGTCGTGCTCGACCTTCGAGTCGTCTCCATAATCGTGGGCCGCACACATACCGTTCATCTCGCCTCGTCCCTCGGATGTAGGCTTTGACGTCTCTCTCGTAATCGTCCACCGTGGTGAGATCTCCATTCCACTTGGGTATAATGTCATCGTTGCCGTTGTTCTTCGTCATGGCTCACACAATGAAACTGATGTCCGTGAATCTGTAGTCCGTGGAGCTTGGCAGCTCCGCTACCATGCAATGGTCCCGCTTCTGACCACTGCCCTGATAGCAATCCTGGATAGATGCTACTCTCTTCTCTGCTCTGACAACGTGTTGAAATCACTGTAGGAGATGTTGAGCTCGTCTCAAAACAGGTCGAATATGAGGGGGCAGTGGCTGTGCGATGCTGATCGCACTACGGTGGTGAACCGGATCTGTTTGTTAGCGGGCAGTTCGCTGCTCTGCGTCTCTTGGACGCACACCAGAAATCCAGCGTCGCTGAGACGCTGCAAGGTCTTGGGCCAGAACGGTTTCGGTTGAACCTGTTCTGTTTATAATATATGTTGCAACTTGTTGCTAGGGAAACGGAGGGCCCACTGAGCAAGGCTGGCTGAAACCTGGAGTCTTAGGGGGCCCGATTCGCCGGGAGACGCTTGGCTAACATACACTAGGCTCCTTTGGAGCCTGAAGCTGATATCACGCTCGGCCTCTAGAGGCCATCTGTCGTAAGTAGGCTCTGATGAGGCAGGCTCTGGGCTGTGAATTGCACCCTGCGAGGCGACCAACCACGCGGTGGACCTCGGCGTGGACACCACCGCGGGGCGCGTGCGCACGCAGCGCAGGGCGCTCACCAGGAAGAAGGCGGGGCAGAGCCAGTTCCGCCGCATCTTCAGGATGAGGCGCCACGTCCAGCTCTCCCGCGTTACCAAGGCGCTGTGGTCCACGGCGGCGCAGCCGAGGGCGACGCACGGCCACCAGGCCTATGGCCTTGCTCCCTCGGCCATCCTCAGGCTGAGGCGGAGTGCCCCACTGTCGGCAGCGGGCAAGGGGCCTGGGAGGTGCCTCACGAGCCTCCTTGCCACGCTCCACGGCGACAAGGAGCCTGGCCTCGAGCTCAGGCGTCAGCTCCTGGGCGAGTGGCTCGACCTCTGGAGGCGGGCCCCGCTGCTCCACAGGCGCATCGAGTGCGCGTGGCCCATCGTCTTGGCCAAGTTGGAGAGTGCGGGGCCCAAGCGAAGGTGGCGTGCTGTGTGTGGCCCCATGGCTGCGCTCATGGCGATGCTGCTGGACGCGGGGTGGTCTCCGACTACGGCTCGGTCGTGGACGACGTCCACCGGTGTGGAATGGCGCCTTCCTGGCCACGAGGACTTGGACATGGACTCGTCTGCGGTGCAGGGCGAGTTCGTGGCGGACCTCAAGCGGGCGATGTGGGGCGCGGCCAGCAAACACCTGCACGGCGACGACTTGTGCGAGGGTGCCGATGCCACCATCATCGCTCGCGAGCAGCAGCGCTACCTTTCCAGAGGCCAGATGGATATGTACGCGTAGAACGTCGCGGTCACTTCAGGTGGCCAATGGCCGCGGGTCAGGCAGAGAGACGCGGGCTACGAGCTTGAGTCCGTCACCTGCCCCCGCTGTGGCCATGAGGACGAGACCTTGCATCATCGAATTTGGTCGTGCCCTGCGAGCCGAGGGTGCAAGGAGCACGGCTCCACCAGCCACCTTGCGGGACAGGCTCGCGTGCAGCATGAGAGCCAGCCGTCGCTGTGGCTCCGTGGCCTCCCCGCGCTGCGCCTCACGACGCCGCTGCGCGACGAGGACTTCGCGGAGTGGTCCTTCGAGGTCGGCGACTTCCGAAGGGCCCGTGGAGCTGACGGAGCGCTTCATCTTTTTGGAGACGGCAGCGGGGGGGGGGCCACACAGCGGACCCTCGCCGTCGCCGCTGCGGAGCTGCTTGTTGGTCCGTCTCCTTCGACCAGGAGGCGGGCGCCCGGTGCCTTGAGGGAGGCATGCTGGGCGGACTGCCAGCGCGCCAGACAGTTCCACGCGCGGAGCTCCTGGCCTTCGCCCTTGCCGTCGAGGCGACAGAAGGTCCCTGTGTTTTCTTACACCGACAATCGTGCCTTGTACCTCGGTTGGCTCTCGGGTAGGCAGACCTCTCCTCTTGGGGTGAACGGGGACCTCTGGGCTCGTGTGAAGCGGGGATTGGCCTCCAGAGGGCCCCTGGGGGCCGCCGAGATTTCTGTTGTGTGGATCCCGTCCCATATGGACGAGCAGGCCCACCTTTTGGTCTCGCCTAGTGTGGTCTTCCGTGCCGCTGGAAACGCCTGTGCTGATGCCCTGGCGGGTGTTGCGGCCCAAGAGGCCCTCTCTCGGGGGCTCGTCGGCACCGTCCCGCACACGGATGTTTGGGACACCATCGCTGCGCAGGTTAGGACTCGTGCACGGAAGGCCCTTGTAGATACGTTCGAGGTCGACGCTTGGGAGGCTAAGAGGCCTCCGAAGATTCGGTCTGCTCCTCAGCCAAGGCTCACCCGAGCCTTGGCGGCCAGCCAGCATGCCTGGACCCCCGTCCAGGGTGGTAGCTGGCTGTGCTCCGTGTTCCGTCTCCTGGTTCCTGGGTCCAGGGTCGAGGAAGCGGCCGAGTCTTCGTGCACCCCCGTCCCTGCCCCTAGGGTTGGCGGGGGTGTCGGCGTCCCGAGCAGCACTGTCAGGAGCAATTCGTATTCGATCCTTGGGAACCAAGTGGTCCACCCGTCTCATGAATTGTACCTGTGGCAAGAGCACAGTTTGTATGTTTGCAATGTGTGCGGTTTGACGGCCACCCTGAAGTTGGTTGGGCTCGCCAAGCCGTGTGACCGCCACTCCAGGAAGGGGCGAGAGAATCTCACACGGATCTGGGATGGTAAGGTCCCTAGCTACGCGGGCTTGCCACAGGGGGCCAAGGATGCCTCCCTGATTGTCCAGTCAGGGGTAGGGTCGGCTCCTGTCGAGGGCTCCAACGAGGGACCTCCAGAGAGTTCGTAGGTTGGTAGGCGGGACAATGCGTCCCTTTGTATCTCGTATCTCTTTTCCTCCTCCTCCTCCTCCTCCTCCTCCTCCTCCTCCTCCTCCTCCCTACTCCCTCTCCCTACTCCCAGGTGCAGGGCTGCTTGTGGTCGGGCCCCTGCTGTGCCATGCCCTCCCCGTCCCCTCCCGGTGCGTGACGCACGGGCAGCAGGCACCGAAAAGTGCCTCCCGCGGTGGTGGCTGCAGCCCCCGCGCACAATCTGGGCTGCCGGGGGCCCCCTCTTGTCTGCCCTCCGCCTTCTCCTTCTGTCCTTCCGCTCCGCTGTTTCCCTGCGCTTTCTCCGGGAGACATTGACAGGGGGGAGGAGAAGGTGGGGGGAGGTGAGATGCATGTTCGTGGCTGTCCGGGCCAGTCGATTGTTGTTCCCCCCGCTTCCCCTTCTCCCTTTACGTGCCCCTGTACTTCGGACCAGCGCCGCCCCCTCGGCCGTTCCCAGGAGTGTTGAGGACAGCGAGGCCCATGTCGCTCCCGTGTGTTTGTTGCACTCGTTGGCTCCGTCCTTTGAGTTCGGCCCTTCGGGGCCCATAGAGGCACGCGCACAATAGTGAGCGCATCGAGTCGACAAAAAAGTCGCTCTTCTGCCGTTGCTTTCCCTCTCCTCGCCTTTCCCGGATGCCCGTCATGACTTGCCAGGCCGCGCTTCCACCTTGGCGCAAAACGGCATCTTCGAGAGGATTGCTTCCTCCTCCTCTGGGCCAGAGGAGCTGGAGGAGGAGGACCTATAGGAGGAGGAGGAGGAGGAGGAGCAGGAGGAGGAGGAGGAGGAGGAGGAGGATCAGGAGGAGGAGGAGGAGGAGGTGGAGGAGGAGCGATAAGGAATCACGCTGGGCATGATGACGTGGTGGTATTGGTGATGATGCCTTCTATTCGCCTGCTGGTCAGAGATGCGTCCTTTCTATTGGAATGGGAGCGGAGGGGAGAGGGCAACTCGCCAGAACCAGACAGTCTTGACCGCAGCCGCCGGGAGCAACTCACCCGAACAACACGATGCTGACTGCAATCGCGGGAACAACTCACCCGATCAACACGATCTTGACTCAGGCATCCCCAGGCCACGGCACGATGATGACCCAGTCAGGTCGCAAACAACACGATGTTGACTGCAACCGCGGGAACAACTCACCCGATCAACACGATCTTGGCTCAGACATTTCCAGTCCACGGCGCGATGACAACCCACTCAGGCCGCATTCGCAAGGGCTCCCTCATGTCTCCTAATGCAGCGCACGCAGTTTTGGTAGTTCGGAGCTTCACGCGTGGCTGGCCTGCCTTTGATGGGCAAGCGTGTCAGGGATGTTTAAACGACGGCGTATAATGACACCTTCGAGTGATGCGACGTCAAGGGGGTGAACTTGAGGGTTGCTTCGCGTGGCTGCTGGCTCAACGGACACTCCTGAGGCCACGAGGGTACGAGGCGCCGTGCTTGCGCATGTCTCGAAGCTGGCCCATTCATACAAACGCAACTTCGTGGTCTGAGCTTTTCAACGTTTCTGGTGCGCAGATTTTTTGACTTGTAAGGAAAAGGGCGGGAATGGTGCCCAGCGGTGCCGCGCCAACGTTTCCGTCTCGCGTTCGCGTCGTCGTTCGGGCCGTTGCCGTTCAGTTCAGTACTGGAAATCGTTGCCTTATGAACGATGGCCCGAAAGTTTGGCATTGCGCCCGCGCGGGTGTCGACACTTCGCTTGATTTGCAGGGGGGTCGATCTTGCGCGCGACCTTGTTCAAGCGACGCCGTGGCGAAACACATGAGGAAGAGGTTGGCAGGGCTATCGAGACAGGGGCGCGTCGGTTACGGGGGCTGCGCTTTGGCGTTCACGGCCCATGTCGCCGCGCGCTAGCGGGCTAGGGCGGCTGAGGGCAGTCGGGAACTACACTCCAGGAAGGAGGCGTGGCGCGACGTTAGACATGTCAGCGGGGAGCGGGCGGACAGGTTTGGGGCGAGAGTGACGTGCGAGGGGCGGGGTTTATGATCTCGACCTTCGTGAAATATCCACCCGCCACGCGCAGGCGCATCGCGGCTATGGTTATACATACGTTTGTATGTATGTCTGTACAATTATTTGTATTTGTGTTGCCGTGTCCGTGCGCGTGTGCTCCCATGAGTTCTCTGGCAAGCGACGCCGCGCAACGCGCAGTCGGTTCCAATCGGGCCCCAAGGCTATCCTTTCCGAAAGACGCTCGCCAATGCGCGGACACACGCGACATAACAGGCGCGACGCGTTGCAGACTGGAGGCGATGGCCTCCAGACTGCGCGCGATCGGCCAGCGGGCATGCTGGGGGGCCGCGCGCGATGGCATGTCGCCCTGTAGCCGATGGTGCGCTGGCGCGGGACGGGGTGCTTTGTCGCGGGAATCTCGCCAGGGCGCGCGGGGCATTGTGCGCGCGGCCTGGCGCTCCTCCTCCCTCTCGTCTCCCCACGGCTGGAAGATCCGGCCCGCCCGTGGCCGACGCGTGCCCAGAGGGCGGTCACCTGGTGCCTGGCTTTGCCGGGCGTGTCGGATCTTTGCTCTGCGACTTTGGACGCCCGACATGGGTACGGAAAGAATGGGTACAATGTCCAACAACAAATGTTGTTCCAAACCAACAGCGGCCGCTGTTGGGCGGGCGGCTCTCTGTCTCAAATGGACACAGGCCGCGGCGGCGCGGACAGCGAGTCCTGTTCAAAATGAACAGGAACTGCTGCTGGGCATCGTACCCATTCTTTCCGTACCCATTTCGGGCGTCCAAAGCGACGGTTCCCAGCGCCCTGTGCGAGGATCGAGTGAGAGGGTGCTCGTGCGCAGCGCCGCGAGAGTCGCCGCGCCCGCGGGGCCCTGTGCCAGTGAGCGGCGTCCTCGGGGGCACCACCCGCCGGCGGAGCTCCCGCGGTGTTCGGGGGGCGCACTGTCGGACTTTCTCTCCTCGTGCACTGGGTCAGGTCAGGAGAGAAAGAACACACCGACACAATTCATCGTCGATTCCCCTGAAAATATGGGGAAATTTGGGAAGTGGGGGGGGAGACAAAAACCCTGAAAATATGGGGAAATATTGGGGAATCTTGTTATTTGTGTGTGTGTGTGTGTGTTGATTTGTGTGTCCCAGGGCCCCTTCATCAGGGAACTTCGCCCACAATCACGGGGGGGGGGGGGGTCACTGCTCACCAGCTCGTTGGACTCCTGACTCACATGCCCAGTCCTGGTGGACACCCGCTGCAAAAGTCAGTGGGTGCCGGGGCTGCGGGACCAGGAGGCCTCCGGAGGCTCCGCTGGCCGCGGCGGGTCCCGACGTTCTTCTGGAGCTGTCCGGCGGCGTGGAGAATTCCAGGAGTTGTCAATTGTCAACAGCATCCGGAAGCCCAGACCCCCCATCCTCAACCTCCTCGTGAGCGACATCGAGCAGGAAAAGGGTGCGGTTCACGAAAAGAGCGACTGTGACGGGCCTGTTTCCCACCACCACCCGATAGGCTGGGAGGGGGAAGGAGGTGGAGCATGAGGAGGAGGAAGAAGGGGATAAGGAGGAGGGCCCCCTCCCGCTCCTACTTATAGGGGTGGCGGTGGAAAACAAGCCCACCAGCCAGCTTGGGCCACGGGGTCCCCGCGCCCAGCGCCTTGGTCTCTTCTCCCGCCTCCTCCGTGGCTCTGCTCCTCCCCCCTTGTGTCACGCATCCTCGGCGGCACGCCTCGAGAGGCAGAGCCGCAGAGGCATCAGGCTTGCTTCGCGATGTCGCGCCGGAGTAAGTCCTGGTCGCAGCGCGGCGCGTTTCGCTGTGCCGGCTGGGATGCAACAGCTCGTGGTGGGTGCTGCGTTTCGTTGGAAAGACTGGGCAGGGCAGGGAGCTGGACGAGGAGGAGGAGGAGGAGGAGGAGGAGGAGGACGCTTCCGCAGGACCACTCTGGCGGTTATTGTTGCCAACGCCATCTTGAGGGCTGCGCCCGCGGCCGCCCCACAACCCATCCCCTCCTGACGCGCAGAGGGAGACAGGGGCAACTGGAGGGTTTCTTCGAAGGGCTTAGGCGACCCGTCCTCCTCTTCCTCCTCCTCCTCCTCCTCTTCCTCCTCCTCCTCCTTCTCCCCCTCCTCCTCCTCCTTCTCCTCCTCCTCCTCCTCTTCCTCCTCCTCCTCTCAAGCCTTTTCGGCCCTGGCCACATTATCCAGGACTGCCCCAGGACTTTCCCGAGGTGCTTGAGGAACTTCCGTGCACCTGCCCAGGCGCAGGTTTTACGGTCGACCAACGCTGGGGGTCATGGGGCGCCAAGCGCCACGCTCCCCCGCAGCCGCGGGCGCACCGTGGCACCAGGCGGGCACCACCCGCTTGTGGAGCCGATGCCGCGGTACAACGCATGCGAGTACAACGACCTGTTGGACCCGATCAAGCCCGTCTGCCCTCGCTGTAACAGGCTGATGTAGTTGCATCGCGCACGTTCGCGGGGTCCGAGCGTGGAGGCCTACGAGGTCGAGGATGCGGACACACCCATGGCCGCCACAGGCGCACGACGCCATCACAGCCGCACCTCCCTCGCCGCCCACCTCAAGCAGGCAATCGCTGTTGCCACGGACCCTGCCCTGAAGGCCATCTTCAGTGCGCAGGTCCAGCGCACCATGTCCGACGAGGACACCACCGTGCAGGTCAGCGAGTCTGAGATCATGCGCAAGGCAGACGGCGCTGGGAGATCGGCAGTCAACCACCACAGCCAAGTCGTCAGCAACGTTATCAAGCTCCGCAAGGCGCTCGAGGCCTCCGAGGCCAAGGAGAAGGAGGCCGCCCTCCAGGTCGCCCGCACCGAGCAAACCAAGAGGCGCGCTGCGGAGGCAGTGGCAGGGGTCGGCGGTGGCGAACCGACCTTTGTTCACGCCCATGCCACACACGGCGCCCAGAAGCCATTCACCATCTCTTGGGGCCCAGAGCTATTCCGCAATATCGACGAGCTGGAGTTCACCGAGGCGGAGCAAATGGAGCTCGACGCAGTGAAGAAGGGTCTCGAGGAGTTGCAGCAGCAGTTCGCCACGAAAGGGCCGCAGGTCTCCTCGCTGATTGAGCGAGCTCAGAAGGTTCGCCAGGCGCAAGAGGCCAGCTACCTCAAGAAGCGCAGAGGCGAGGGCGGCGCAGCCAGCGCCCCAGCCCACGCCGAGTCCGCCACCGCAGGCGCACCGCCCCGCGGCTCAGGTGACGCACCAGCCGCAGTTGGCAGCACCACTCGGCCCAGTGTCGCCGAGCCCGAGGAGAGAGAGGCAGCGCTCGCAGCCGAGGCCGTCAAGTTGTCTGCCGCACGCTTCGCCGCTGAGCAGGCAGCGGAGAAGGCCGGCCGCTCCGCCAGGCCAGCCGCCGCGCAGCCGCCCAAGAAGGGCAATGGGGGGCAAGACAGGCGGCGGGCGCTCCCAGCCATCGTGGCTAGGCAGAGCAGGGCTTTTCAAGGCGGGCCAGACGAGTGACCCTACCAAGTCTGAGCCCGCCGACGCTACCAGCGCCAGTGAGTCCCCACCCTTCTATTGCACAGTCACCTGCATGGGCCGGGGGACTATTGATTGGATTGCCACCTGCAAGGATGACTTCCTTGGTTCGGTCGAGGCCCACATCGCCGATGGCAGCGTCGGCAAGTGAAGAGGCCGATTCAGCGACATCAATCGCTGGCTTTTCGCCAACCCTGCCCGTCCTGCCAAGCATGGCCAAGATGTTGGGGGACTCGACTCCCGATGTAAATCAGAAGTCGCACATCGGCATGCCAGCGAAGGCGGCGAGTGGTTCTTGCCCTGGGGCCATCTCAGAGCCCATCCTCTTCTAGAAGGAGTCCAGTCCACAGGGCTCCAGTGCCCCCCCTCCTCCTCCAGCCCTGCTGCCTTCCTCCCTGTGGTGCTCCGCTTCAAGGGGTTCTCCATCGTTGCTGTCTTCTTTTCCTGTCTTTGCAATGTCGGCGTGCGAGGGCCGCGCCTTCTCCGATCTCGGCGACTCGGGGGCCTCCTCCGCCCCCTCCAGCCCCCCTGGCTCGTGGGCGGGGACTGGGGCGCCAGCCCCGAGACGCCCGGCAAGTCAGGCGCCTTGGAACAGATTTAGGGGCCCATCACGGCGCGCGCCTGTCGAGTATGCGAGCGGCCCAGGGGGCGGGCGCGAGCCATCGCGCGTGGATTTCATTGTTCATGGCGCTGCTGCCCGCCCGTACAGAGCCCCCCCGCGCTGCCAGGCCGGGCCCCGCGGCCAGCCGCGCCAGAGCCGCCCGCTCTGAGCAGCAGGGCCAGGCAGAGGCCAACATACAACGTCTCTGCGCCACTTTGACTTGAGATTTTCTCCAGGGCAAGGATCTCGCTGAGCGGGCCACCAGTGCTGGAGAGACCTCGGCTGGCACCGACGTCGAGCCCTTCGACTGCCAGTCAGACGAAGACGATCCGTGTGCACGCGAGAGCTGTTTCAGGCCAGCTGCGCCTGCTCACGCTCCGAATTCTGCTCGCGAAGAGTCAAAATACCTCTCGTCTCGCCCATCGTTGGAGCGCCAGGTCTTGCAACCCAGCCAACCATTTACGTGCGCAGAGAGATTTTGCTCAGTTCAGCGCAGTCGAACCCACCCAGCCTACCCAGTCTGCCAGCGAAAGCTCTGATGCAGTCGGACAGTCGGACGGTTCTGATCGCCCTATTTCGCCCGCCCTGCGCCCCCCCCCCCCCCCCTAGCGAACCCGAGTCCAGGGGCCTGGTCTCAGTGCCATCGAAGCCCCGCACTCCAATTTACAGTGAGCTCTGGAGTGTCAGCGGGGAACAAATCGGTGTTCTGCCCTTTCACAGGTCTCGGCCTGGTCCCGCCGCTGCTGCCCCCGTAGCCTTTCGGCTCAAGCCTGATGTGCCCTTTCAGCTCGGGCAACTCCACGGTTCGTGGGTCACCGCCGTGGAGACATCCATGCGCGCGCCACCAGATTCCCCTCGCTGGGACCTATCGGGCTACAGGCCCACAGTGTCAGATCGAGGTTCTGCGTGAGCTCCATTCTGTACGACAGAGCATATACCGCCACCTGGCGCGTGGCAGCGGCCAAATGCAGCGTCGACAACAATTGCGTGCAGTTGCCATGCTTGCGGAATCCCCAGCTGCCCGCGCACCGCGCGCCAGCCAGGAGAAGGGCGATCAACCGTGGGAGCAGTGGGTCGATTTCCTCAAGGACATGCACCCCCGCTGCGCGGAGACCATCGTCAGCCACGCGGCCCGAGCGGGGAGACTCGCGCGACGGGCCCAACAGCGTGCCTTGCGGAAGGCTGTCTACGACTTCCGCGACTGGGCCGTCACCGACGACGCCCCGGGCACATTCCACGGCTCATTGCGACCGCAGCCGCGACCAGCCGAGGCGATGCAGGATGGCACCGGCACCATCATGCACCCCGTGGACTTCATCGACGGCAAGGTAGCAACATGGCAGCAGCCCTGGGCGCCGAAGGAGACCAACGACGTCGGTTTACACGAGGCCTTCCAGAGCATCCACGACCGCATCCACAAGCGCAGCCTGCCGCCCATCATCAGCACCGAGGTCAGACAAGGCCTCGAGCACCTCAAGGCCAACTCGGCGCTCGGGGCCGACCGTCTTCGACTGGCAGACCTACTTCGTCTCCCCGAACCTGCGCCCGCCGAGCTCACCGAGATCCACGACGCGGCGGCGCAGGTGCAGATGCGGCCACGCCAGCTTCTGCAAACCTTCGGCGCCACGCGCGCCAACAAGGACAGCGGCGACAGGACCCTCGGACTCATGACCATCACTGCCAGGCTTTGGTCCATGATAAGAGTACCACATGTCCAGGCATGGAACAGGGAGTATGTCGCTCGTTGGGACGCCATCGCCAGGGGCTGCTGTGCCTTTCGGGGGGCCTACGAGCGCAGCTTGCACGAGGAAGTAGCGGCGCGACTAGGCATTCCACAGGCGCACGGACTCATCGACATCTATCAGTTCTACGGTCGCATCCACTGGACAAGCCTCATCGACGAAGCCCTCGAGCTCAACTTTCCGCCCGAGGTTCTAGGCCTCGATGTCCTACAATGCATGGCCCCACGCGCGCTCGCACAGAGCGGAGCGTGCGCCGAGGCCGTGCAACCAACCAGATTTGTGGTGCAAGGGTTAAGGTCAGGCACACGCTTCGCCAAGATCATGACTTTCAAGGCCCTGCAGTGCATCTCCACAAGCCACCCCACCACCCGACACCGCATCCTGGCCGACGACCAGTCGCAGCGCGCGCAGGCCAGCCGATGAGCACTTCGCCGCAACATGGTTGTCGTGCTCACCGACGCCTGCAATGCGCTCCAGGGCCGTGGCCTCGTCATCGCCAAGAGGAGCGTGATAGTGCGCGCGCGCTCCCAGGACGCCAAGCACATCGCCATGTCTATGCGACACAAGGGGTGCCACATCCAGCCGCGGCCTCAAGCTGCCCACCTGGGCGCCGACCTCAGCTGCGGCGCCCGACGCCCCAGGGCGACGGCCACCCAGCGACGGCGGCGCCGCGAGGACATGCGTGCCAAGATCGCCCGCGTCGCCCGCGTCACCAAGCGGTGCCGCACCACCGCTAGGTTGGCTGCGCAGGGCGGGCTTGCCGCTGCCAGCTGCGCCCGCCAGCTCCACGGCGCGCTCGGCGCCGCCATGGCCACCTGCCGGCGGCGACTCGGCGATGCAGTTGGCCGACGCCTACGAGGGCGCTGTCTCGCTGCGCCCCTCGACCTCCGAGTTTGCGAGAGGGGCCCCGCCGGGGAGCTTCCGCGCGAAGCCTTCGTGGCATGGTTCGCCGCGTGGGTTGCCAGCTCCTCGCCCCGCCATGCCATCGCCATCATCTGGGCAATGATCGTCGAGCACTTCCAGACCATCCCACCTGCGCTACATGTCCGACGCACGCGCGGCCCACAGCCCACCATCATCCACTACGTTTTGCAGGTGGGACGGGGGCCCCGCGCAGCCCAATCCATGGAGGCTGCCCAGCGACAGCAACAACGCAGATGACGCCTCGGAGTTCGTCGCCGCCGCGCTGTCAGGATACCCAGACGCGGACGTCCCACGCCAGTTGCTTGGCGACATCGACACTGGCATCCAGCTCCAGCTCTGGCGGCAAGTTAGTCAACATTGGTGGTGACGGTTTCCAGCATGGCGCCGACAACCGCTCGCATTGAATACTTCTAAGGTATCTCGAGAAGATGCTGCAAGGAGGCCGCCCAGCCAATATCATGCCCACTCTCGATACAGGTGCCATGTGGGCCAGGAAGCGCAGTGTGCACGAGACAAAGATGTCCAACGTTGCTGCCATGTGTCCGAGGTGTGGCGCCGAGGACTCTCGCCGAGCTTGGGGGTGGAGCCACTACCGCGACAACCCCGTCATCCAGGGCGCCAGTCATCTCCTGCCCGAGGCCATGGCGCAGCGAGGCATGTTCGAATGTTTCTGGACGCGCGGGGTCATGCCAAGCGAGTGGGCACAAGTTACGGCACCCACAATGGTCGAACGATTGACATGTTATGGGTTTCGCGAGTGCCATGTCGCTTGCTTGCAGCAGCTACACGGACAGCCTAGTTTTGCTTTCGGCGACGTCAGCGGAGGACAGGAGACCAGCAACCCACGCCTGCGCAGAGCCGGAGTTGGCGCATTCTTCTACGGCTCGACAATGATCTGCAGATACAGGCGGCCTTATGGGGGCCACTGCCAGGCAGGAGACAGACCGCGGCACGGGGCGAACCGCTTGCCATGGCCGTTTTTTCACCGGCTACGAGGGCTGCTACCTTGGATGCCACAATGGACGTGCTCTAGTGCCCACGAGACAAGACGCCGACCTTTGGCTCCGACTCCAACGTGCAGAGGCCCATCGTCAAGGCCACGTCGCAGTCCTTTGGGTCCCGTCGCACATGGAGGCGCGTGACATCGTGCATGGCAGGCTGGCATCAACGCTGGCGTGCCGCCGACGCTTTCGCTGGCATCGCAGCCTGCGCAGTTAGAGCATGCATCGCCGAGCGCCAGCAGGTGGTGCTCATTGCGCAAAAAAACATTTCAGGTTCGGATGAGATTGCCCCGAACCGCTCTCGATGCAATTGAATCAAAGAAATGTGATGTTCAGTCTCAAGGCGAACCGCGCCCAAAGCGGCAGAACAGGGATAAAACCCGAGCGCCCACCAGCCCTCAGCTTGTGTGCTCTTTTCGGGTCGCAACACCAGGTTGACCCCACAGGCTCCGCGTGTGCTTTGTGTTCCAGCTCCTCCGGCAAGGCCTCGAGGTCCCTTTTGCTCCGGAGTGAATGCTTCGAACCTTTAAATGTTGGATGGCGCATTTAAGGAGGCTCCTCTTGGGAAGAAGGTCCATCTCGCGAGGGGGGTGCACACCATAGCCACCGTGTAAGGTTCCACGTTGGGTTGAAATTTTGGTTTTGCACCCTTTGTGGCGCTTGCGCGCAGCAGGTCCTCGGGAGACTCGGTGACCTGCGCGAGAAGCCCACATCTACGGAATGCAAATATCTTAAGCGTGTTGCAAGAGGGCTCTGGCCCAAGGTCCTCGGTCGTGCTGAGAAGGCCTCCAGAGCCAAGAGCACCCTGCATAGGGTGGCGGAGTTTTAATTGCATACGTCGCTACGCGATCAGGCAGGGACTCCAGAGCCTCCTCCTCCTTCTCCTCCTCGTCCTCCTTTTCCTCCTCCTCCTCCCCCTCCTCGCGCTCCCCCCCTCGGTTCGCCTACGGCCCCGGGGGGAACCGTCCAGGCGAAACTGGAGATTTATAGGACGCGATGTTCGGTGGGTCGCTTTTCCGAGATGCCGGAGAGGGGAGCCCAGGCCCCCAACGCTCCGAGGCATCAACAAAACGGCAATTCTCTATTCAATTCTGGGCCTCAGTGGGAGGAGGGAGAAGGGAAGTGAAGGGAGGAGTGGTGAGAGATGGGGGGGGAGACATGGAGGGGGGAGGAGCATTCGGTAGGGGGAGGGAGTCTGGATGATGGAGGAGAGAAGAATATCGATGACGAGTGGCGACCAGGACAGAGGAGGGTGGAGGAGGAGGTGGAGAAGCAGGGGCGATGCAGTGAGATCAGGATGGACGGGGAGGAGGATTCGGAGGAGGAAGAGGAGGAGGAGGAGGACGAGGAGGAGGAGGAGGAGGAGGGAGAGGATGAGGAGGAGGAGGAGGAGGAGGAGGAGGAGGAGGGGGAGGAGGAGGTGGGGAGGGAGACTTAAAGGCTGGCCGCAGGGAGGATGGAAGGGGGAGAAGGTATGGATGGAGTTCACTTTGACCGTCTTGAAGCTGTCCTCTCCACTGCTCGTGCAAACATCCCACCCTCCCACCCGCAACTTGGTCGCAAGACCTCTTAAGACAAGACCGTGACGGTAGGTACCAGATGGCACTTGGCCACGACACCGAGGCCGACGACGACAGCGACAGCGACTACGACGGCGCCGCCGACACCGACGACGACGACGCCGACGACGTCTCCAACGACTTCGACGACGACAGCGACCACGACGACGACGACGACACCGACGACGACGACGACGACGACGACGATGACAACGACGACGACGTCGCCGACGACGACGACGCCGACGACGACGACGAAGACAACGACGACGACGACAACGACGTCGCCAACGAAGACGACGACGAGGGAGGAGGGAGGACGACGACGGCGACAACGACGACAATGACGACAACGACGAGGGAGGAGGGAGGACGGCGTCGACGCGAACGACGAAGAAGGAGGAAGGACGGCGACGCCGACGATGACAACGACGAGGGAGGAAGGAAGACGACGACGACGACGACGACAACGACGACGACGACGACGACGGCGACGAAATAGGAGGGACGACGACGAGACGCCGACGACGGACGACGACGACGAGGGAGGAGGAGGAGGGACGACCACGGCGACAACGGCGACGGAAACGACCACGACGCCAACGAGGACGACGACGACGAACACGAGGAAAGACAGAGGACGACGTAGGCGACGACGACGACGACGCGGGAGGAGGGGGGACGGCGACGACGACGACGACGACGACGCAAGAGCGCGCGCGCACGCTTTTGTTGAAAATCCGTGTTGCGACACCATGGGTTTTTGTAGGTTTTTTGGACACACGATTTTGAAATCCTTCCGAAACCGATGGGTTTTGAAGGATTTCCGCATACGCGTTCGACGACGCGCGCGTTTGCACTTCGTCTTATTTGTTGCAGAGGATTCTCGCGACGGCACACGCGCAAGCGCGTTCGACAGATTTCGACATGCGCGAGCGCGAAGCCCGTTTAATAGCATTTTGTGAAAATATTGAAAAGCCGATGGTTTTCTTAAGATTTCGCAAGAGCTCGCGCGGAAGCTTTTTTAGCAAATCAGTGTTGCGAAACCCTGTGTTTTTGTATGTTTCTTGGAAACTCGATTGCGAAATCCTTCCGGCACCGAAGGTTTTTGAAGGATTTCGGCATGCGCGCGCGACGACGCGCGCGTGTGCATTTCGTCCCATTTTTTGCAAGGGATTCGCGACAAAGTGCAATGTTAGAACAAAACGTGTCACCGCATAGTGTTTTTTATAAGGGAACCTCAGGGGGGTGGGTACCGGTTGGCCTGGGACATTGTGATTTCATATTTAGGATGGACACGTGGTCAGAATCATATATGATTTACATACCCGAAAGGGGTGTCGATAGCGCCGGGGGGCAGGGTATATTCTATTCTTTTTTAGAAAGGAGGACAGAGGATGGATTGGTAAGGTAGGGAGGACGGACGAGGTAGGAGAAGCGGCTGAGGAGGTAAGGAAA